>JBBBDQ010001603.1:2377500-2595000 GCA_037127315.1 Ascarosepion bandense | reverse complement strand
TTTACAATTATTCACTTGGCAATAAATACTAAAAAATAGTATGAAATACATCATTTTTTAAAACACTGGGTTGGCCTAATAATTATACCCAGTAGTGTGTGTGTCTGTATATATATATATATAATCTACAAGGTGCGATGGGTAAATTGCCGCTATTGACATTGTAAAATTTTGCAAAGTAAAAATAACAACAGAACCATTCTATTTTCATTTACAATTATTCACTTGGCAATAAATACTAAAATATAGTATGAAATAGATAATCTTTTTAAAACACTGGAGTGGCCTAATAATTATGGCCGGTAGTGTATATCATTTGACATCTGCTGAGTCAATGTGAATACTGATGAGATGAATAAGTTATGATACTTTGTGCCAGATGGATAGCATATTTTATTTTTTAAATTGCAGGGGCGTCGAGAATCCTTTCAGTTTATGGGGTCATGTGTTTACCCAAAATATCTGAAAGAAGGAATTACAATCTATTATGTACAGCACAGTGCAGGCTGATAGTCGTTCTAGAAAGGTGTGGGGTATGCTCATGTCACATAGGTTGATATGTATATGAAATAAGCTTTGGAGTGAATATTTATAGAATAAAAAATGAAAATAGTTTTGAATGTAAGGTCAATAGACACCTCCTAACATACTAACCCTCCCATTCTCCCCAACTCTCCCCCTATGTACATCCTAACTCGTCTATCGCCCTGTGTAACCCCCTGTGCTATAGTTGCAGTGGAATGCCTTGCTTGGGGTGACATGATTAAAAAAAAATAAATAAATAAATCCAAATCAGTCAGTTAAGTGCCATATGCAATACACACTTGGGTAATAATGTCTCGAAAGAGACATGATTGACTAGGCAAAAGATTTTCTCACAGTAGGTTGCCATTACTTTCTTATGTAGACTGGTTGCCAACCAAGGCTATAGAACCTAATCTATTCTGTTATTTAACCTGTAGCTGAAGAGAAGAGATGGATTAATACCTTTTAATACTTAATACCTTTTTCAAGGGTATTTGCGCATAAATGAATGCAACAAATTCGACTGGAATTTAAACTTAGTTGAATTTGTTGCATTCACCTATGCAGGTTAGTATTCATTGGTGGAGGAAGAGTCCATTCCTGTAGATAGGGCACCATAACACATATATAATACAAATTTTATTGTAACCTAATTATCTATATATATAAAAAGCAATTTGTGAGTCTGTGTGTGACTGTTCCTTATGCACGCCTACATTTTTTAAGCTACACCATTCAAACTTTCTAGGGACACATATCTACAGGGAAGCCAGGTCGACACGTACTTTTTGAGTTTTAAGTTCAGCAATTTTCCCTTTTGTACTTTTTGGCCAATGGTGCCAATTGTTTACATTTGCTCCGTAAAAGATCTAAGATGGTTGCTAGATTATGCCACAGAAATCAAATTACACGTATCAAACACGTCTAAAATAAAAAAAAACAATGAACCTTTATATTTAATTCTTATTCCGATGTTTTAAAAATTCATTTGGTCAATAATAAAAATCTGAATATTTTTCCCCGTAATTTTGAAACAAAAGAAATATTTTTAAAAAAAGTGTTTTTTTTAAGCGGTGACTACAAATGCTTGGAAATCTCAACACGCTGCATTAATCATCTAATTAAAAAATGTTCTGAGTTGCATGGGCAATGCCGGACTATGATGCTAGTGTACAATAATGGACCATAATTGCTATAGATGAACAATTCAACTAGAAAAATTTACAATAATTAATGTATCTAAATACAAATTAAAGACATGTCATAATAGATCATTTCTTTTTGTATTTATTTTAAATCAAAAATGTTTTGTGGCATTTTACATCAACTTGAGATTTTTTAAAAGTTGAATAATTTAACCCATTCTACATTATGGATAAAAATTAATGGATTTTATAAAGTGTTTTTTCAAGATTTAGCATAGACAAAACATATTCATAAATTTTAAAGAAAAAGAAAATCCATGAATTTTTCTTTTTCTTTCAAATCCATGAATTTGTTTTGAATTTGTTTTTATAAATATATATATATAAAAATAAAATAAAAAATTTGAAATTTAATTCCGTTGGATGGCCATTTCAGCGAGCAAATTCTCGCTTCATCAGCAATGGTGGAAAACAAAACCTTTATCAATTCAAATGTGTTACAAAATTTCAGAAAGGCAGTAACTTATTGATTCCCTTGTGTGCATCAATGTGAGGCTAGCAGTTCGGAATGAAAAATCTGGGAGCTGAGTTTGAATTTCAGTTGAGTTCATTGCATTCACTTATGCACAAATACCCTTGTGAAATGTATGAATCCATCTCTTCTCCCACCTGCTAGAGGTTAGCGCTGACTGGGCTCTTTAGCTGTAGTTATCAATCAGTCTAGGAGAAGGAAAAGTTTCAATTTAAAACTGGTTGGTCATAAAGCTAGCAATTCTATCCCTTAAAAACCTAATACTTGCTATAGAAACCACAAAATCCTGAGAGATCTTGCTATGTGTACTTCAATGAATCTACAGGACTTGTGTGTGTGTGTATATATATATATATCAAAGAAGTGAACACACACCACTTACTTTTTTGAATCCAGTCATTTGAATCCACTTTTGCAAGTGTGCAATTTTACTTTGGATTTTTCTCAAATGCTTTTATTTTTTAATTTCTTATCCCTACAGTCTCTAACAATGAAAAAAGAAATTTTACACAACAAATTCTGATTTATCAACATAATCTCTTCCTTTGTCAATAAAGGGAAAATTGATGAAATCAGTTTAACATTATACAGTGAACATTTTCAATCCAATTTCAATCAATGACTACATGTCAGGCAGTAACTTATTGATTCCCTTGTGTGCATCAATGTGAGGCTAGCAGTTCGGAATGAAAAATCTGGGAGCTGAGTTTGAATTTCAGTTGAGTTCATTGCATTCACTTATGCACAAATACCCTTGTGAAATGTATGAATCCATCTCTTCTCCCACCTGCTAGAGGTTAGCGCAGACTGGGCTCTTTAGCTGTAGTTATCAATCAGTCTAGGAGAAGGAAAAGTTTCAATTTAAAACTGGTTGGTCATAAAGCTAGCAATTCTATCCCTTAAAAACTTAATGCTTGCAATAGAAACCACAAAATTTTGCTCAAAAGTTGAATAATTTAACCCATTCTACATTATGGATAAAAATTAATGGATTTTATAAAGTGTTTTTCGAGACTTAGCATAAACAAAACAAATTCATGGATTTGAACAAAAATAAAATAAAATTCAGAATGATGACGAAATTCATTAAATGTTTTCATCCTTTAATAGTCAGTTCTGCTAAGTTTAATTTGCAACTTATATTAATTTATATAAATATATGTAAAATACCAATACATACTTAAGGAAGAGGACCATGGTGAGAAATGACAAATTATAAAAACAAATAGTTTAATGATATCACTTAAAAACAGAAAAAAAGATTTAAAAAAGGATCAAAATATTTGCTTAAAAAAAAGAAAAACCCAAGGCAAGCCTTTTGTCTGACAAAACTAGTCAAGGGTATATGTTGGAAGAAAATTTAAAATCCAGGGATAAAAAATAGGTAATGTTCCGAAAAGGTGGGTGAAAAAAAAAATTCCGTTATAAACCTTCACCAAGAGACCTGAATAAAGTAAATTTAGGCGCTTTGAATACTGTTGCCATATCTGGTCAAATGCTCCTACTATTCATTTTGAGGTTCTCGACAAAGTCAAAAAGAGAATCCACAATATAATCAATCATGACTTAGCAGCTTGGCTTCAGTCACTTTCTCACTGACATGATGTGGCTTCTCTCTGTCTTTTCTACAATTATTTTCATGACAACCACCCTGACAAGCTTTTCTCAATGTATTTACTTGTGCTACTAGATTGGCATCATGGCCCCACCCTTTTATTGTCAAAATAATTAAATGTAACTGCCTCTTCTATTCTAACAGTTTCTTTTCTTGCACTTCCCGTCTTCATATAGCATGTAAATAATGCAACCTTGGCTTCTAAGCAATACTAACACCAGGGTTGGTGCAAGGGTTTTATGGGCTGCCCCAAATCTCATATGTCCCCTCGCTTTCTACTGCATCTCAATTTTTATAAAGTAATATTCATATAAAAGACAAATTTTATTACAATAATGGAACATATGCACAATAAATGAACAATACAACTAGAAAATTTTTAAATAATTGCAATGTATCTGAATACAAATTAGAGACGTGTGATAATAGATCATTTCTTTTGAAATAAATCAACAATATTTTGCAGTAATTTTTTAACATCTGCTTGAGATTTTCTTGAAAAAAGTTGAATCATTTTAACACATTCGTATATCCGTCTTGAGAGACCATGGATTACGCCCAAAAAATTATGCTTCGGCTGCTGATGGCCATGCAGAATTTTCTTTCCTTCAAGGACGCTTTTCTCTGGTGGCAAGTTTCTGTTTCTTGTTTCTTTGCTCCAGCCCTTGGTGTAAATCACATGTCAAGTGTGAACGATCATTAGCGACATCTTCCCACCTCTCAAATGTCTGTATTCGTTGCCCTCGTGTCCCTTTTGCAGATGTCCTTGAAAAGAAAAGAATGTCACCCTTGTGCCCTCTTGCCAGTGATCAGTTCCCAGTAGAGAATGACCTTTGGAATTTTCCCATCAGTAGACTGTTGTTTTTTAGGTTTTGCCATCATTGTGAGGCAATGCTGCAGTGTCATCTTCATGGCTCAGGCATTGGCAGGGCTTTATGAGAGAACAGCAGTTGGCCCTGCAGCAGGTCTCCCCTCTCTCCACCACCAATGTTGTTCAAGGGAAAGGTTGGTTGGTTGGTTGGTTTTATGGCATATCAACACCACAGCGGGTCATTTATTGTCAACTAAATTTTTTATTTATTTATTTATTGCTGGTAATACCTTTTTATTTTAACAATTTATTGTTGTTTTTATATAAGTTTTGTGTCTAGTAATACTTTTTCTTTTCGAGTATCAAGATTCATTGGGATTTATTTTTAAGGTCAGGGTCTCCAAGTCCTACCCTTGTTATTTAACCCATAACTGGAGGGAAGGGACAGATTAATACCTTTCCCAATGGTACCAGTGCTTAAGTGAATGCAAGGTATTCAACTGGAATTCAAACTTGGCTCACCGATTTCTCTTTCCAAGCCGATATCCACTGCACCACAACACACATCCATCACTAAACACTTACAGCACCTGGTATTCCCAAGCGGTCACCCATCTAAGTACTGACTAGGCTCAACATTGCTTAACTTTGGTGATCGAGCAAGAACTAGCATATTCAACGTGATATGGTCGTAAGCCCCAGGGGAAAGGTAGAGTCTAACAAATCTTAGCATCAGTGTCATCACAAGAGTTACCATAACATCAGACTTTTTTATTTTAATAATCATTTCACCCCAAGCAAGGCAGAAATGCCACTGGTGAGCAGGGGGTTTCAGTGAGAGAATAAAAAAGGTGCAGGGGATGTCGAAAAAAGATAAGAGATGGGTGGGAATCAAGTTGATAAAAGATGCCAATTGACTCTGGTTCCAGATTTGTTTTCAGGGTTTACTCACAAAGCCTTTTCCATTAACACATTCCACATTATGGATAAAAAATAATGAATTTTACATAGTCTTTTTTCAAGACTTAAGAATAAACAAAACAAATTCATGGATTTGCAAAAAAAATACCCCAGAATGACGTCAATAGCCACAAAAACTTTTCATCCTTTAATAGACAGTTGTGCATTGTTTTTATTTCATCATTTTCATTTCATGCAAGGCAGTAAAGCCACTAAAACACAAAGAGTTTCTATTCCTGGGATCTGGGGCATTGCATCAATAAATTCAGATAGAAAAAATTAAATTGCATTAAGAACTAGAAACGGGAACATTAATAATGAGCATAAAGAGAAAAGAGTAATCAGGAGGACAGCAGGTAACAATTCACATTGAATTAAAATCTTTGCAGATTAATGTTAGAGGAAAAGAGTCAGAAGAGAGTTTCACAAGAAAGAATAAAAACTGTTAGCATAGAATTTATGGCTACATCTAGCCAGCTCGGTTGTAAATTGACGAAATCTCAATGCTAGTCTAGTATTGTGCTTAAATTCATAAAGTCTACATGTCATAGTGAAAAGCTCACCCAAACAATTACAATGAAAGTATTTATAGAAGACAAGGAGACAACCTTATGGCAGTGGGAGAATGACCAAAGCCAAGCTACCCGATCAGGACTGCTAATATTGCTGATTTTGTAACGTATATGAATGTAGGTAGAAAAAAGCAAATATTGATAAGATAGTGAGGGTCTCAAAGTACTACTTGGGGCCCCCAATCAGGTTTTCCTGAATGCACTGGCCCTAGTAAGAAGTTCTTTTTTTGTTATTTGCACTGCTGAATTTAACAGTTATGGAGCAGGTGAACCTTAAACATCGTGATAAAAAGCAGCAATAGAATCATACAGAAATTATTGGAATGTTCATCATGAAATGAATGAATTTTACATAGAGTAAAGATTGGTTGTCGAATTTAATTTTTTCTATCTGAATGTATAGATGCACGCCCCAGATCCCAAGAGAAAATAAAATTTTCATTTCAAATAAAACAAAAACAATTTGTTCAGCTTGTTCCTATTTATACTGGGCCTCTCAGCAAAAAAAAAAAAGTAAATTTTGTTGATAATACTAAAATCTGTCTGTGGAGAATTTTATCCATTCGTATTACAAACATTGCTGTCTGTAAAGTTTCTAGACAAAGTTTTTATTCAAGGCAAAAGCAAAAAAGTTGAGATTACATTTTTTTCCTAATGCACTATTGCAAAAAAAAACAAGTAATAAAATGGCTTATGCAAATATATATATGTATATTTAAAACAGTAGCTACTCTGGCATCTACACATTGCTCATTCAGTAATGAACTAGAGCACTCTGGCTATTGGCTATGATACATAGGCCAATAGCCAGAGTGCTCTAAAAGTTTGCCTTCTTCTGCTGAGCACCCATAGCCCAGAGGTATAATCACAGACTGACGCCAATTTGGTCAGGTTTCAATCCTGGGTTAAAAGGCAATCAGATGTCTAACCGTACTGATGAGCCGTGATACAGCAAAACAGATCTGTCTGTGGATAACTATATATATATATATATATATATATTTCATTTGGAAATGAGTTAATTTAATTATGACTAAAAACTAATTATATATATGTATGTATGTATATATATATATATATATAGAGAGAGAGAGAGAGATACAGACAGACAGAAAGAAGTAAATAAATATATTTACTTACTTCTCTTTCTCTCTCATTTGTCCTAGAAAATGTACAATAAACATTATTTGAACCCTACTTCATAGAGCATGAATGATATGTTCAGAGTCTTTCTTGGATGATGAAATTAATTTTGTGAAGGAAACCTGATGTGGTTTGGGGTATCCTCCTAATACTGTTCATTTAGTCATCTGTGACAAAATTGTGGAGTTCAGAAAGTTAAAAGTATATATATATAGATTTGAGTGTAGTGTTATTTGCTATGTGTTGTTTTTATGGATAGAGGGGTATGCATTTCATTTATTATTTATCATGTATATATGCACACGTTTGTGTGTGTGTATTTTAAATTTTTGTGACATTACCGGTACAATCGCTATATCATGATGCTAAGCTGTATGTTTCTCAACCCTTCACCTAACCTATTATCACAGGAAGTAAATTCACTTCTGGGACATACACTTTTTTAATATTCTGAATAAATTAAACCATTTTATTTTTGCAATCTGAAGAGATGAGTGCTTACTTGCTTGTCAAAATAAATCAGGACTGATAATCGCTTTAGATATGTGTCGAGTTTTCTTTTATATATATCATATTCCTTTGGACAATATCCATTGAGCTATCTATACTATTTTATTGCTTAAATATTTTATATTAATTAGATATATCTTGGGGATTATCCTAAATTAGCAACGGATTTTTATTTTTATATAATAGACTCTCTGTTCAAAGTGCGAGGGTTTGGCAGTTCAGTTCCTAGGACCAGCCATCCAGACAATCCACACGTAGAATTTGCTAGTAATGTTGAAGACTTGTGCAGAATCAACAATGCTTTTTCGAAGAAGCAAATACAGAGAACTGGTTGTCCTTCATCTGAACTGGTTGCCAACCAAGAAACATTAAAAAGCTCAGTCAGCCATACTATTTAATCCATAGCTTGCGAGAGATAAAGAGATGAATTCACACCTTTTCCAAGGATAAATTAGACTAGTACTCAGTTGTATTAAAAAGCATTCAATACATTTATATTATAGAACTTTTAAATATTTTTCATTTAGAAATGAGTTATTTCAGCAAACTAGATCATCAAAGATGAAGGAAAAACTTGAAGCAACTGAAATGTGGTTCTACAGAAGGATGCTGCGAATATCATGGATCGAACATGTGAGCAATGATGAGGTCTTAGAAATGATGGAAACAAAAAGGAAATTAATACTGAGCATCAGGAAGAGACAGCTGAAGTTCCTGGGACATGCAATGAGGAAGGAGGGTTTGGAGAACCTGATACTAACAGGCTAGATAGAGGGAAAAAGAGACAGGGGAAAGCAACGGATAACATATTTGAAGGGCCTAATCAGGTGGATAATGGAACGACGGTTGCATAATGTAACAGGAGAAGGTGTGCTAAGAGCCACCAGGGATAGGGAGACATGGAAAGCAATTATTGCCTATATACTGAAGGGACAGGGCACATAGAAGAAGAAGGTTTCAACCTTTTGGTATCTTCAGGCAATTTACAATAACTGAAACATAACTCATTTCAAAAGGAAATATATATATTGTAATTTTGTTATTACAATTGTTTATAAAAAGCATTATATCACGACACAAAAATTTTCATGTTTCAGAACAATATTGTTCTTCTTCAGGTGATATTTTAAAAATAAATGGCAAAAATGATTTATTTAGAAAATTTAAGATGAATTCATGGTTATTCAGAAAATTAAGGGGTTGTGGTTAGAGTAAGTTAAGCATTATGATTGTAGGTGTATCAATATTGCTCAATTAAAAGTGAGAATTAGGTTGAACTGTGAAGTTGAAAATTTGGGTCGCAAAAAAGAACAATGTAGCATAATGTCAAAACATCACACTTTTTAATTTTGTCTTGGTAAGATATATACTAGGAACATATATTATTTAAATGACTAGACAATAATTTTTAACAGCAGGTTGGATTTTAGGGTTTTTTAAAATTTGATTTTGTAGTACCACATCTGTTAAAGGGGTTGGATTGTTTAGGTTAAAATTAGAATTAAGTAATTATGGCATACTAGGGTATATTGGAGTTATGAAAATCAAATCAGTATTGTGTGGGTCATTAATTTTAGTAAAATAATTTTTAAGTAATATTAGTGCATAATTTATAAATGAACAGTTAATAAATAAATAAATAAATAATAAATAATTAGTAAAGTGTTAAATATAGAGATAGAGCATTGATAGGATTAATATGGAGAAGTTTGTCCCTTAACCAAGCGGAGTCATGCTAATTTTGAAGTTTCATGAAGACACCCCTATGATGTCTTCACTCCCAGGACATTTTTTTCCAAATCAGCAGACTCCTAATCAATCTGCCTAGAAGTAAGTGCATCATAGCAACACTTCACGAAACTTCAAAGTCAGCATGACTCTGCTTGGTTATGTGACATACTTCTCCACATTAATCCTATATATATACATATGTGTGTGTGTGTGTGTGATTCATGTGGAGAAGTTTTTTACTAGATTTTGAGATAATAGTAGAAACAAATAGAAAAGTAGTCCAATATTTAGATGTGGAATTAAATTTACGAACTAGCAATATCTCTCTATCCATGAAAACAAACACAAATTTAAAGTTCATAAACATAAGATCTAACCATCCCAAAAGCATAATTCACAAAGGAATAGAACACAGGCTATCAAAAAATTTGTCAAACAAAACAATATTTGATGAAAAGAAAAGAAACTATGAAAATGCACTAAGAAAATCTGGATATAAGAACATTTTAGGATACGATCCCCAAATAAAAAACAGTATAGAAAACATTATCTGGTTCAACCTACCATTTAACTTAGAAGTAAAAACCAAAATAGAACAAATATGTTTTTAAACTGACCAATAAACATTTTTTAAAAAGCTCAGAACTAAACAAAATTTTCAATAGGAATACAATTGAACTGAGTTAAAGCTGTACTAGTAATTTCAAAAATTTCATAAAGAAACAAAATGTTAGAAATTTAAAGAACATTATACAAAACAAGATCATTAATAAAGACTAACTGCAAGACAAAATAAATGCCCACTTCAAGGACTTTGTAATACAAAAGAAGCCATTTACAAAGCAAAAGTACATGACTTAAATAGTCAAAGCAAAACATATCTGGGATCAACCAAAGGTACTTTTAAGACCAGATGGTTTAATCACAGTTCTACATTCAAAATAGAAAACTTTAAAAATTGTACAAAATTGGCTAGCCATGTGTAGAAATTGAAATTAAAATGTGGAAAAGACCCAAAAATAAGGTGGAGCATAGTGAAAACAGCCAAGCCTTACAATGGTGGCAAAATATGTAGACTGTGCCAGGAAGAAAAGTTAGAGATTGTGCTATTCCCAAACAAAAATGAATTACTGAATGAAAGAACAGAAATTATAATTAAGTGTAACGATGCCATAAAATACCGATTAGGGTCACACAACCATGGAGGAAAACATAATTTCTTCTAATTTTGAAAATTACATGTTCAAAAAATCCCCATTATGTGAGCGTTCTTAAAAAAATGGTAAAATCAGTTATTGCAAATCACCTGAAGACACTACATTACAAATGAAAAATATGCACATATATATAATGGCTGGTCACTTGTCTTTGAGGATAACCATCTACCAGGGTGGCTAGCTAATCACCATTGTAGACACCTGTTTCTTCAACACTCACAGAGCCCACCTGTGGTTTATACTGCAACTATGCTAAGCAGTTCTTAGTTACAGTTTTTGAGAGAATGTGCATTATCTCACGTGAACAGCAGTCTGAACAAGGCCTGGATGCTCAAACCCTCAGTCACAATGACTTGTGACTTTGAGCTAGTGCAACCATCGACAACTCCTCAAAGAGCGCCATCTACCTAATTTCACTCACAAAGCTTGGGTTAACTCATGGTCTGGTTTTCAGGCACTTTCCAAAAATGTTGCATGTTGGAATTAATTCCTCCAGACTGATAACATCAAGAAATCACATTCCTGACAAATTGATCATGGTGAGATTTAAACTCAGGTTTAATGATCAGAAAGCAAACATTGTAACCACTCAGCCATGTGCCCCCATATATATATATATATATATATATATATAGTCATCTGCAGACAGATCTGTTTCACTGTATCACAGCTCATCTGTACAGTTAGACTCCGATTGCTTTTTAACCCAGGATTGAAACCCGACCAAATTGGTGTCAGTCGGCGATTCTACCTCTGAGCTATGGGTGCTTGGTAGAAGAAGGCAGACCTTTTAGCATGTATATTATCATTATACATCTCCAATAGCTGAGAGTGTTCTAATTCATTGCTGAATGAACAATGTGTAGATGCTAGAGTAGCTACTGTTTTTCAAAGTCTACCATTCTTCCAGAGTGCTCAATCAGGGTGTGAGAGTGTAACACACACACACACACACACATATCTATAAAGGGGTGCTGAAAAGTCCTTAGTCTGTTGCCCCCTAGCCAAACATAATTTATTTTAGGAACTCTTCTGAGTTGGTGTGAGAACTTTTCAGTCCCTACCACATCTGTTTGTGTGTATATATCCATGCACATATATGTATATGCTTATATATTTTAGATTCAAGATGGAGGCGACCCATCTCTTAATGGCAGCTGCTCAGCAATTGTGTCCGTGGAAGATGTCAATGATAATGATCCAGTCTTTGAGCAGAACCAGTACAATGCTGCTGTGCGAGAGGAAGCCCCACCATATCAGTCGGTAAGCAAATTGCACAAAAGTTTTCTCTTTGTCCCTTTTATTTCTGTTGCAGGCAATAAGAGATCACAGAATATATATGCACTTCAGAGCATACAGTGCTATAGTAATACCATCCACTGATACATCAATACTCAATCTCTTTTATCTTTCCAATCTCTCTTCAGTCGACTCTGTGCTATGTTGAACCAGCTGCATGAAGACAATATTCTTTCTCATACTGAATTTTTACATTTTCTCATAATAATTGATTTTAAGTAATTCAGCATCGGCTTTGGTAATCTTCTTTCTCTATTTATATTTTTTTATTTACTGAAATTATTCAATCATTTAACAAGACTGCTGCTCTTGCTACTCTGCACAGCATTTGAATAGAAATATTTTAGAACTAGCAGTATAGCCTGGCATTGCTCGGGTGTAATGAAAGCTTTAAAACTAATCCATGGTCATGGAACTCAGACTCAGTCTAAAGAATATTTGTGTGAAGTTTGGTGAGAATCGGATAAAAATTGTGGATTTGTATGAAGGAGATACAGACAAACAGACACACAGAAACATCTTGCCTTTTATATATATATATATATATATATATATATATATATATATATATATTATCGATTTTCTGCACTATTGTAAGAACTGCAACATTGAAACTTCTGAATATCATTTCTTATGTCTTTGTCTATGAGTGTATCAACTTTGATTAAAATTGGACCGCTCCTTCTATAACCCGATTTTTTTCAATTATCGATTTTCGATATTTATCAGGGGTACCTCGACACAAAATCTAGCTAAGAACACTTGCAGATGCTCATAGTACAACTGTGTAAATTTTCAAGAAAATCGGTTCAGCCGTTTCAGAGTCTATAGGTAACGGACACACACACACACACAAAGCTCCATTTATAAATAAGTTTAGATATTTCCAATAACAAAATCATCTCTGATGCAAACAAATTGACATTGAGAATTTTTGAAAAAAAAGTATGACAGGGTGCTGAAAATCCTCAGCTGAACTGCTTTCTAAAATCTGGCCAAACACCAGAATTTTATGGGAGAATCTCTTCTGGGGTGGATGGAAAACTTTTCAGCACCTCCTCATGCGGTCCATAGAAAAAAGTTTGGCAACTACTGGATTACACCAACCACACATCCAAGCTTACAGCGCCTAGTATTTGGAAGCAGATAAGCATTTTTAGTAACATGAAACTTGCACACATTTACTGTCTAATGTCCTTTCTAAAGTATACCTACAATAGTAATATATATATATATATATATGTTACAGAGTGCACCAGGTAATTAAGAAAAAAATCAGAAAGCAAAAATTATTCAGTAAAAAAAGAAATAAGTTTATTTTCTAATGGATTTTTTTTTTTATTGATTTATTATGGCTTATTAGCATTTTGCAGGTTATTCAAAGCCAGAAAAAATCTTTAAACTGTAAGAATGTTTCAAGATAATAACAATTTACTGATACGAGTCCTAGTAATGAACCCATAGCTGGGGGAGAAAAGGTGTATTCATACTGTTATATTAAGCATGTGGTGGTAGAACAAAGGAGAAACAACCGAGGTTTAGGAAACAAATAATTGTATTAACGAAAAATACAAGTAGAAATAAAGAGATAAGCAGTCATGAAAGTCGTTCATACAGTAATAAAGAGAGAGTGAGTTGTGAATTACTGTGGCCTTTAGCAGGTGTCATTGGAAATGGGAGGTTGCTGTCAACAGGCTTTGTGAATCATGGCTGGTGTGCCAGTCAACTGCCTAAGTCACTTTTATGGGTTTTAATGTCCTTTTCTTAGGCTCAGATCGGCTTCAGTTTTTCTTTGTTTCTTTAGGTGGGAGTGGTTTCTATTAGTGAAAATTCTGGATTGTATTCCTTTGAGTATGTAAGTGGAACAGAAGCTACGTACAGAGACGATGCTTTTATGCAGTTGACAGAGTTTTTAGTTCAGTCTTAAATTTCAGAATGTTCACATCTGGCCAGTGGTGGAAATTTGTACAACATGAATCAGAAATTTTAGAAAGATTATAACAATATTTTGCAATTTTTGCTCTGCTGTACCTTGTCGAGAAGCCCAAGGAGAATAGCACCCGACCAGATATGGAAACAGTATTCAATGCACGGGCGGATGGTAGATTTATAAATGTGCATGATAGATTCAGATGGAAAAAACCTCCGGGCCCTGCAGAGAGAACCGACTTTCATAGCAGCAGATTTAGCAATGGATTCGATATAGTCATTCCACTTGAGGTCCGCTGAAAGTGTGAGACCAAGGAGGTGCAGTGTTTTACTCTCTGGGAGGCAAGCCTGGTCCATGCTAATGGGAGGTAGGTGCAGTTGTCTATGATGGTTAATTGATAGTAGCTTCATTTTAGAAGCATTAAAATTTACGAGCCATTTCTTACCCCAGTCCACTACGGATTGGAGGTCCTTTCCAAGCTCAGCTGAAAGGTTAACTTTGTCGCCCACACCAGATTTTTGATCGAGGCAAGAGTAAACTGTGGTATCATCGGCGTACATACCTACTTGGGATATTATGGTATCGGGGAGATCATTAATGTAGATCAGAAAGAGTGTAGGACCTAGGATAGAGCCTTGAGGGACACCCGCGTTTGTGTGGTAGCTCTGGGAGGCATGTCCGTTTAATACCACTTTCAATGTGCGGTTAGATAGGAATGACTGGATTAGTTCAAACAATTGTCCAGCTATACCATAGCTCCGCAGTTTGCATAGAAGGCCAGCATGCCAAACTCTGTCAAACGCTTTAGAGATATCCAAGGCGACGGTTCAGGCTTCGCCATTCCTGTCAAGTGCCTGGTATATATACTCGGTGATGGTTGTTAGCATATTGGCAGTAGACCTGGTGAAGTGGAAACCATACTGCTTGTCATATGAAGAATGTAGTAATTAGGGTCTGCAAATTAGAGGAGAGAGTTAACAATGATAATATATTCTGACTTTAAATCCACACTTATCTCCCCCCTTCTCTCTCTCTCTCTCTCTCTCTCTCTGTGTTTTTATTTTTAAATGTACTTTTTATCACATAAAAGTTGCTGAGGTGTGAGCAAATTTTAATTCCATTTATGCGGTCCATAGAAAAAAGTTTGGCAACTACTGGATTACACCAACCACACATCCAAGCTTACAGCACCTAGTATATGGAAGCAGATAAGCATTTTTAGTAACATGAAACTTGCACACATTGACTGTCTAATGTCCTTTCTAAAGTATATCTACAATAGTAATGAGTGAAATCACCATGCCACATACATGATGTTAAATCATCTTCATTTTTTTGTATTCCATTAGTAAAAGGGAAGTTCCACTCAGAGAGCTTCTTCTCAAAAACTGCTACTTGATACAACAGACTCCCAAGAGGCTGCTTCCTTTGTCACTACAATCTTAATCTCTTCTTGTTTTACATCAACCAATATCTATCTTACATATCCTCATAATCTGCACTTTTTGCTTCCTTTTTATATATCCCCTTAGATTTCATATTTGAAACCATTATCCACTATTCCACACATTCAAGCTTCTTCTTGACGTTACTAAAACTTCCCTTAATGTCTCACTTTCACTTTCCATTTTCCTGTTGCCCATTGTAATTGCTATTAAGGTTATTCATATATTTCTCATGTTAATGTCATTCGTGTCATATAGTCAGTTAAATGCCATACATGTTACACGCTTTGGGCGATCATGTCTCAAAAGAGACATAACTGACTGGGCAGAAAATTATCCTGCAGTAGGTTGTCATTGCTTTCTGCGGTAGACTGGTTGCCAGCCAAGGCTATAGAACCCAATCTGCCCTATTATTTAACCCATAACTGGAGGGAAGAGATGGATTAATACCTTCTGTTGGGGCGCTCTCCACCTGTGTTCTACTATAATGGACTATTCCAATCACTACATAAAGTAGTAGTGGGAAGACCTCGAGAGTAATCGAGTCTGCCGATTAACAAGTCAGTCAAGTATTTCCGGTAGTGAACTGGAAGTGTCCTATTGGTCAGACTCTTATGTCTCATGACAATACGTTCTACTAAACCCTTGTTCCTGTATTCTACTAACAACCTCTTTTGTAAATACTATTTCTCCTGGCAATATATCAATTTACTACAATCCCGTTGTTTGTATTCATTTACTCAATAATTCTGTTACATGCAACATAACACCTTCCCCAAGGGTATTTGTGCACAAGTGAACACAAGGAATTCAACTGGAATTCGATCTTGGATCCCCGATTCGTTGTCCCAACGCACATCCTGTCATATAGCCCTCGTTAATTTCTGTAGTTTCACCTTAAGTTAATTTCTGTATTTCACCTTGGTTTTATTTTGCAGGGCAAAACTAAATTCTTGAATATCTTATTGATAGTTACATAGTCATTTTGGTTTTTCATTTCTCCTCCTGGTTTTCTCCATGTCTATTTATGTCTAAAGTATTCTTCAAACCTGATTGTTCGCCAAGCACCTTTGGACCCTTTTTTCTCTGCATACATTCAAAGTTCCTAGTCTGAATTTGCCAACTATTTTACCATCTCTATCTTAATTTAATCTGGTATTCAGATCTCCCATGAAGATTGTAATTTCTTGCAATTTGCATTGAGTCTTGGCATTATATAGTGTACAGTCAAACTTTTCAAGTTCTTCTGTACTTAGTTTGGTGCATAAACAACTATGATTTGGAGCTCCTTCAACTGCTATATAAAGAGAAGAGCTAGAAAATATATCTTAGAAGCTCATTAAATTTCAAATCGGGTAATGTACCATTTTGGTATGAAGGTACAACAATTTTCAAGAATGAAGTAACCAGATTTTTAGACCAAGACAGAAAATTTCATCCGGAAGACAAAATTGATAAGAATCCAGAAGGAAAAGCAATTTTTTGGCTGCCACCCAAGAAGCATTCATAAAAAGGAACAGAAACCTGTGACTAGAACTGCATTCTATAAAAGATAAATTGTAAAAAATCCCTGTGAAGCAAATGGTTTAAAATTGCCAAATGCTATCTTCATTTTGTGATATTTTTTAACTTTCTACTTCTGAATTTGCATTGCAGTGTAATGATTATTAACTCGTAATGGGAACTTAGTAGCGCTGAGTTTGAATTCCAGTTGAATTCATTGCATTCACTTACATGCAAATAACTCTCGGAAAGGTATTAATCCATCTCTTCTCACTCAAGCTATGGGTTGAATAGCAGGACAGATTGGGTTCTGTAAGAAATGGTAACCTACTGCAGGAAATTCTTCTGCCTAATCAGTCATGGATTGAAAGAGACATGATCACCCAAGTGTGTATTACATCGGACACTTAACTGACTGATTCGTTCAGTGAGTACATTTTCTTTTTCAAAGAATATTTTCTGTCTTATTCAAAATTTGTATTCTCAAAGTTTTGTCCATTTTTAAAAGATTCTTTTGTAAATCTTTTAAAATCATTTAAATATTGTTAATAAGGCTCACAAAAGGAAATTTGTGCAAGCCTGTATTTTGTTATATTGTTGTAATGTTTTGCAATAAATGTTTTATTCTTTTAAATTTCACACAGCCATTTCAAGTTTGTTTGTTCTGCCTTTTCTATTGTTCAAGATAAAAGAGGGGATGTTTTCTCTTATTCCAAGGAAAAAAAAACTTTTATTCAATTATCTAGAACTTTGAAATTTACCCACAGAGGCTTTTAGTTCAAAAGAGGCTTTCCTTACTGGCTCCAGTAACAACCCTGGGGTTGTTGACAACCAGGACAAACTGAACTTCAGCACCTTACAAGTATAATTTTTAAAAATTTTCACAAAGGGAAAAACTGAAAATGTAGAATAATGAGTTTATTCTGAAATGTGATCGATCTCAACTTGGCAGCTCGGATACAGTCACAATTTGGCTTCCCTGTGTCTCTTCTACAAATACTTTCATGGCTTCTGCTCAGATGAAATTAGCTCACTGGTACCCCCATACATGAATTTGCTCAAACCACAAGATTAGCAACTAGGTCCCACCCTTTTACTGTGAAACCAATAAATTGTAAATGCAAATTCTACTCCAGCAGCTTCTTTTCTTGCACTTCCCGCCTGTGGAATTCCTTTCCGTTTACTTCTTTTCTCGACAGCTACAATCTTCAAGAATTCAAATGTAAAGTCAACAGTCATCTCCTATCTCACTAACTTGCATCCTCTCTCTCTCTCTCATGCTCCTCTCTCCATCCACTTCACTCTCATCAGTATTCTCATCTTTCCCTTACTCTCTTCCTGACACCCTCTATAACCTGTCACTCTTTCTCATAACTTACCTCCTATGTAACTCCCTGCTCAACAGTGGCAGTAAAAGGCCTTCCTTGGGGCAACATGATTAAAAATATATATATATATAACTTATGCAGGTAATTTTAACAAAAGAAAAGAGGTAAATATACAAATTTACATATTTAAAATTGTGTCAGTATCTCATTTCAGGAAAATAAATGGGAAAATTTTAAAGTCCATAGTTTTAACAAATTGTCATACAATAGATTAAATAATTTGACACAAAATAATATTCACAAATGTTTAAAACAAAGGTAAGGTTGTCTGTTGTTCTCGGAAGGGATATAGGTTTTTGAGTTTGAGTTTTGTCTAACGGCATATCAACCTCTGTGGTTTATTTAATGCCAGAAAGGTGGGGTTTTAATGTTTGGCTATAGTGAGAAGGTTGATTTAGTCAGATCTTGATGAAAATTTTGTTTTCATTTTTGTTTTTAATTTTAGAAAACTGAAGATGTTTTCTAGTTTTGTATTCAAAAGTGTATTGCTGGTAATAATTTTTTTCTTTCAAAAATGTATATATTTCTATAAAAGTCTATTTATATAACTTTCATAGTGTTTGACCCCAGTTTTGAGATTAATTATTTGCCCATAGCTTGGACCCTGTTATGATACGAAAACAATGCTAAGTCTATGCATGCAGACTTAGTACGAAACGAGATATAGCTCGTACTCTTGTAACTACCCGCAATAAAAAATACACACGTGCTCCGTTCCCGGTCCTCGTCTCTATTCATTATACTATATATCACTTCATGGTGGCAGCGGTAAAACCGAATCAAAAACAAAGATTGACCCCATACACATCTATAAACCTAATCAAAACTCTGTACGGAAAGGAAAAGAGAACTAAATCAGCCGAAAAAATTAATACGACAACTACGGACGCCGGCCAGCCATATTGTATCTCGCAACAAAACACTTGTAAGTACAACACAAACTTACTACACCGATATTCAAAAGAAATCTTGTTTAAAAAAATAAAAAAAAAAAACCCTCTAATCTTATTACATCTCGAATACCTACTGTCTACTGGATAGTTTAATTGTAATTTGTGTAATTTTTCCCATCCGTCTAATACACGTTGATACTACAGGGAAATACGTTCTTCAAAAAAAGACCAACCTTAACCCGAGACAAAACGCTTCATAACGAAATGGCAACCCGTCTCCCCGAAATGCATTGGTCTGACCCCGACCTTAGCGAGGCGCTATTATTATTCAAACAAAAGATGACATTGTACCTAGAGGACGAGGAGATAACGGACACGGTAAAACAGGCCAGGAAAATCTGCCGTGGCATCGGAGACGAAGGGTTAAAGAGACTTAACGCCAGTGGGCTGACAGAAGAAGAGAAACGGTCACCACAAAAACTATGGAAGTTTTACGAAGCACAAATAAACACAAACGTGCACTTCCGAATTCACAGGTTACATTTAATGCAATATAGGCAAAAACCTGATGAAAGTTTAGACGACTTTGTCACTAGAGCCAGGACGCTTGCACTAAAATGCGATTTTTCCGAAGAAGAACTGCATGAGAGGATTATTGAACTGATAATTGCCTCCACACCATATGATGCTTTTAGGAATGAACTTTACAGCAAGCCCAAGGGACACAAGATCGCTGACGTCCTCGCCGAAGGCAGAAAATTCGAAGCCCTCTCAGCCGGAAACGACCAACTGCAACAAATCTGCGGGTCACAAAATGAAAAGATTCACAGCATACATAGGGGCAGGAAATGCAGAAACTGTAACACATGCCACAAGCCACGACAATGTCCCGCATATCACGATGAATGCTCCGCATGTGGGAACAAGGGTCACTGGGCCAGATGCTGTAGGTCATCAAAACAACAGAGAGAGAGTAGAAGTCATAGCCGAAGCCACAAAAAGCAACCTCACCACAACCGCCACCATAGTCAGAAAAGAAAACCGGAACGTGGAAGAAGGAACCAAAATGTCGACAACATAGACATTGATAATGATAGTGACAACTATCACAAACACTTCTATTCCATCACAATAAGTGACAAATGTATGGACAGCATCGACAAACAGCCCAGAAATGAAGTTTATACAATCCTAACCATAAAACCTCCCCGCGTACCCAATCCACCACATACACTCCGCTTGAAGATTGACTCTGGGGCATCAGGGAACACCCTTCCTATGAGAACGTTCCGACAAATGTACGGAACCAACAAAGCTGCCCTAAACATCCTACAACCATCATCACACATAAGACTTACTTCCTATAGTGGCGACACAATCGCCTGCGCAGGGACCATCAACATCCCATGCCAACACAAAGATTCCAAATGGATAGATGCCACATTTTATGTGGTAGATGTTCCAGGACCAGCCGTTATAGGTCTACCTACAAGCGAACAGCTCAACCTCATCACGATAAACGTTGACGCTATAAAGAGCGCAACACCAAGAATACCTCATACACCTATCTGTGATGTTGAGCAACTCAAGGAAGTATACCCAGAACAGTTCGATAGGATAGGAAACTTCAGCGGAACCGCTAAACTCCTGCTAAAGGATGATGCAGAGCCATTCATCGACCATCCCCGTAAATACAGCATCCACCTCAAAGACAAAATCAAGGAAGAAATCGAAAGGTTGATACAAGAGGATGTGCTGAGAAAAGTAGAAGAGCACACAGATTGGTGCTCAAGCTTAGCTTTTAGCACAAAAAAGGATGGATCCCTCAGGATATGCATCGACCCTCAGAAGCTAAACTCTAGTTTAAAGAGATGCCCTTACAGGATACCCACGGTGGAAGAACTGAACCCAAAATTTGCGAAGGCAAAAGTATTCAGCAAGCTGGACGCCAAAGCAGGATATTGGTCAATTCACCTGGATGAACAATCCCAGCTACTGACAACCTGTAGAACACCATTTGGAAGGGTCTGCTGGAAACGACTACCATTTGGCTTAAGTGTCTCGCAAGACATATTCCAAGCAAAAATGGACCAAATCCTTGAAGGCCTGGAAGGTGTAGCTAGCATAGCCGACGACGTAGCGGTATATGGAGAGGATGATGAGGAGCATGACAGAAATCTGCTAAACCTAATGGATAGAGCAGATAAAACTGGTCTTGTCTTCAACAGTAAAAAATGTGCTATCAAAAAATGCAGCATCACATTTTTTGGAAACATATATACACCCACAGGTATCAAGCCAGACCCTACCAAGGTACGGGACATCCAACAGATGCCACAACCACAAAACAAGGACGATCTACAGCGCTTCTTAGGGATGCTGAACTATCTTTCACAATATATCCCAAACTTTGCAGAAAAGGCACACCCGTTGCGCGGCCTCCTAAAATCACAAACACCCTGGATTTGGGATCCAAACCACCAACGGTGCTATAATGATCTAAAAGAAATGATCACTGCCGACGCCCTCCTAGCGTACTATGACCAAACAAAACCAGTAACACTGGAAGTAGATGCATCGCAGAAGGGTCTGGGGGTAGCACTGACACAAGCAGGCAAGCCAATCGCATTCGGTTCCAAAACGCTGACTGAATGCCAATCTAGATACAGCAATATCGAGCGCGAAATGCTTGCAATTGTACATGGTATTCAGCGCTACCATACATACCTTTATGCAAGTACTTTTACAGTAGTGACCGACCACAAACCCCTAGTCACTATATGCTCAAAGCCATTGCACTCAGCACCACCACGTTTGCAACGTATGCTGTTAAAGATACAAGGATACAACTTCAGGGTAGTCTACCGCCCAGGCAAAGATATGATCCTTGCAGACACACTTAGCCGACTGCCCAACCCAGAAAACAACAGTGTCGTCGAACTAGACGAAAGAATTGATGGCATAGACACAGGAGCCGATGATGAGCACCTCACCATTGCAACCATCAATTTCTCAATGGAGAAAAGAACTTTGCTATGCAGGGAAACCACAAGGGACCGAACACTAAATCTCCTGAAGGAAATCGTATTTCAAGGGTGGCCAGAAACTATTCGAGATGTACCGACTGACATCAGAATATACTGGTCATTCCGCGACGAACTAGCCCTCGAGACAGGAATACTTTTCAAAGGAAAACAAGTTCTGATCCCAGAATCCATGAGAGACGACATTCTACATCAACTCCATGAAGCCCACCAAGGCATTGAGAAAACCCGTCGACTCGCAAGAGAGAGTGTATACTGGCCAAACATAAATAAGGACATTGAAAAAATGTGCCAGTCATGTTCGCTTTGCCAGGAACACCAAGATGCAAACAGGTGTGAAACAATTGAGCCACATAATATCCCATCACAACCGTGGCAATACATTGCATCAGACCTGTTTGAAGTAAATGGACGCCAATACCTCCTCACTGTGGACAGGTACTCAAAATACCCAGTGGTTGATGAAATGCATACACCAATATCCAGCAAAGCAGTAGCCGACAAAATCAAGAGCTACGCATCTTTATTCGGACGACCTGACCAAATCATGACGGACAATGGACCACAATTCACCGGACAAGCTTTCCAGAACTTCATTACTTCATGGGGTATCAGACATATCACCAGCTCACCATGCTTCGCAAGAAGCAACGGATTCATTGAGAGACATGTACGGCATGTCAAATCAGTAATGAAGAAATGCTTGAGAAGCAAGGGTGACATACAACTTGCACTACTGCAGATCAGAGCAACTCCAATAGATAGCAAGCTACCATCACCCGCTGAACTACTATTTGGACGAGCTATACCCACGACGCTACCCAGCCGAGTAGAGCCTGGAAAGGAAGAGTACCGACAAAGATTAGAGGAAAGGTCCGAAGAAATGAAGAAAACCCATGATGGTAGGATGCAAACCATAGACCTACCACCACTATACCCAGGCCAACATGTAACCATAGTAAACCAAGCAGACAAGCTATGGTACCCTGGGACAGTTGTTCGGAAGGACGAGGACAACCCAAGGAGTTACATTGTACAGACTCCAAACGGGAACAGACTTCGCCGCAACAGAGCCCACCTTCGTTCTGTACCAATACGGACTACAATAAAAAAAGTTCACTTCGACAGCCCTACACCAACAACACAGAGCACGGGACAAGCCCACATACACAGTGGACAGAAACAAACTATCACGCACCACCACAACACAAAAAGCACACAAGAAGACCCAACCCAAAAAAGTCCTACTCGTACTCGATCTGGACGGGCCATAAAAACCCCAGCACGATTCAAGGACTAAAATAAACACTAACACAAGAACTAAAATAAACACTAACACATAACTAAACAGGGGGGATGTTATGATACGAAAACAATGCTAAGTCTATGCATGCAGACTTAGTACGAAACGAGATATAGCTCGTACTCTTGTAACTACCCGCAATAAAAAATACACACGTGCTCCGTTCCCGGTCCTCGTCTCTATTCATTATACTATATATCACTTCAGACCCTAACAGGTGCTACCACTCTGGGTCAGGGTAGACCTTGGAACAACAGCAATTCTCCTCACAACCTCCAAATCATAGGCCATGCTATTGAATGCAGTTTACTGTCATACCCAGGACCAGGATATATGGTTTGCATACATTCAAATGTAGACGAAAAGTAGACAAATAGAAATAGTTTGAAACACTTATCTTTCTTGGATTGTTGAAAGAAAGTTCTCTGAAGTGCCCCATGCTTGGTTAAAAGGCGGACAATATAATCAGTGAGTAATTTGACACTAGCAAAAACTTCAAGCTGGACACATGAACTTAAACATAACTTTTCACGACTTCAGACACTCTTCTCTTATTAAATTAATTTTTCTCATTTTGTGTCAGAAAGAATTTCACATAGTCTTGCTGCTTCCTTTTCTTTCTTCTTGGCTCAGCAGTTAATTTCTGTGAAGGCAAGGTTTTCATTGGTCCAAACGCAAATTTCACATAGGCTCATAAATTTATTGCCGTTTTTTTTCTCCGCTCAGTGATCAATGTCTGTGAAGGCAAAGTTTTTTATAGATTCAAAGAAAATTTCACATGGACTCACGAATTCCTTTCCATTTTTTTTTACTCAGTCCTCCAAATTTGAAGGAAGTTATTATTTCTCACTCGCTACAAATATAAAAATCAGAAAAATTTGTCAGAATATATCAAAACAATTTCAAATCAATATATGCTGTATAGTAATCTCAATAAGCAGACAAAACAAGAATTCTAAAACAATTTTTCATTAATTTCAATCTTGCTAATTCAAATATTTTGATTTTATCATTGTCTTAAAAAATTTTGACAAAAAGTCAAGCTCTATTTCCTATTTATCTCATTTGTTGAAGTCTACTCAGACAATCTAATTCATGTAATGTATTTGAAAAACTTTATCGTCATACACTTTAATGTACGTTTTTAAACGTTAGGAATTTAATTTTATGCAAAAAATAAAACGTAAAATATTACCACCGCAAACAACATAAAGTGCTCCTCGGAAATATGATTCAGTTGTATAATGTAACCTTTGGGTTTAAAAAACAAGGGAAATAACTCTAGGCATGAATAGCTTCCCCTGACACATTTAAAAACATTTCTTTGTTTTGAAATTTCAAAAGACGTTATTTAATAATATCTAAAATTTATTTGCAGGTATTACGAGTTCGTTGTCTGGACGCTGATGAGAGAAGCAACATCCGTTATCAGCTATTGACCATTGATTCGTTATTTGCTCTAAATGGTAAATATCGTTAAAACATTAAAACCAGTCGCCATGGCCCAATATTGATCATAATTACTAACTACTAACGAGTCACACACTCAAAAGAAGATTGATGCAAGAATAAAATGTTGTTAGGGGTTAAATAGCAACTCAGACTGGACTCCCTGGTTATGATTGGCAACAAATCCAGGAGAAGAAAAACTCTGCTGAATTCACAACCGTATCTAGCACTGGCAAGAAAACATACTTGAATTATAAAATTAAAAAAAATGTCTGCTCAGAATAATACTTGCAGTAAGAATCACATGTTGGTTCTGTGGGTGTTAAAGAAACACAAATATCCTGAGCAGATGGGTTTGATCGGAAACGAATAACCATTCTAAAGATGAGAAATCACACTTTGTCTACATTTCTGAGATGAGGTAATATTTTTAGTACACTACAGTATTTACATTATTTGGGCTATTGTCCTCATTTTTGTTACCATTTCTACGTTTTTTGGCCATTGTACACTCCGTCCTTCTTCAGGTGCTAGGAATTTTGAACACTACAGTGAGTGTAATGAAGGGTTCTGTTCAAAATTCCTAGCACCTGAAGAAGGACGGAGTGTAACAATGGCCAAAACGTTGTAGAAATGGTAACAAAAATGAGGACAATAGCCCAAAATAATGTAAATACTGTAAATATTACCTCATCTCAGAAATATAGACAAATAGTATGATCTATTATTAAGCATCATACAAATGGCAACAAAGATCAGGACAATAGTCTGAATAATGTAAATAGTGTAAATACTACCTCATCTCAGAAATATAGACAGATAGAATTATCTATTATTAAACGTCGTACCAATGGCAACCAAGATGAGGACAATAGTTCGAATACTGTAAATACTGTGAACCAACTTTTAGTAAATCTTTATTATTTACCATTTTTCATATTTCGAATTGATTAGCCAATGTTTTGCCAACCATTCCAATAAACAATCAAATAAATAAATAAAATGTTTATTATTTTTGCTGTCAATTCTCAAGAACAAAGTAAATGTTCAGGTTCTTATATTTAGTTTTTATTACAAATATAATTATCACTTTTTAAAGTAATAAACGTTGCTGAGCAGTAAAGTTAGTTAAAATAATAGCAGTGTCATGGAAAAAAAACTTCTTTTTTGTGGGCACATAGGCTCAAGTTTGCCATTATGTAAATCATGATAATTACTTACAAATGTGTTTTTCTAAAATTACTTATTACATTTTTACAAACAAGTCTTTCAGATTATTTAGTGTATAAAATACAGCCAATAATCCTAAAAATTAAATTTGGGGGAATATTTTTTCAAATCAGTTTCAAAGAGATTAACATTTTGATAATGTTGTTTGCTTCATATCATCACCTTTTGATCTTGTTTTATTTCATATGAAAATTGTTTTTCTCTCAATTTATTTTTTGTTATCGTTGTTTTTGCAGCTGAAACAGGAGTTTTGGAGACTATTGTCCGTCTAGACCATGAAACTCACCCAGGAAGCTACCAGTTATATGCCGAGTGCACTGATGGTGGAGATTTTCCACGATATTCCTCACCAGTTATCTTGAAGTAAATTCTTTTATTCTTCCAAAAGAAATATTCCCAAAAATCTCATTCTTCTAACTTTAAATGGTGACATATATGAATAAAGTGTGCTGCTATTTGAGTTTGAACACAGATTGCCAGAAAACAAACACAGTCATTTTGATATAATTAGAGGAATCATGCTGCTGAGATCACATTGACAAGTTACAGCGGAGGGTCTGTAATGTGATCAATACCGACTTGGCAGACCGCCTGCAGTCTCTCCCTCACCGGCGCAACGTGGTTTCCCTGTGTCTCTTCTATAAATACTTTCACGGCCTATGCTCCGATGAACTTAGATCACTGGTGCCCCCTAGATACGAATTTGCACGAGAAACTAGATTGGTAGCTAGATCCCAGTGAAACCGATAAAATGCAACCGCAACTTCTACTCCAAAAGTTTCTTTTCTCACACTTCCCGGCTGTGGAATTCCCTTCCACACGATTGCTTCTCCCCGACGGCTACAATCTCCAGGAGTTTAAATGTAAGGTCAATAGACACCTCCTAACACGCTAACTTGCATCTATTCTCTCAAACACTCTCACCATCTAACCAACCCTCATTCTCGGTATCCTTTCTATCTCCCTCCTAACATTTCCTATATCTAACCATCCTTTCCCTTCACTCCCTCGAACATATATAACCCCCTGCACTACAGTGGCAGTGAAATGCCTTGCTCGGAGTGAAACAATTAAAAAAAAAAAACATGATATTGTAAAAATAATATATATATATGTGGGTATATAATAAGCATTCAAGTCAGAAAAGAAAAATGTCTGTCAGTATTCTTTGAAGGTGGTTTTTCTAGTATATGTGACTTTACAAAAAATGGTTAATTTGTTTGTGGCATTAAGCAAACATCATCATCCAGAAATATTAGAAATTATTTGCAGGAATGGCAAAATTAAAAATTAATTACAGTACTGTACCAGTACTGTGCAAAAGTATTAGGACAAGAACTATTTTATCTTTTATGAGGCATATTGACAGAAAATAAACTTAATTAATTTTATTTGATTTACTCAACAAATGCTTTAACAAGAAAAAAATACTTTCTTATAAAATAAATTTAATATGTAGCATAATAGCCTTTTGCTTTGATCACAGCCTTCATTGTCAGACATTGACATCACAAGCTTCTTCAATGTATCTAATGGTATCTCCTGCCAAGCAGCTTGTATTTGTTCCCAAAGTGTGTCTTGCAAAGTAACATTAGATTTATCAATTTGAGAGCGGGGAATAAGAAAAAAGTCAGTCATATCCAAGGATATAATAATGATTCAAAATAACTTGTTAAATAGAAAATAGAAAAAATTAAATGTAACTTCTTTTTAATACATTTCTTTTACATCTAGTTTTAAATAATTAATATTTATTAGCAATTTACTTGGCTTTTCTCCCTGTATTTGAAATTTTAATGAGGTTTTTAGAAAAATCACCCCTGTCCTAATACTTTTGCACACTACCAGTAGTGTGCAAAAGTGTTAGGACAGGGGTCATTTTAAACTTTATTTTGATGCCTCATAAAAGATAAAATAGTACTTGTTCTAATACTTTTGCACAGTACTGTATCTTAAATTTGCATTATTTACATTGTTCAGACTGTTGTCCTCATCGTTATTGCCATGTTTATGACATTTCAGCTGTTGTACACTCCGGCCTTCTTCAGGTGCTAGGAATTTTGAACCAAACCCTTTATTTCAGTCGCTGGATATGTAATTCTCATTCCATGTGTGATGGAACTTCTGGGTGCCATGCAGTTATCTCCCTTTAACTCAACTTTGTTCACTACTGCTGTAGCCAGATGAACTAATAACTTAAAGAGTTGAGTTAAAAGGGACCTAACTACACGGCATCCAGAAGTGGTATCACATGGAATGAGAATTATATACTCACTGTTCAAAATAAAGAGTTCGGTTCAAAATTCCTAGCACCTGAAGAAGACAATGACCGAAACATCATCAACATGGTAATAAAGATGAGGATAACAGTCAGAACAATGAAAATAATGTAAATAATGCCATCTCAAAAGTATAGACATATATTTTAAATTTGATTTAAATATAGATGGGAATCTGCAAAATTAAAATTATATGAGAGAATTTGAAATTCTCTTAGCTTTACATTTCACCGGTCAAACACCATTAGCAGAAAAACAGATTTGATTTCAACTAAATTAATATTGGTGGGATAGAATATGCTTTACGTTAATCATATGAATATTGGCTCTTATTTTTTTACTTTAACTGGATCATTTTTTACATGAGACTTTGCCTTTTCTATTTCTACTCAGTTTTTTTAATAATCATATTTCCCCAAGGAAGGCATTTTACTGCCACTATTTTGCAGGGGATTACATAGGAGGAAAGTTATGAGAAAGAGGGACAGGTTATAGGGGGTGTCAGGAAGTGGGTAAGAGAAGGTGAAGAAAAGAGCATGAGAGAGAGGATGCAGGTTAGTGAAATAGGAGATGGCTATTAACTTTACATTTAAATTCTTGGAGATTGTATCTGTTGGGGAAGCAAGTAAATGGAAGGGAATTCCATGAGAGAGAGGATGCAGGTTAGTAAGATAGGAGATGACTATTGACTTTACATTTGAATTCTTGAAGATTGTTGGTGTCGGGAAAGCAAGTAAATGGGAGAGAATTTCATGAGAGAGAGGATGCAGGTTAGTAAGATAGGAGATGACTATTGACTTTATATTTAAATTCTTGGAGATTATAGCTGCCGGGTAAGCAAGTAAATGGAAGGGAATTCCATGAGAGAGAGGATGCAGGTTAGTGAGATAGGAGATGACTATTGACTTTACATTTAAATTCTTGGAGATTGTAGCTGTTGAGGAAGCAAATAAATGGAAGGGCATTCTATCTATCTAGCTTTTTTTTATAATCATATCACCCAAAGCAAGGCATTTTACTGCCACTGTTTTGCAGGGGGTTACATAGGAGGAAAGTTATGAGAAAGAGTGACAGGTTATAGGGGGTGTCAGGAAGTGGGTAAGAGAAGCATGAAAATACTGATGAGAGTGGAGTGGATGGAGAAGGGAGCATGAGAGAGAGGATGCAAGTTAGTAAGTTAGGGAGTTAGTAAGATGACTATTGACTTTACATTTAAATATAGATACTAGCAGACATAGATTTTTTTTATAATCATATTGCCCCAAGCAAGGCATCTTACTGCCACTGTTTTGAAGGGGGTTACATAGGAGGAAAGTTATAAGAGTGACAGGTTATGGGGGTGTCAGGAAGTGGGTAAGAGAAGGATGAGAATACTGATGAGAGTGAAGTAGATGAAGAAAGGAGCATGAAAGAGAGGATGCAGGTTAGTGAGATAGGAGATGACTATTGACTTTACATTTAAATTCTTTGAGATTGTAGCTGCTGGTTAAGTAAGTAAATAGAAAGGAATTCCATGAGAGAGAGGATGCAGGTTAGAGAGATAGGAGATGACTATTGACTTTACATTTAAATTCTTGGAGATTATAGTTGTTGGGAAAGCAAGTAAATGAAGGGAATTCCACAGGCGAGAAAAGAAGCTGCTGGAGTAGAAATTCATTTGTTTAAAGAGTCTTTTCTAAACCATATTATTTCAACATCCGTGTAGTCAGAACAGTCTAATAAGAACAATACCTGAAGAAGTCTAATAAGAACAATATCTGAAGAAGTCTAATAACAATACCAGAAGAAGTCTCATGACAACAATATCTGAAGAAGTCTAATAAGAACAATACCTGAAGAAGTCTAATAACAACAATACCTGAAGAAGTCTAATAAGAACAATATCTGAAGAAGTCTAATAACAACAATACCTGAAGAAGTCTAATAACAACAATACCTGAAGAAGTCTAATAACAACAATACCTGAAGAAGTCTAATAACAACAATACCTGAAGAAGTCTAATAACAACAATACCTGAAGAAGTCTAATAACAACAATACCTGAAGAAGTCTAATAACAACAATACCTGAAGAAGTCTAATAACAACAATACCTGAAGAAGTCTAATAACAACAATACCTGAAGAAATCTAATAACAACAATACCTGAAGAAGTCTAATAATAACAATACCTGTAGAAGTCTAATAAGAACAATACCTGAAGAAGTCTAATAAGAACAATATCTGAAGAAGTCTAATAACAACAATACCTGAAGAAGTCTAATGACAACAATACCTGAAGAATCCCTGCAGGGGATTCATAGATTAAGGCATTTTCAGTGCATCTTCATCTGAGTTAATTATTTTCAGTTTTTAATTAAACAACTTTTTCCCAGGTCAGAACAGTGATCATGAAGGTTTTGGTGGCATTCTAATGCATTGGGTGTGTTGTTTAATTTCAATTTCCTTTTATGTTTGTACTGTGGAAAGATGAAATGAAATTGATAAATAGAATAATAACAATGAATATAAAAAATAAAAGAAATACCTTTTCCTGTGACGCTATGAGGTAAAAGAACTTCATCAAATCCCATTATGCAATGCCAGTTAAGTCTACAAAAAAGACAAATATTTCCTGCCTCATTCTCTTTCTCCCTCTCCCTACTTCCTCCACAATGTAGTACCACATGGAAATTACAATCTTATTTCCCCAGTTTACTATGCTATTTTATCATCAATTTATCTATTATAAATATTGACAGTTTTATAAATATTTATTTAAATATAAAAACATTTGTTTTTAAAATTGAAAGACTTCAGTATTTTAAATATTTCTCATAAAAAAAAGCAAACTAAATTATTTCCAATATGAGCTAAAGTGAAGATAGCTAAACAGTTCTTATCTGGGATTTTATCTGTTTCCAATTACGCATAAATGTTCCATGTAAACCAATATTTTTTTTTTTATAGATATACTAACTTGAAACATTAAAGGAAAAAAGAAGTTGCTAAGTATTAACCTGTGGGGAATGTTCTAGAATCATTGAATTAAAAAAAGAATTAATACCCAGTCAAATTATTTAAGAGTAAGAATATTTCTCCTTTGCACTAAGGATTATTCTGTTGGGAGAATTATTCATTAAAAAACAATGAATACTCAGTCAGGCTATTTAAGAGTAAGGATGTTCTCCCTTTACACTAAGGATTATACTGTGAGGCTAGTTCTAAACCTATTAAATGAAAAAAATTAATACTGTGTCAGGCTATTTAAGAGTAAGGATATTCTCCCTTTACACTAAGGATTATACTGTGAGGCTAAGTTCTAAACCTATTAAATGAAAAAAATTAATACTCTGTCAGACTATTCCCAAGAGTAAGGATATTCTCCTTTACACTAAGGATTATACTGTGAGGCTAGTTCTAAACCTATTAAATGAAAAAATTAATACTGTGTCAGGCTATTTAAGAGTAAGGATATTCTCCCTTTACCCTAAGGATTATACTGTGAGGCTAGTTCTAAACCTATTAAATGAAAAAATTAATACTGTGTCAGGCTATTTAAGAGTAAGGATATTCTCCCTTTACACTAAGGATTATACTGTGAGGCTAGTTCTAAACCTATTAAATGAAAAAAATTAATACTCTGTCAGGCTATTTAAGAGTAAGGATATTCTCACTTTACACTAAGGATATACTGTGAGGCTAGTTCTAAACCTATTAAATGAAAAAATTAATACTGTGTCAGGCTATTTAAAAGTGGGATGTCTCTCTTACCTTCAGGGTTATACTGTGAGGCTGGTTAAACCTATTAGTGAAGGAAATTAATACTCTGTCAGGCTATTTAAGAGCTGAATGTTCTCCCTTTACACTAAGGTTATACTGTGAGGCTAGTTCTAAACCTATTAATTGAAAAAATTAATACTGTGTCAGGCTATTTAAGAGTAAGGATATTCTCCCTTTACTAAGGATTATACTGTAGAGGCTAGTTCTAAACCTATTAAATGAAAAGAATTAATACTGTGTCAGGCTATTTAAGAGTAAGGATATTCTCCTTTACACTAAGGATTATACTGTGAGGCTAGTTCTAAACCTATTAAATGAAAGAAATTAATACTCTGTGGGCTATTTAAGAGTAAGGATGTTCTCCTTTACACTAAGGATTATGCATTGAGGCTAGTTCTAAACCTATTAAATGAAAGAAATTAATACTGTGTCAGGCTATTTAAGAGTAAGGATATTCTCCCCTTTACACTAAGGATTATACTGTGAGGCTAGTTCTAAACCTATTAAATGAAAGAATTAATACTGTGTCAGGCTATTTAAGAGTAAGGATATTCTCCTTTACACTAAGGATTATACTGTGAGGCTAGTTCTAAACCTATTAAATGAAAAAAATTAATACTGTGTCAGGCTATTTAAGAGTAAGGATATTCTCCCTTTACACTAAGGATTATACTGTGAGGCTAGTTCTAAACCTATTAAATGAAAAAAATTAATACTGTGTCGAATATTTAAGAGTAAGGATATTCTCCCTTTACTAAGGATTATACTGTGAGGCTAGTTCTAAACCTATTAAATGAAAAAATTAATACTCTGTCAGGCTATTTAAGAGTAAGGATATTCTCCCTTTACACTAAGGATTATACTGTGGTGGATTCTAAACCTATTAAATGAAAAAATTAATACTGTGTCAGGCTATTTAAGAGTAAGGATATTCTCCCTTTACACTAAGGATTATACTGTGAGGCTAGTTCTAAACCTATTAAATGAAAAAAATTAATACTCTGTCAGGCTATTTAAGAGTAAAGATATTCTCCCTTTACACTAGGGATTATACTGTGAGGCTAGTTCTAAACCTATTAAATGAAAAAAATTAATACTGTGTCAGGCTATTTAAGAGTAAGGATATTCTCCCTTTACACTAAGGATTATACTGTGAGGCTAGTTCTAAACCTATTAAATGAAAAAATTAATACTCTGTCAGGCTATTTAAGAGTAAGGATATTCTCCCTTTACACTAAGGATTATACTGTGAGAATGGATTCTAAACCTATTAAATGAAAAAAATTAATACTCTGTCAGGCTATTTAAGAGTAAGGATATTCTCCCTTTACACTAAGGATTATACTGTGAGGCTAGTTCTAAACCTATTAAATGAAAGAAATTAATACTCTGTCAGGCTATTTAAGAGTAGGGATATTCTCCCTTTACACTAAGGGTTATACTGTGAGGCTAGTTCTAAACCTATTAAATGAAAGAAATTAATACTCTGTCAGGCTATTTAAGAGTAAGGATATTCTCCTTTACACTAAGGATTATACTGTGAGGCTAGTTCTAAACCTATTAAATGAAAAAATTAATACTCTGTCAGGCTATTTAAGAGTAAGGATATTCTCCCTTTACATAAGGATTATACTGTGAGGCTAGTTCTAAACCTATTAAATGAAAAAAATTAATACTCTGTCAGGCTATTTAAGAGTAAGGATATTCTCCCTTTACACTAAGGATTATACTGTGAGGCTAGTTCTAAACCTATTAAATGAAAAAATTAATACTCTGTCAGAGGCTATTTAAGAGTAAGGATATTCTCCCTTTACACTAAGGATTATACTGTGAGGCTAGTTCTAAACCTATTAAATGAAAAAAATTAATACTCTGTCAGGCTATTTAAGAGTAAGGATATTCTCCCTTTACACTAAGGATTATGCTGTGAGGCTAGTTCTAAACCTATTAAATGAAAAAATTAATACTCTGTCAGGCTATTTAAGAGTAAGGATATTCTCCCTTTACACTAAGGATTATGCACATGAGGCTAGTTCTAAAACTGTATTAAATGAAAAAATTAATACTGTGTCAGGCTATTTAAGAGTAAGGATATTCTCCTTTACACTAAGGATTATACTGTGAGGCTAGTTCTAAACCTATTAAATGAAAAAAATTAATACTCTGTCAGGCTATTTAAGAGTAAGGATATTCTCCTTTACACTAAGGATTATACTGTGAGGCTAGTTCTAAACCTATTAAATGAAAAAAATTAATACTCTGTCAGGCTATTTAAGAGTAAGGATATTCTCCCTTTACACTAAGGATTATACTGTGAGGCTAGTTCTAAACCTATTAAATGAAAAAAAATTAATACTCTGTCAGGCTATTTAAGAGTAAGAATTCTCCCTTTACACTAAGGATTATACTGTGAGGCTAGTTCTAAACCTATTAAATGAAAAAAATTAATACTCAGTCAGGCTATTTAAGAGTAAGGATATTCTCCCTTTACACTAAGGGTTATACTGTGAGGCTAGTTCTAAACCTATTAAATTAAAAAAATTAATATTTAGTCAAATTATTTAAGAGTAAGAACATTCCCCATTTACACTAAGGATTATTTTGTGAGGATAATTCTAGGATTATTAAATTAAAAAAATTAATACCCAGTCAAATTATTTAAGAGTTGGAATATTCCTCCTTTACAGTAAGGATTATTTTGTGAAAATACTTCTAAAATTATTGAATTAAAAAAAATTAATACCTGGACGAATTATTTATGAGTAAAAATATTCCCCATTTACACTAAGTATTATTGTCTGGTGAGAGTTATTGAATTAAAAACAATACCCAGTCAAATTATTTAAGAGTAAAAATATACCTCCTTTGTCACTATATTATTCTGTTGGGATCCTTCTTGAATTATTGAAATAAAAAACAATTAATACCCGATAAAATTTTGTAAGACAAGGAATATTACTCCTTTACAGTAAGTATTATTCTGTGGAGAGAATTATTGAATGAAAAACAACTGATACCCAGTCAAATTATTTTAGAGTAAGAATATTCCCCCTTTGCCTAAGGATTATTCTGTGGGGATAGTTCAGAAGCATTGAATTAAAAAATAATGCCCCATCAAGGTATTTTGAGTAAGAATATTCCCCCTTTGCCCTAAGGATTATTCATTTGGGATAGTTCAAAAACATTGAATTAAAAAATAATAATGCCCCATCAAATTATTTAAGAGGTAAGAATATTCCCCCTTTGCCCTAAAGGTTATTCTGTGGGGATAGTTCAGAAGCATTGAATTAAAAAATAATAATGCCCCATCAAATTATTTAAAAATCAAAATATTCCCCCTTTGCCTAAGGGTTATTCTGTGGGGATAGTTCAGAAACATTGAATTAAAAAAATAATAATACCCATCAAATTATTTAAGAGTAAGAATATTTTCCCCTTTTGCCTAAGAGGATTATTCTGTGGGGATAGTTCAGAAGCATTGAATTAAAAATAATAATGCCCATCAAATTGTTCAAGAGTAAGAATATTCCCCCTTTGCCTAAGGATTATTCTGTGGGGATGGTTCAGAGCGTGAATTAAAATAATAATGCCCCATCAAATTATTGAGTAAGAATATTCCCCCTTTGCCTAAAGGATTATTCTGTTGGGATAGTTCAGAAGCATTGAATTAAAAAAATAATAATACCCCATCAAATTATTTAAAAGTAAGAATATTCCCCTTTGCCCTAAAGTTTATTCATCGGATAGTTCAAACATTGAATTAAAAAATAATAATGCCCCATCAAATTATTTAAGAGTAAGAATATTCCCCCTTTGCCTAGAAGGATTATTCTGTGGGGATATGGATTCAGGCATTAATTTAAAAATAATGCCTCAATAATTATTTAAGAGTAAGAATATTCCCCCTTTGCCCTAAGGATTATTCATTGGGAGATGAGTTAGAAGCATTGAATTAAAAAATAATAATGCCCCATCAAGAATTATTTAAGAGTAAAATATTGCCGCACATATTTCCCTAAAGGATTATTCTGTGGGGATAGTTCAGAAGCATTGAATTCTAAAAAATAATAATGCCCCATCAAATTATTTTTAGAGTAAGAATATTCCCTTTGCCCTAAGAGTTATTCTGTGGGGACAGTTCAAGCATTAGTTAAAAAATAATAATGCCCCATCAAATTATTTAAGAGTAAGAATATTCCCCCTTTGCCTAAAGGATTATTCTGTGGGGATAGTTCAGAGAAGCATTGAGGTAAAATAATACAATGCCCCATCAATTATTTAAGAGTAAGAATATTCCCCCTTTGCCTAAAGTTCTTCTGTGGGGATAGTTCAGAAGCATTGAATTAAAAAATAATGATAACATCAAATTATTTAGAGTAAGAATATTCCCCCTTTGCCCTAGGTTATTCTGTGGGGATAGTTCAGAAGCATTGAATTAAAAAATAATAATGCCCATCCAATTATTTTAGAGTAAGAATATTCCCCCTTTGCCTAAGGATTATTCTGTGGGGATAGTTCAGAAGCTTGTTAATTTAAAAATAATAATGCCCCATCAAATTATTTAAGAGTAAGAATATTACATACCTAAGGATTGTTATTCTGGGGATAGTTAAACATTGAATTAAAAAATAATAATGCCCCATCAAATTATTTAAAAATAAAGAATATTCCCCCTTTGCCCTAGGGATTATTCTGTGAGATGATTCTAGAAGCATTGAATTAAAAAATAATAGCTAACATCCAATTATTTAAAGAATAAGGCTCTTCCCCCTTTGCCCTAAGGATTATTCTGTGAGGGATAGTTCAGAAGCATTGGTTAAAAAATAATATTTTACATCAAATTATTTTAGAGTAAAGAATATTCCCCCTTTGCCTAAGGGATTATTCTTGGGGATAGTTCAGAAACATTGGATGCAAAAGGCAATATTTTATCAATTATTTAAGAGTAAGAATATTCCCCCTTTGCACTAAGGATTATTCTGTGGGGATAGTTCAGAAGCATTGAATTAAAAAATAATAATGCCCCATCAAATTATTTAAGAGTAAGAATATTCCCCCTTTGCACTAAGGATTAAAGGTATGTTTTGATATCTGGTGGAAAAACTTATGAACCCTGCTTAATTTTAGTTCTCATCCACATAAACAATAACCTTATCATGTTTTATATCTGTGGATATTGTGGGAAAATGAAATAAACTTGATAAATAATAATAATGAGTAATAAAAAAAAAAGACAAATAAATATATATTTCCATGATGCAAGGAGTAAAGGACCCAGAAGTATGATTGCCTCACTAGCTTTCATCAAATGTTGTTAGGTGGTGCTGTTAAAGCCTATAAAAAAGGCAAATATTTTCCTACCTCACTTATCTTCTCCTTCTTGCTCCAAGATGTATTACCACATGCAAATTAACATCTCATTTCCTCAGTTCACTGACAACTGAACTCTCTTTTCACTTTGCAATGCTTATCATTTGCTTGGGTTTGCCAAAACCTTTACTTTTTCTTTGCTCATTCTAACTCAGGGCAAGGTTGACTTGAGCTTGACCATTATAACAATGCTTATCTATACTTATCCTAACTTCTGGACCAAGGCAAAGTAAATGGGCGTACCATAATCATGTTTAAACTTTCCAGTGATAAAGTAAGGACAAACTTTTCTTTGGTTGTTCCAACTCTGTGCAAAGCTAATGTGTGCTCAACCATTAATATGACACTTTTTTTTTTAATCAATTCACCCCGAGCAAGGCGGAAACGCCACTGATGTGCAGGGGGTTACGTAAATGTAAAAAGATTAATTAAAAAAGAGTGAGGAGTACAAACTAGTTAGAAAGGAACAATAGAAAGCAGGTGCGATGACAGATACATAGGTGGAGAGAAAGGGAAGGTTATACAGGGGTGGGGAGAGAGCTAGAGTCCAGTGGTTAGTAGATGAGTATTGACTTTGCATTTAAATTTCTGGCGGTTGTAGCCATCTGGAAAGCAAGAATACGGGAGCAAGTTCCACAGGCAGGAAGTGCGAGAGAAGAAGCTGCAGGAGTAGAATTGTCGTCTGCATTTGGCTAACCTGACTGTGAATGGGTGGGACCCAGTTGCCAGTCTGGTTGCACGAGTAAACATCTGTTGAGGAGGCACCAGTGACTTAAGTTTGTCCGAGCAGAAGCCATGAAAGTATTTATAGAACAGACAAAGGGAGGCCAGATTTCGACGATGGGGAAGTGGCTGCAGTCAAGTCACCAGATCAGTACCTATCACATTACAGACTCTCCTTTGGAGCTTGTCAAGAACACTGAGGAGAACGGCAGGGGCACCTGACCATAAATGGCAGCAGTACTCCATGCACGGACGGATGGTTGACTTGTATATATACAGGATGGATTCAGGTGGAAAAAACATCCTGGATCAACATAGTGACCCAACCTTCTTAGCAGTAGATTTTGCTATGGATTCAATATAGTGGTTCCATTTGAGGTCTGAGGACAGGGTAAGTCCGAGGAGGCGTAGTGTATTACTCTCCGGGAGAATCGCTTGGTCCATGCTTATGGGAGGCAGGAGAGGTTGCCTGTAATGGTTGACAGACAACAGCTTGGTCTTAGATGAATTGAAGTTGACAAGCTACTTCTTGCCCCAGTTCACCACAGAGTGTAGATCCCGTTCAAGGTCAGCAACGAGATTATGTCTGTCCGCCACAACAGGTTTCTTACTGGTGTGGGAGTATATTGTAGTGTCATCTGCGTAGATGCCTACTTGGGACTTGATCTCATCTGGGAAGGGCACCTGACCATAAATGGCAGCTACCTTAACTCTTGAGTTAAAATGAAAATTGACATACCCAAGAGACAATTAGAAGTTTGTTTCTTTACATTCACCATATAAAAAGAACAGACAGTTTGTCGTAGAATATACAATCTTTATTAGAAACCCTTAACTTTGTATGCTTCTTTTTAGTAGTTTACAAATTAACATGCAACCACCTAAAGTACAACCAACCTTTTAAATTCCATAGTATATTCATTTCTTTAGATTTTTTTTTTAATGTTTCTCCACTGCACCTAGTAAAAGAAAACTCCAGCATTCGAATGACTAACATGAACCGTGCTCTTTCTAACCAATGTAGATTTAGTTGAAATAAAATCCAATATTCTGATAACGCTAGTGGATATTTGTTTAAATAATTAAATGTATTTACATAGAATTTAGGGTTTACTTTTCTTTGATAACAAAATTTTTGATAGCAAAATCAAAAGTCAGAAAACAGGGTATCCCAAAAATATTGACATCATTTTGTAGGCTGATAACATGGCCAATTCTCACTCAAATGATCTCAAATTTTAACAAAATCTGTAAAAACTAAGTTGACTGTGCAAACTTATCTCAGGGAGACTCTACCAGGAATATGGATTGGGCTTTCTTGTGATAATGACAATGTGCTGTTAATATGGCCACCATGTTCACCTGACTTGACACTTTGTGATTTTTCTATGGGGCTATGTGAAAGGACAAATCTATATCCTTGCCCTTTCTACAAGCTGATGGTCCTGGGCATGAGGATATACTGCATTTGACAGCAAGGCTCCTGATTGGGAGGAGCATGGAACCACCTCTTAATTGTTGTTGTTTTCAGGTTCACCCTGACCTGGAATGGTAGTAACTGTTAGGGTCCCAGTTATGGGCAAATAGTTACCCCCCCCCGCAAACTGCGGTCAAAACACTATAAAAATATAAAAATACACTTTTGTAGAAATATATCCATAAAAATAGACTTTTATAGAAAAATATACATATTTGAAGAAAAAATTATTACCATAACACATTTTTGAAAAGAAAACTAGAAAACATTTTCAGTTTTTCTAAAATAAAAAAGAATAAAAACCAAAAATTTTCATTAAAATCTGGCTAAATCAACCTTCTCACTATAACCAAATATTAAAAATAATACCTTAAAACCCCACCTTTTTTTAGCATTAAATAACCCACAGAGGTTAATATGCCGTTAAAAAAACTGAAACTCTACAAGCTGAGAGAACCTTAAGCAGAGACTTACTGAGGTACTGGAGAATGTCACACAAGGCATGTTAAAGTTTATTTGACAAGATCTGGACTACCAATTTGATGTGTGTTGTGTCACAGGTGGTGCATATATTGATCATTTGTGAAACGTTGTTAAATCAGTTATAAAATCTAAATCCCTTTGAATATCTTGTTCAAATTTTGATAAATAAATCTTTTATTGTTTAACATGAAGCCTATTTAACTTTGTTTGCATGGGACACGTAGTAACCCAGATATTCACATTTTAAACTATGTCAGTTAGGTAGTGAAAATGCACTGTATTAATATTAATTGAATTTCTTGGTTTATTTGAGAAATATCTCAAAATATGAGTTTTTCCAAATTGTTTTATATGTTCACTGTAGAGGCGATGGCATCCCTTACTAATTTATATTTACGAGTCGACTCGGCATAACTTGGATCATGATTTAAAGTAGGAAATAAGACGAAAAGGCGAAAGCAACCAGAAAAACAATATATTAACAAAGGTTACATAGGGTTGAATGCTTGCATAAAAGTAAGGAAAGAAAAGTTCTTTCCCTGGTGAGAAATAAAAATTTGCGCCACTAGTTGCTACCCGCAATTAGTGCGCGTGTGTTTGTGTGAGTTAGGGAGACATGTCTGCTCTTGCCCGGAACAAAATCCTAACTAGCGTACCACGTGACGTTCCCAGCTTTTATTGGCATGCGTTTACGTGGGAACTAAGGTTATCACATGAACGCTGAATGACCGTGTGTGTGTGTGTGGGTGTGAATGTATCAAACCCTACATTCACCATATTTTATTTGTATATATTAATTTGAAGATAGGATAAAGTTTGTGAATTGCTTTCTGATTAGAATGATTTTAAGAAACATTTTCTTTATTGATTGTAAGTAAATTGTAGATGCATTCAATAGTATGGCAAATGTATAAAAATGTCTAATTGTGAAATATCTTGAGATAAATGCAATTCTTTTGTTTTCTAGTGTGACAGTAGAGGACATGAATGACAACCGTCCATCTTTTGTAAATAAAACTTACTATGCCCAGCTTTATACCAATGCTACGATTGGTCGACATATTGCCACTCTATCTGCCACAGACAAAGACAAAGGGCAAAATGGAGAAATCTCTTATTATATTATAGGTGAGTCAAACACTATTTACACATTTACAGTTTTTTATTTATGAGATTTCTAAATAACGTAATTTCTAATAATGACAAAAATAAGAAGATTTAAACAAGTTTCATCATTGCTAAAAAATAGATTTTAAAAATTCAGAGTCGCCATGCTATGAAGTCTTATTTTCTTATAAAACAAGGTCTTTTTTTAACAAAGGCATGATGTCACATCCCTATGTACCAATCAGAAATCAAGCAGAATTTATATCTTCTTGTTAGGCAACCTATAGAGATAAATAGGAAATATCACCTGAATTCAGTTACAATAGACGGGTAATTTTTTTTCAGTTCTTCAATATTGATGGTCATCATTATAGTCCCAGATATGCATAATACACACACTCCTGCTTAGATACATATACATACACATACAGCATTCAACTTAACTCACCTGCAACAATTTACACAGGTGTCTACTACATATTTACATATTCATCTTTATACACACATTTGTATAACAAAATTCAGACATAACTACAAGTATATCTATAAAAGGACCTTATGAATAAAGAGAAAAGGAAAACTTATCTTAGCCGATGCATTTCCACCCCTTACAGACTTTATTAGATATATCTATATATATAATATAAAAGGACCTTATGAATAAAAAGAAAAGGAAATCTTATTTTAGCCGATGCATTTCCTCCTCTGACAGACTTCATTATATATATATATATATATATATATAAAAAGACCATATGAATAAAGAGAAAAGGAAAACTTATCTTAGCCAATGCATTTCCTCCTCTGATGGAAGCATCTTAGGGTGTTTTTTTCCTTGCTCAGATGCAGAGGAACAAGAAAAGAAACTGTCAGTCAGTTAAGTGCCATATGTGAAACACGCTTGGGCGATCATGTCTCGAAAGAGACATGACTGACTGGGCAGAAGATTATCCTGCAGTAGGTTGCCATTGCTTTCTGTGGTAGACTGGTTGCCGACCAAGGCTATAGAACCCAATCTGTCCTGTTATTTGACCCATAGCTGGAGGGAAGAGACGGATTAATACCTTTCCCAAGGGTATTTGGGCGTATATGATTGCAACGAATTCAACTGAAATTTGAACTCGGCTCTCCGATTTCTTGTTCCGAGTCGATATCTGGAACGAGAAGCCGGAGAGCCGAGTTCGAATTTACTGTAGTAGACACATAATAGTCTGGCCATCAAAGATTCAAAATAGGCTCAAAAACATGTTTTTCTGATCTGGTGGAGGAGCCAGTTTAGTTACTGAACACTCAAGTTTTTGAATTCAGTTGTTTTTCTCCTAGACTAGTTACCACCCAATTTTGACTTGTTATTTACCCACAGATGAGGAGAGAAGAGATGGATTTATGCCATCCATAATGGTAAAGGGTGTTCCATTAAGATAGATCAAAGTTTGCAGTAAATAAATGTGTTATTAGTGAAATTTTATTGATTTCACTATTGGTTATTGTTATTTTGAAGTGGGGCGTGGTCAGCCATGTTTGGTACAAGGCCAATTCACAAACATAGCTGGCACTTCCCACAACTTAGGATTATTTGTTATCATCAAAGGTAGATTTGTGGAAGAATAAAAGTATTTTGTTTGTATGTTAAAGTAGAATTTTATTAACAGAACAAAATAACATTAATTTATAGAAGTTAAATGTTCAAAGAGAAAATGTACATAGTTAATCAATTTGTAAGAGTGACATGTTCAATGAGAAATAGTAGTAAGAAGTTTATATCCAGAGCTTGTAGTGGTAGGTAGCAGAATGTGATTATGTAGAAAGATGAACATGTTACTTATGAAGTCTGCATTCTTTTCCTTATTCATGGCTAGTGAGAAAGTGAAAAGGAAGGTAAAGCAATAAAGGAAATTGTACTTAGCGAATGTTAGTTTTTAGGAGTCAGTTGAAGTATCTTGTCTTTGTTGTTGTTGTTGTCATCATATTCTTCTTTGTTGACTGCGAGAATGTTGAGGATGGAGAAGAAGAGGTAAAAGAAACTAGCACAAGTGAAGAAGGAGAACGAATGTGTTTTGGGACCTATGTCCTGGTCAGTGTTTGAAGTTTTTGTCACATGTTGCTGGTGTATGATATCGCTGCTTCCATCTCACTGACTGATTCTGACTTTTTTTGTGTTTTTATAGCCATTTAGTTTTTCACACTGTATTGCTAACTTTTCTCTCAGATTTGCAAATCACTTCCTTTCATTGGTTAGAAAATTAATTTAACATCAGATCGTGAAATCTGACTTCATCTTTTTCTTTCAGTTATGGGGTCAATTCTTTTTCTATTTGTCAAAATTAAGATTTCACACACAATTGTGAATTTTTATAAAAGTGAAAAAGAGAAGTGAGTTACTTTTAATTTTGTGTTCACTACAATTTCAATCATAGCAATTATGTGTGAAAAATAATATTGCCCAAATTTTCACCAAGGCTTTGACAGCACACCTCCACTTGATGGTCAAAATTTCTGATGATGTCTCTGCATAGTTGCTCCTCAATCTCATAAATATTCCTTATCTTTGCTCATGCACCCATTTGACAAATGTACGGTGCTTCAAATGGTCAGCAATCTTCTGTTCATGTGTTAATTGAATTTTGTAAGTGTGTAGAGACAAATCTTTTGTCAAAATTTGATGTAACATTGTTGTAGAGTGGTTCAATTCCTGCACGTGATGACGAATAGTGGTGTCTGAAATATTTGAATGTCCATATTTGTAATAAGCTTCAATAACTTTAATATGTTGTTCGATTGTTAATCTTTCCATGGTTAAAATTGCCAAAGACTGAAGTTGTTAAATCTGAAAGAAACTGAAAAAGTTATGACGCTTAAACTAAATTCACATTTAAAATTGGTCCAAGTCATTAGAACAGCCTATAATTGCACATAAGTGAACGTAATGAACTCAACTGGAATTCAAACTCGGCTCTCTGGTTCCTCAACCCGAACTGCTATCCATTACTCCACTGTGCCTCCTAATAAGCACACATAATAATAAGAAAGAAGAGATGGATTCATGCCTTTCCAAAGGATATTAGCACGTAAGTGAATGTAATGAACTCTACTGGAATTCAAACTTGGCTCTCCAATTCCTCAATTCAAGCCGCAATCCATTACTCCACTGTGCCTCCTAATATGCACACATAATAATAATAAAGAAAGAAAGAAGAGATGGGTTCATGCCTTTTTCAAAGGTATTAGTGCATAAGTGAATGTAATGAACTGTACTGGAATTCAAACTCGGCTATCTGATTCCTCAATCCGAATTGCTATCCATTACTCCACTGTGACTTCTAATAAGCACACATAATGATAAGAAAGAAAGTAGAGATGGATTCATGCCTTTCCAAGTGTATTAGCACGTAAGTGAATGTAATGAACTCTACTGGAATTCAAACTTGGCTCTCCAATTCCTCAATTCAAGCTGCAATCCAAGTCATTAGAACAGCCTATAATTGCACATAAGTGAACGTAATGAACTCAACCAGAATTCAAACTCGGCTCTCTGGTTCCTCAACCCGAACTGCTATCCATTACTCCACTGTGCCTCCTAATACGAACACATAATAATAATAAAGAAAGAAAGAAAGAAGAGATGGGTTCATGCCTTTTTCAAGGGTATTAGTGCATAAGTGAATGTAATGAACTGTACTGGAATTCAAACCTGGCTCTCCAATTTCTCTATCCAAGCTGCTATCCATTACTGTTGCAGATTTGAAACAACTCACAATGAAAAAAAAGGTAAAAAAAAAAGGTTTTTAAATATGATTTATTTAGTTTTCAAAATTCAGTTTGCGATGGAAAACTTATTTGACATCGATACCAGAAATCAAAATTTGACTTACATCCATTCATTTTTCTTTCAATCTACACTTTCGCTTTGACTGGAAACAACTATTGCTTTTTAGTCTTTCATGCCAACATCCAAAGAGTCTGAACTCCAAGACCATGGATTAGTTTTAAAGCTGTCATTACACCTGATCAATGCTAGTTTACAATAAAATTATTTATATTCTATTTATTTATATTACTGAAAGTGCAACCATTATTTAAAATTTTTAGTCAAATCATTCACTAAAAACTATTTTAATAGTACCTGGTTAGTACTATGCTAATAGTCTTTCAAGTGTTTTTTTTATTTTTAAGTCTAACTCATTGACTATTTTGATTTCATTTTTAGGAGGTGATCCTTTTGAGGAATTTTCATTGGATCCTAAAACTGGACTTCTGACAACCAAAGTAGCATTTCAAGATCGTTTGTCTGGATCTCGGATGTTATTTGTAGAAGCTAAAGATGGTGGTTACCCTGATGCATTGAGTGACATAGCAAAGGTAAGCATAATTTCTCTTGCTGTGCTAAAGATCTTGTAGTGAAAATTAGGAATATTCTTTGAGAAATTCTTTCCAGTTGGTTTATAATTTGGGGGGGGGGGGGCTTGACAGCATGTAGATTTTTATATATTACTTTTACTAAAAGTTCATGTTACTAAGTGTGCAGAATGTTATATGCTCCAGCCCTGAAAGCCCCATGATGGATTCTTCCCCTTGAAAACCCATGTTCCAGCCATTACATTCCTTCCCTTAAAAGTCTGCTGCATAATTTAAGTTAGATTCCCATGTATGTTAATGGAGAGTGTGCATTACTGGGACACATTTTCTAGCTTGAAAGCCCATGCTACATGTTCTATAATGGATTCCTTTTTTTAAACTTATACCATGTTTTTAATACTGTCCAGATTACCACATGTTTACACCTTTGAAAGTTCATACCATATGTTCTACAACGGATTCCTTTTTTAAACTTATACCATGTTTTTAATACTGTCCAGATTACCACATGTTTACACCTTTGAAAGTTCATACCATATGTTCTACAACGGATTCCTTTTTTAAACTTATACCATGTTTTTAATACTGTCCAGATTACCACATGTTTTCACCTTTGAAAGTTCATACCATATGTTCTACAATGGATTCCATTCTCCTTAATCTTATCTACAATACCTTAGAATGTGCACTTTGTTACATGTTCACACTCCTTAAACTGGGCAGACTCCACTAGCTAGGCCATGTCCACTGCATGCCAGATGGTCGCATTCCAAAAGACCTCCTGTATGGAGAGCTGGCCTTTGGAAGAAAACCCACTGGGTGGGCACAACTGTGGTATCGTGACATCATAAAACGCGATATGAAGGCTGTCAGCACCAACATGGAGTCATGGGAGAGCATAGCAGTCAAGCAGTCCAAATGGAGAGAAACCCTGATCCAACAATTCGAATCAAGAGAGGAACAGCTGACACAAGTTGCCATGGAGAGGCAGGTTAGCAGAAAGCAAAGTGACAGTGCTGACAGACCAGAAACAAAACATAAATGCAGCCTCTGCAAAAGAGATTGTCCCTCTCACTTCACAGATGCTCCAGCCAAGCAGACAACTAGGATGCTACCCATGGTCAACCCTGACTGACACAGACATACTACTACTAGTATCTTAAAAGCCTATGCTGCTTTTTTCATGGTAGATTTATATGCCAATGACTCAGTGTGCAACTTTGGATACATTTACTGGAAAGACCAAACTGCATGATTCAAAATGGATTCCCTTCTCTTTAAGTCCATTTACAGTGCCCCAAAGTGTGCACTGTTTCGTATTCCCTCCTTAGAAAGTCTACACTGACTATTCCATGATGGATTTTCATGTACATTGACCCAGAGGGTGCAGATTGGGAAACTTCTGTTGAAAGCCTGCCATATGCTTCACAATGAGCTTATGGTCAACTCACACTGAAAACACAGAGTCAAACCTGGTGAGAACTTAGATGGGAGGCTGCTTGGGAATACCAGGTACTGAAAGTAACCTCCTATGATCTGAAACATGTCTTGTTTTTAAATAACTTATGAAGGGTTGATAAGCTGTAAAAAAAATTGTCAGTTAACTAATGCTTATGTTCAACTCCCCTTGGACAATGGAAAATGCAGATTTTTAAAATTTTTACTTTTACTTCAATGACAAAGATAAATTTCTAAAAGCCATCTTGAAGCTTATGAGATTCTCCTGACCTGACCTGCCAAATTGGCAGGTTTGGGGAGTATCAAAAAGCCAGTGACAAGTCTGAACTCAATGTTTGATCTGCTCACAGTGCATCTACAAGTATATAAAGATTTTTATACCACCCTATCATGGAGTTCGTCCAAAGTGAACATGGTAAAAGAAGGTTTATTTCTGATGACTACCAGAGGCAGTTCTCCTGATACCATTATTAATTATCTAATTAGTAATTATTGTATTTGTGTCTAGCCCACAATTAACAATTTTAGGGATATAATTATAGTGATATAAAATTATGAATATTATTAGTGGATAAATTTTTTTGGATAACAGATAAAACACTAATTAGTTTTATTAGTATTTATTCCCTCCACCACCGCAAAGTTGTGCTGTCTCTTAATTTTTTCTTAGTAGGGGCAATTAATTATCTGGGGGCAGTTGTCCCAGGGACAGTTCATCTGACACAGATTATACCATGTATTTCAGAGTGTCCACATTCTCATGCTTGCAAACCTTTAAAAGCTGATGCCAAATGTTCCACAATGAACTAAGGTCTTCCAGATTGTTATATATTTTTATAAATCCTATTCTATGAATAGCTTTGTTTGCTACAGGTATTTTAAATGCTATTTCATTGGCGTTCATCATTACTTCCTGTTTTAGGTGCATATTGAAGTAATTCAACTCAACCAACATGCACCCAAATTTACATCTTCCATGTTCCGTGCCAACGTCACTGAAGAGAAAATTATTCACAAACTAATGCAGATCAAAGCCAGTGATGAAGATCCTGATGACAAAATTGCTTATCATTTGATCAGCTCACCTTCGAGTGACAACTCCATCAACTGGACAGGTAAGAATCAGATTGTATTTGTCAATATACAGGGTGCGATAGGTAAATTGTCGCCATTGTATATATTTAATTTCGCAAATGCATATTTGTTTTTGATTTTGTCAATGGCACTGTAAGAAAAAGAGTATCCTGGCACAATTCACTCTGCCAGAAATGACATGCTATAATGCTTTGAATTTACACAGGAAGCTTCAATACAAACATTCCAGTGTGTTTGGGTGCTAATCTGAGGACAGTGCAGAGGATTCGGAAAGAGTTGGATGAGTCTAATGGTGATTACAAAGATGTTTAGAGAGATCACTAGTGATGGCGACATTATGCCTTCATTCATTTTGCCATAAAGCTTCAGAATCAACATGAAGGCCTTCATCAAGTGCCTTGAAGAGGTAGTGCTGGTCTGGGTCCAGAGGGTGGCTACTGGAAGACCGTGTATATGGCAACAGTACTTTGCACCATGCCACCAAGCAGGAGAACCAAGCCATGACTGTCAGATAAGTTCTATGACCACATTACCCCTTACATCTGTCCACCTAACTCCTCAGACTGTACCTCCTTGATTATTATGTGTGGAGCACAATTGAGTGACAGGGCGACAAAACTTCTTGTATTACCAAAAATGAACTGAAGGCAAGGATCATGGCAACATTCACCAACATAAACAAGAAGACCATCCAGATGAGTTGCAGGAGACTCCATAGTTGTCTGGTGATTGTGGTTAAAGCCAATGGCAATTTTATTAAATAAATTAACTCTTTAGTATTTCAAGATATTTTTGTGTAATTTTAATAAATATACCTGTTAAAATGAGATGTCAGTGTTATTATCATTTTTCACATAATTGAGACGACAATTTATTCAGCGCACTCTGTATAATATGTGTGTATATATATATATATATATATATATATATATATAAAACATCAATCAGGTAAGTGACAAATTATATATTTATAATAATCCTGTATATCAACTAAACTATTGCCCGGTTCACACTCCATCCACGTCTATTGAACAGTTCCTTGTTCCCTGTTTAGGATGTGATTTCCAGCTTTCTCTTTTCCAATCTTTTCACTCTTATGTAGCTCCCTGCGCATCAGTGGCATTACTGCCTTGCTCAGCGTGATATGATTAAAAATAAAAAATATCTGTTTATATTCTGCATAGATAGATAGATAGAATTAAACAACTTTCATATTCATTTCATAAATGAAATAATCTTTTCTGTACATGTAAAATAGCATTTAGAATGTTTAATGTTCTAATTATAGGAGATGATACATGTAAATAATATCCATTTGTGAATTTGGGGTCACTATATATGTTTAGTGAGCATGTCTCATAGACTATTACTCTTGCATTGAGTCTGATCATCAGTCTCATGGGCCTGGGCTCGACAATTCTAAACTTAATAAATGTGTGTTCCTTGTTAGTGAGCTTTTCTAGCAAAATCATGACTTTTGTATAATGAGCTTGATCCTGACTGTGCACTCTATATATGTAGTCTTGTTCCAGACTTTAATATACCATGTCCATTCAGGACATGGCTCTCTGTAAGTTCCTATCGTGTGTGATCCATTGCCATTTTTCTCCCTTTGCTCCTACCTTTCATTCTGCCATCCATTCACACAAGTTCAATTCAGTTACTTGATACCTTCTTTTGTCTTTTTTGCCCTAAATATACGGTGTGAGAGTTAAGATTTCCAAGCCTTCTTTCCTCATTATATATCCAAGGAATTTCAGCTTTTTTTTCCCCTAATTTTGATTATGTGTCCTTTTTGTTGCTATTTTCTTTAGGACTTCTTTCTTGCTTACTCGCTCTGTCCATGGAACCACATTTGTGCTACCTCCAGTTTTTTCCTCATCCATGGGGAGATTATCCAGCATTCATAAATATATTATTTAGAACACAACAAGTTAGTTTTGTATTCATGTCAGAATACATTTTGCACATTTACAGATCTATTATTCGTCCATGCATTGAATATTGTTGCCATGTCTGGTTGGCTGCTCCTGCTATTCCTCTGGAGTTTTTCTACAAAATCAAAAGGAGATCTATAATATGACCAATTCTGACTTCGCAGCCTGCCTTCAGTCACTTTCTCACCAATGTGATGTGGCTTCCCTCTGTCTTTTCTACAAGTATTTTTTGGCAACTTCTCTGACAAGCGATTTTTCCCTGGTATCCCAACCACATGTATTTTATATCCATGCTACTAGCATCAAAGTTCGACCCTTTTACCATCAAAATAGTTAAATGTAACTGCCTCTTCTACTCTACAGTTTCTTTTCTCACACTTCTCGTTTGTGAATCTCCCATCAGTTTGCTTGCTTCCCTGATATCTACAATCTCCAAAAGTTTAAATACAACGTCAATTGCCATCTTTTATCTATTTGATTCCTATCCATCTCTTATCTTTTCTTCAACATCCCAATAGCTACAATCTCCAAAAGTTTAAATGCAACATCAATTGCCATCTTTTATCAACTTGATTAGCATTCATCTCTTATCTTTTCTTCAACATCCCAATAGCTACAATCTCCAAAAGTTTAAATGCAACGTCAATTGCCATCTTTTATCTATTTGATTCCCATCCATCTTATCTTTTCTTCGACATCCCCTGTACTTTTTTTATTCTTTTGCCCTAACCAGTAGCATTCTTGCCTTGCTTGGGGTGAAATGATTATTTAAAAAATTATTATTTCTATTGTATCTCCATACTTTTGACTTTGTACCAGATTAAGATAAACTTTTGTATACAAAATTGTGGCATTTGTTTGTCTTGCAGATTACTTCAGTATTTCATCATCTGGATGGATCAGCCTGAACAAGAAAATTGATAGAGACAGTCAAAATCTCTCCCAGGCAGCTTTGACAATTTATGCAGTTGATAATGGTCTTCCTCCAAAGACTGGCTCCACTCTAATGATTATCAACATTACTGATATCAATGACAACATGCCAAACTTTGCTGGCTATAACACAACTTATGTCATTGAAATACCCCAGGTAAGTCGTAGAGTTACTAGAAATATAATTCAAAATGCTCAGTTAATGTTTTTGTCCTTTTTTGCTGTCAAAACTTTCTGGCAACAAAAATATGTAGAAAATTGCTAAGTATTGCAAAGTATTTTGGGTTTTGGTTAAAATGAACCTCTTGAGATCTTCTACATGTTTGATTGAAGCTTACGTAATGTTCTAAATAGAGTATCTTTCAATGATTCAAGATCTTCTGACCAGATTCTACTCGACATTGCATTTTAATACATAAATATCCACCATCCCAAAAATGGAACAATCAACCTAAATAGGTTATAGACAGAAACTTTAATTAATAGCAGATTTTATGGCAGACATTAACCCATATCCTCTTTGCATCTGTTTAAACTAACACTTTTTTCCCTATCAAACTTCTCCCAGGTCTTTTGAACAAGAGTAAAGGTTGTTTCCTGTTTCAGATTGAGTTTCGGGTTTCTTTCTAAATCTCTTTCACTTCTTTGTCTCTTAGTGGCATTATTGCTTTGTTTGGAGTGAATCAATTAAAAAAACAAACATCTCAACTATAATTCAATATCCAAGCCTGTCTTTAATGTTTTTTTTTTGTTTTCAACAGATAGAAATATTGATGACTTTGCATTTATATTTCAAATCAAAATTTACTGAACTACAACACAATAAAATTGTTTAGTCAACACAATAAAATTGTAAACAAAAACTGTATTACCTTTTATTTTGTTTTGTTTATGTTGGTACATGTTTCAACACTTTCATTTCCTTCATCAGCCAAAGATTTAATCTGATTTATTTTTTAAGTTTAAATGCAAAAATACAATAAAAACTTGTGATAAACAATAATTCAAAATTCTTAAAGAGAAGAAAAATTATAAGCTATAATTTTGGAAAGTGAAAAGTTCACTGAAATATATTGAAAATGTCTAAGTTTTAATTTGAAATTAAAGAAATATGAACTTTAAGTAAATAGTGATAACATGTGAAAAGAAGGAGATGTCAGTTTAACCTGACACCAGAAGGATATGGGTCTATGTATTAATGCATCATAATGAACAGCTCATATCATTCACGTCTAGACAAGCCACCATCATTTAAAATATGCCTAAACCATTTTGGAGGATCAGTCAGTTAAGTGCCATACATGAAACTGACGTGGGCGATCATGTCTCTTTTGAGACATGACTGATTGAGCAGAATATTATCCCACAGTAGATTGCCATTGCTTTCTGCGGTAGATTGGTTGCCAGCCAAGGCTATAGAACTCAATCTGTTTTGTTATTTAACCCATAACTGGAGGGAAGAGACAGATTAATACCTTTCCCAAGGGTATTTGTGCATAAGTGAATGCAATGAATTTAACTGGCATTTGAACTCGGCTCCCCAATTTCTTGTACCTAACCGATATCCACTGCACCACAACGCAGTTTGGAGGGTCAGTCAGTCAGTCAAGTGCCATACGTGATACACGCTTAGGCGATCATGTCTCGAAAGAGACATGACTGACTGAGCAGAAGATTATCCCACAGTAGGTTGCCATTGCTTTCTGCAGTAGACTGGTTGCCGACCAAGGCTATAGAACCCAATCTGTCCTGTTATTTAACCCATAACTGGAAGGAATAGATGGATTAATACCTTTCCCATGGGTATTTGCGCGTAAGTGAATACAATGGATTCAGCTGGAATTCGAACTCGGCTCCCCGGTTTCTCGTTCCGAGCCGATATCCATTGTACCACAACGCAGTTTCATTTCCTTTCACCTCTGCAAGGCTCAATTTAAAATACCTCAACATAAAGTGCTCAGATGAAGTACATTCCTTAGTTTGGCCAGTTCTAACCTTCATGGCTATGACCCACTATGCAACTTACATTGTAGCAAACCATCCACATTCCCTCCCTGCATTCCACTGGTGAAAAGTAAGTTCCACTTGAACAGCTTTTTCCTGTGAACCACTGTTCTGATGATGTTTATCTAATCACTACAATCTTAACCTGTTCAAATCTAAAGTTAAATGTTATCTTCCCCTTCTAACTGTATAAACAATTTCTTAATGTAACCTCAGCAGACCTCAAGTGGAATGACTACGTCGAATCCATTGCTAAATCCACTGCTATGAAAGTCGGCACTCTGTGCAGGGCCCAGAAATTCTTTCCATCTGAATCTATCCTGCACTTATATAAATCTACCATCCGCCTGTGTATTGAGTACTGCTGCCACATCTGGTCGGGTGCCCCTGCTATTCTCCTCGGGGTTCTTGACAAAATACAGCGAAGAATCTGTAATGTGATTGATACTGACTTGGCTGACTGCCTGCAGTCACTCTCTCACCAGCGTGACGTGGCTTCCCTGTGCCTCTTCTATAAATACTTTCATGGCTTCTGATCTGACGAACTTAAATCACTGGTGCGCCTAGATGTGAATTTGCACGAGATACTAGATTGGCAACTAGGTCCCACCCTTTTACAGTGAAACCGATGAAATGTAAGCGCAATTTCTACACCAACAGCTTCTTTCCCCGCACTTCCCACCTGTGGAATTCCCTACCGCATGCTTGCTTCCCCGACGGCTACAACCTCCAGGAGTTTAAATGTAGGGTCAATAGACACCTCCTAACACACTAACTCACACCCACTCCAACTCTCCCTCTATGTACATCCTAAGTCATCTATCACCCTCCTTCTGACATTTCCTATACCCAATCTCTCTATGTAACCCCCTGCGCCAAAGTGGCAGTGGAATGCCTTGCTTGGGGTGACGCGATTAAAAAAAAAAAAAAAAAAACTTCTATCTCGGGTGATCTCCAGGCCTCATATATCTGTAACCTTACTGTGAGAACTAAGTTCCAGTTAAATAACTTCTTGCAAACCCCTGCTCTGTGAAATTGGCTCCCAAGAGGATGTTTCTTTGATCACTGCAATCTTAACCTGTTCAAGTCTAGGGTTAATCGTTATCATACAGAGTGAACCTTACTGCAAAAATAACAAAAAACATTTCCAGAGCCTCAATACTTATCTCTTTATAATATCTGAAGCAAAAGATACATCCGAAAATATGATATACAGAGTGCGATGGGTAAATTGTCGCCCTCTTATTTTTTATTTTGAATGTTGCTTTGTTTTTTTACTTCGTTGAGTGCACAGTATAATAGGGTCAGTTGGGCACCATCTGTAAGAAAAAGAACACCATGATACAATTCCCTCCACCAGAAATTTGGAAACAGCATGCTGTACTGCTTGGCATTCACATCAGAAGCTCCAGTACGAACATTTTATTGTGTTTGGGTGTCAATTGGATGTGCATTGTGATGCAGTGGATATCGGCTCAGAACAACAAATCGGGGAGCCGAGTTCAAATTCCAGTTGAATTTTTTGCATTCACTTACGCACAAATACCCTTGGGAAAGGTATTAATCTGTCTCTTCCCTCCAGTTATGGGTTAAATAATAGGACATATTGGGTTCTGTATCCTTGGTTGGCATTCAGTCTACCGCAGAAAGAAATGGCAACCTACTGCAGGATAATTTTCTGCCCAATCAGTCAAGTCTTTTTTGAGACATGATCACCCAAAGCGTGTATCATGTATGGCACTTAACTGACTGGGTGTCAATCAAGGGACAGTGGCAGAATTCTTTTCACAGATGGTGTAAGAACTGTTAAAGTTCTTACATTCCTTGTTGTAGACATTCACTTAGATGAAAAAAATGTGATTTATTTGCATGGAGATGTGTTGTGGTTTAGTGCATATCAGCTCGGAATGAAAACTTGGAGAGCCGAACTTGAATTCCAGTTGAATTCCCTTACATTCACTTACATGCAAATGCCCTTGAGAAAGGTATTAATCCATTGCTTCTTCCTCTAGCTATGGGTTAAATAGCAGGACAGATTGGGTTCTTTTGCCTTGGTTGACCACCAGTCTACCACAGAAAATAACGGCAACCTACTGCAAGAAAATTTTTTGCCCAGCCATCATGTCTCTTTTAAGACATGATCACCCAAGTATGTATCATGTATGACACTTAACTGACTGGCTGATGTGTGAGAAAAAAGAGACAAGGGAAAAAGTGAGAAGGAAAGTGTGCCACATAGCTTGGTAAAGAAGATTTAAAGTTGAGTGTCATCAATTGTTGCTGGTTGTCTTCCCTTACTGGTTTGTCCAACTAGAACTTTGCTTAACTATGAATCTTCTACACTCCACCCACGTCTATTGAACGGGTGAAGAGGCTCATCCCTTGTTTCCTGTTTAGGATGTGGTTTCCGGCTTTCTCTTTTCCAATCTTTTCACTCTTACGTAGCCCCCTGCACATCAGTGGTGTTACTGCCTTGCTCGGGGTGATATGATTAAAAAAAAAAAAGTTTTAATAAAATCTCAACATATGAAACAAAATTTATACATTTTCTTTCTTCTTATGAATTGACAACAAAAATGGTAAACACTCTTTATTAGATGGTTTATTTACACTATTTATAGAGTCAATTGGAATAGTAAATATTTATATAGTCAATTGGAATAGTAAATATTTATATAGTCAATTGGAATAGTAAATAAAAACTATTTTTTTATAGTTGATTTTCACATTTTAATAATTTTGTAAATGCTTATAAATTTATGAATAAAAAATTGTTTTCATATTTATTTCTTTATAAATTAGTAAATGATAAATATTGCATTGTATTAGTATTAATACAATTGTATTAATTTTTAGAATGTTGTAAATTTAAAATTATTATTGTAAATAAGCAATCTAACAAATAAATATTGTTTAATATTTTTGTTATAAATATTCAAGAACAAAAAAATGTAAAAATTAATTTTCATATGTTTCGGTTTTATTATAATGCTAATCATCGCTTTTTAAAACAATAAACATTGCTGAGGAGTGAAGGTAGTTAAAATAATAGTGATGTCAAGGGAAAAGCTGTCTTTTTGACACTTTTTTTCAGGCACAAAGGTCCATATTAGCCAATTTTTCTTTTGTTAAGCCTCATGTGCTTCTCTAAATTCTAATTATGAAACATTAGTATGTATAGGCAATGAAGATAATATTCCTTGGTTTATTAATAGTAGAATTTTTTTTCTCTTCAAAATTGACATATATGCAGTATTTCTGAACTGTTAATGATGTCTAAAAATCTCTTTGTCACTGCTAGAATACTCAAGGAAATAAAAAATGGCACCTGCCTGAAGCTGTAGACCTTGATACAGGTCGAAACGCCAAAGTGAAATATGATATCCAGTTCATTCCAAATGAAAATCCAGAGATGACAACCCTTTTCCATGAAGTGTTCTCTCTTTCTCAAGATTTACGCAAACTGATTATCAATAAACCCTTACCAACCAATAAATGGAAACCAGAGAATTTCAGTGTGGCTTTGGTAAGTGTACATATTTCTCCAATCTCAATATTTAAACCTTTTTTCTTGCTATTGTCATAGTTTTATTTTCCTTGTAAAAATTCTCAATTGTTGCCATGACTGGGCTCCCATAGTTCATTCAAGGAATGGGGGACAAAAATTCTGGTAATATGAGAAGCAACTATTTTTTGCTTTTCTCTTCTCTGTATTCACCTAAACTCTTTTTTTTCCCTCTCTACAGCTGTCTTACAGAGCCCGCAATGTCGCACCTCTTGAGAAGGCAACTAAGCAAGATGTCAAAGATGAAATCTACATCCGTGTGAAGATGATCTCAAACAATACCAACTTTTACCAACCATACTTCATTGGTATGTAGTAAATATTACTGTGATTATTTTTACTGCTTTGAACAATTTTTTGTTTTTGTTTAGCAGCGTATCAACTTCTTTGGGAAATTTAAATATTTAATATGCAATTTTATTTTATTTTTGGAGATAACATTGGTGATACATGTCTTACCCATAGTTGGGGGAGAAGAGATGGATTCATATCTTTCCCAGGTGTGTTTGCGCAGAAGAGAATATAACAAACCTAACAGGAATTGAAACTTGGCTCTCTGATTAACAATTCTGAGTCATTATCCATTACCCCACCTGTAAATCCAAGCTTACAGCACCTGGTATTCTAGGTACTGACCAGGCTCGATGTTGCTTAACTTTGGTGATAGTACCATGAACCAGGGTTTCAATGTGATATGGCCATAAGCCAATTGCATTGTTACTTTAAATAAAAGCACAACTTTTGATAAAAGACAGCATAGAAGAAGTTAAGAGCTACAAAGGACATGAAATTCGGAGAGTCATGAATTTCAATATTATAAAGGCACATAAAAGAATAATTTACTTCTACTGATGCAAAAACAGATTTCCTATGAAAAAAAAACAATTTCTTACTGTAAATTACTTATATTAATTTTGACTGCATTATTATAGGCTAGTAGATTAAAGCATGCGTTAAAATATCTGGATTTCTGGGAGTTGTTCAATCACAGCGTCTGGTAATACTGAAAAGCCACATAATCTGATTAAGTGGAAGAAATGAACACATGACACAAAGGTGAATACAATTGGTAATAAGTTATAGAAGTTATCTCCCCTATGTATGGAAAGTAGAATAAGAACAATCAACTCCTGTGGATTGAATAAAGAGTTTGATCCAAAATTCCAAGAAGGTTAGCAGGTATAAAGGAAGACATCTGAAAAAGACTAATAATCAAAATGTGAGTATAACAACCAAACTGAACATGCTGGTCTGAAAGCATAAATCAGTATTTTCTTCAGCCTTCAAATTGCGGGAAATTCGTACAAAAACATAACTTGAATTTGAATCCCATACAAGAGAAGCTTGCTATGTAATGCAGCAATGCCTAGATAACACTGACATTAAAAAAAAAGTCAGCCTTTTCATATTTTGCATAAAGCAGTAATTTTGAACAAAACTCAAACTCACATCCCATACTACAGGAGGTTGCTATGTCATGTAGCATTAAGCTACTGACAACTAAAAGTTCTTATCACTAAAGATAATAGCAGAGATTGGAATAGAGAAATCTGCCTTCAAAAAGCTAAATAATGAATTAAGAAACACAAAATTTCATTAGAAACAAAGAAAAGATTACTGAACTGCTACGTGTTATAAATCCTCCTCTATGGCAATGAATGTGGGGCAGTTTTCTCAGATAATGAGGAGACTTGAGGTGGTTCTACAGAAAGATGCTAAAAATACTATGGATGCAACAAGTAAGCAACAAATAAGTTTTAAGGATAATAGAAGCAAAAAGAACATATACGTAAAATCAGAAAGCAACAGCTGAAACTTTTATGACATATAATGAGGAAAGAGGGCTTCGAAGAATTGACATTCACAGGACTGATTGAAGGCAATTAGGGTAAAGGGAAAAATTGAGTAACTTACCAAAAGTGCTTGTGACTTACAGCCATATCATGTTGGAACACTGATTCCTGTATGATCTCTGAAGTTAAGTAAGTTCCTGGTCAGTACCTAGATGGATAACCATTTGGAAATATTAGATGCTGTCTGAGTGCTGATTGCAGACATGGAAAGGAAACTACAAGACCTCCTACAGAAGGTAGCGGTGGAGAGCGACAAAAAAGGACTACAAATAAGCTTTAAGAAAACTGAATGCATGGTCATCAGCAAAAAGAGCAACCCAAAATGCCAAATACAGGTGGGGGATACCAGAATCAAGCAAGTACAAAAATTTAAATACCTAGGAAGTGTTCTAACAGGAGATGGAAAGTGTGACACAGAGATCTGAAGGCAAATTGGCATGGCAAAGGACGCATTCCAGAAGCTGAGTAAAGTACTAACACAGGAAAATTTCACTAGAAACTAAGAAAAGAGTCATGGATTGCTACGTAATGTCAGTTCTTCAATACTGAACGTAATGTCAGTTCTTCAATGCTGAACAATATCATCGAAAATGAGGACAAAACTTGAAGTAGCGGAAATGTGGTTCTACAGAAGGATGCTGCGGATATCGTGGACTGAGCATGCAAGCAACGATGAGGTGTTGGAAAGAATGGCAACAAAAAGGAAATTAATACTGAGCATCAGGAAGAGACAACTGAAGTTCCTGGGACACGCAATGAGGAAGGAGAGCCTGGAGAACCTGATACTGACTGGCCAGATAGAAGGAAAGAGAGACAGAGGAAGGCAGTGGATAACATATTTGCAGGGCCTGATCAGGTGGTTGACGGAATGAGGGTTGCCAGGAGTAACAGGAGCAAACATACTAAGAGCCACAAGGGATAGGGAGACGTGGAGAACCATGATCACCTACGTCCTGAAGGGACGGTGCACATAGAAGAAGAAGAATCTTGAATATATGAGTGATGTAATTAATAACAGCTTAGAATTGGAAATCAGAGAGCCAGGTTTCAATTTCAGTCAAGTTTGTTATATTCATTTACGCACAAATACCCATGGGAAAGCTATGAATCTATCTTTTCTTAACCGTCCAGTTTTGGGTTAATTAGTAAAACCGGTATCAGTAAATCATTATTAGCCCCCCCCCCCCCAATTACAATCTAAAAATACTTTCTGGTTTTAAAATAACCTGCAAAAGGTTGATAAGCCATAAAAAATCAATCAGTGGTTCATATTCAGATAAACACAATTGATCACAGTTAATTGTGTAGGTGGTGTAATGGATGTTGGATGCACACTGCAGTGCAGTGGATATCAGCTCGCAATGAGAAATCGGGGAGCTGAGTTTGAATTCCAGTTGAATTTGTTGCATTCACTTATACGCAAATACCCTTGAAAAAGGTATTAATCCATCTCTTCCCTCCAGTTATGGGTTAAATAACAGGACATATTGGGTTCTACAGCCTTGACTGGCAACCAGTCTACTACAGAATGTAATGGCAACCTACTGTGGGATAATCTTCTGCCCAGTCAGTCATCTCTCATTCAAGACATCATCGCCCAAATGTGTATCACATATGGCACTTAACTGGCTGACTGAATATAATAGTTGAAAACATGATTAAGGCTTCTCCTGGTCATAAAGTGGGGGATCAGTTGTATATTTTTATGAAGTAATAAACTGATCTCCCACTAATTACTACATAATAATATAATACATCTCTTCTCCCTTTAGCTATGCATCAAATAACAGGACAGATTGGGTTCTGTAGCCTTGGTTGGCAACCAGTCTACCGCAGAAAGCAATGGCAACCTACTGCGGGATAATCTTCTGCTCAGTCAGTCATGTCTCTTTTGAGACATGATCGCCCAAGCGTGTATCACATATGGCACTTGGAGTTGGGAGACAATTTCCAATTTCAGTCAGATTCACTTCTTTATCCCCCTTAGCTATGGGTTAATTAGTATGATTTGTATCAGGAAATTATTATCTTCGAAAATTCTTACAATCTAAAAATATTTTCTGACGTTAAACTCACTTGAAAAATGTTGATAAGCCATAAACAAAAACAAATCAGTCAATCAGTGATTCATATTCATATAAATACAATTGAGCTCAGTGACTTTATTTTAATATATAACATTTCCATAATTTCCCTTTTACAGGTGTAACTGATCCATTGATATTATCAATATCAGAAAATACGACAGTTGGAAGTACCCTTTTTCAATTTACCGCTATCGATGGAGACAAAGGATCCAGTGAGAATATCACATACTCAATGCAGACAAACAATGCTAAGGTAAATGTTTTATTTGTATCTCTATATTTATAAACTCGTGTAGGGCTAAATTTCATTTGTGTCCCCTCCTCACTCACCTTAATTAGTAGAACAGAACAGAACAGCTAATATTGTTAACAAACAGTCGCATTGGTGTTTATAATGTGGAATGCCCTGGACAAAAATTGCCCAGTTGCAGGGATCATTGTCAAAACTGATATTGGTATTTCACCGAATCTCCCTTTTTATTACAATGAGGGAGGTTCTGCTGCAGGGTCAAAATCTCCAGGATCAAGACTCTTTCGATGCTTTTCCACAAACTGCCTAAAGATAAAAATAGGGCAGAGAGTTGAAGGACAAACACTGTACTTGGTATTTACTAATTCCCCCGATGGTGATGAGATACAGGGCTGTAGCTGATGCTAAAAAACACTGGGCACAGAGAAAATTGCCCAGATTTATTAGTTAACAATGTGATGATGTCATCAGTGTCATCTGTTTCCAGAAACTATGATTTTTTTGAGGATTTTTTCGGTTATTCTAATGGAAATTAAGCACAGAATGTGAACGAAAGCAGGAAATCGGGTTCAGACTTTCTGAGTATAACCAGTCTTTTCTCCCAAAATTAATAAATAAACAAACAGATTTTTACTCCGTTCATTCGGATGTTTTCTTCATTTTTCTTTCTTTCTTTCTTCATGAATTGTTTAGTTTGATTTCTGACAAAGACATTTTTCCTTGCCCGGATTTTCACTATGATTGCACAGATCGGCCCGGTAGTCAGATATGGCCATGATGCAATATGAGACTAAAGCGGTTTACAGTGGGGCACCTAAGTGTGTGAACTTGGGTCAGGTCCAAACATTGCCTGGTCTCCACAACCAATGTTGCACTGACATTGATATTTCACCAACTCTCCTTTGGTGCCGTGAGGAAGGTTCTGTTGCTGGTTTAGAAACTCCTGGTGGAGGTCCTTTATTTATCTAATGTATTTTTTGGACAGAAACACAATTGGGAGATAAAATGTAGTTTGTCTGCTTAAGGGCAGATTGTATTTACTTGCTGCGGGATGTGACACAAGGTTAGTTTAATGTGAGGCATGTGAGTGCGTGCACCTATGCCAGGGCCAACCTAGCACCCACTACTGTATTACTACCAATCCTCACTCTTTAGTGCAATGAGGAAGGTACTGCCAAAGGCAACTGTTCCTCAAGACTGGACACCTCTCACTAATATTTTTTGCTGCACTCTTTTCAAAGACAGAAACACAATTGAGAGATAAAATGTAGTTTATCTGCGCAAAAACAGATACTGCACTATGATTCCAGATTGAAGGCCGAGAATAAAACAACCCACACTGTTAACACATAAATATTTTAGTAGCCTTTTATATATATTACTAACAAATGGCATTTACAATATTAGAGGATAATATTTAATTTGTATAGCAATTTTTAAAAGCTTATCTTGGCAAACATGGAGAAATGTGCCTGCAATAAGAGATAGTATCAAAAGAATGATTTTTCCCATGACAGTGCTATTATTTTAACTACCTTCCCGCCTCAGCAATGTTTGTTGTTTTAAAATGCGATAATTAAAATTGTAATATGATGGAAATGAAATTCTACATTTTTTTTATTCTTGAGCATTTACAACAAAAATATTAAAATATTTATTATAAGATTATTTACCTCCACTCATTTTTTATACCTAAATTTAAATTGAATTTTTAAAAATAAAAAAGTTTTCTTTAATCTTTAATTTTAGCTTTAATTGAAAGACAAAAGATCAAATTTACTATTTCCAGTAAGCAAAATACCCTGGTGTATTTCAAACTGAAATTATATTGATCGGAATCTAAAATCTTTTTGGTTTAAAAAAATTTCAATTTTTCAGCCATTTTTCATCAATCGATACATTTTGTAAACAGAAGCCAATTTTCGGTTTTAAAAAATCTTGCAAAAATAAAATACACCTCATTGACACATTATTTTATTCAAATTACTGAATTTAAACTTATCTTAATCTGACTTGAAGCAAGAATTACTTGATTATTGTCTGAAATGTACTATAAAAGCATTTCTTAATTACGATATCCTTGTTACAGGGTTTATCATCACCTTATCAGAGGTGGTAATTGACATGACATACAGTAGCCATAAAAAAATGCCAAGTATGGAAGATGAATTTGACAATCTTTCTTATTCATACACTTTGTTTTTTTTTATTTTTAACTATATGTTCAGATTAAAAATTTAACACAATATTTTCAGCAATTATCCAATATTTTATAGAATTTTAGTTAGTTTAGCCATATAGCCTTATGTATGAAGATGTTTTATGAAAAATTAAAATTAAAATAATATAAAACATTCTTTTAAAAAATTCTACAATTAAATAACAGAATGAAATTATATAACAGCTGAGGTAACTCAATAATTTATGACATGTTATTGCATTTATTAATTTTTATTTTTAATATTTATTTTTCATATTCTTTTAGGTACCTCCACAAATTGTGAATTTCACAATTACTTTTTCTTTTTAACAAAATTAAGAAATTAGGAATTTAAATATAAAACTTGCTTTAAATTTTGAAGGGATGATTTGCAAAGCCCATTGAATGTTGAAACATAGGACATAGGAAACACTGAAATGAGATGAAAGAATTGTATCCTGCCGAAAATGTTTATATAGCTTTTTTTTTTCATTTATGAAGCACAAACTTTGAAACGTGTAAACTTTTAATGATATGTATCATGTACGGCCACACATAACTAAAAAATATGCATAATCAGCATGCACACAATTAAAATGTTTTAATTATTTTAAAAATCCATTGGCTAAATTATTTGTACTAAGCTTTTCAATTTTCAATTTGTAAATGTAGTCTTCATGCATCAATTTAGATTTCTAATGTTAACATTGAGGGAGGAAATTTAAAAACATTTTTGAAACTTTATAAATTATTATAATAAAAAAATAATAAAAATGAAAACAATTCTTGTAAAAATTCATTATTCATTGAAATATTTTTCTTTTCAGACAATGATATCCTTAAATTATATTGTTTATAAAAGCAATTAAATTTTTATTTAAATAAAAAATAGCATAGTTTTATTGCATTTTTGCTGTCACAATTCAGAGCAGATTTTCTAAAAATGAGCTAAATTTGAAGAAAAAAAGACACTTGATTAGCTTTCCCCAATAACTCCTGAATTTAATTAATATTAGGTTTATAGGGAAACAATGGCGAATTTTTAGGTATTTTTGGAAATTAATTAGTGGGAGGAGTAACATATGTAAAAAAAAATATATATATATATATATATTTTTACTAAGATTTTCTAAAAATAATTACTTAAAAATGATTTCAGTCAATTATAAGTCCTCAAATTTTCATTAAAATCCGACCATTATTTGATTTTTGCAAGAATTTCCAAATTAATGTGTCTTTCACTGGCAAAAAAGTGCCTTGCGTAATATTACATTTGCTGTTATAAACTCTTGCAAAAATTACGTCACTTACAGATGAAAGAAAAACAAGATCTTCTACCAAAATTTCAAACGTGTTAGAAAGAATTTTTAAATTTTAAAAAATACTTTGATCTCTCCTCTTAATAATAACATAAACAATTTGCCGATAAAACTGTTTTTATTTAGTTTGAGGCCTTTTTCTTTCATACTATGCTGTGTTTTTAGTGATTTTTTTTTTTGGAAGTATCTATGTTTATATCATAAGTAAATAACAGATTACAGCCATTTACAATCATTCATTTTTCAGACAAAATGGCTCTTTGAACTGAACAAACAAACAGGACATCTTCAGCTTCAGAATGCCATTCAGGAAAATGATATTGGAAACTACACTCTTTGGCTGACAGCCAGTGACAATGATGTGATTCCAAAGACAAAGTAAGTGTTTGCACTCTTTTCTAAAAGTTCGGAAAACTAAGAATTTCCTTTATATGTTTTTTAACACATTTCAGTAATTGTTTTCTTAATTCTTTCTCATACTGTCTGAGGATCCAACATCATGCCTTTTTTTATTATTTCACATCATTTTTAGACTCAGTCAGTTAAGTGCCATACGTGATACACGCTTGGGCGATCATGTCTCGAAAGAGACATGACTGACTGGGCAGAAGATTATCCCGCAGTAGGTTGCCATTGCTTTCTGTGGTAGACTGGTTGCCGACCAAGGCTATAGAACCCAATCTGTCCTGTTATTTAACCCATAACTGAAAGGAATAGATGGATTAATACCTTTCCCAAGGGTATTTGCACGTAAGTGAATGCAATGAATTCGGCTGGAATTCAAACACGGCTCCCCGATTTCTTGTTCCGAGCTGATATCCAATGCACCACAACGCACATTTTTAGAGTATCTTTACTTTTATTCACTTACGAGCAAATAACCTTGGGAAAGGTATTAATTCGTCTCTTCCCTCCATTTATGGGTTAAATACCAGGACAGATTGGGTTCTATAGCCTTGGCTGGCAACCAGTCTACTGCAGAAAGTAATAGCAACCTACTGCAGGATAATCTTCTGCCCAGTCAGTCATGTCTCTTTCGAGACATGATTGCCCAAGCATGTGTTATGTATGGCACTTAACTGACTAACTTACTTTTATTAACATAATAAAGACATAATATCACTCTACATGTGACTTCACTTGCTGTACAAAAAATTTACCCAGCCACTGAAGCATGTTTGAATTTTATAGTTGTGTTGTCGTTTCCTGCTATGGCGACAGAAAACAATTTTAAGTGAAATCAACAATAAGGATACTACAACTGAGAGGCCTTGATAAGAATGCAGTGGAAAGGGAATACATGGTGCTAAAGATTAATATATAAACATAATAAAAAATGTAATGTCATAATAAAAACAAACTTGTTTAAAAAAGAAGAAAATATTTTTTTTATAATGGTTTCACCTCAAGCAAGGCAGTACTGCCAAGACTGCACTATAATCTAATCTAAACTTATTTATTAATGGAACTTTGTCTCTGTGTGTGTGTGTGTGTGTGTGTGTGTGTGTGTGTCCATTACCTATAGACTCCGAAATGGCTGAACCGATTTTCTTGAAAATTTACACAGTTGTACTGTAAGCATCTGCGAGTGTTCTTAGCTAGGTTTTGTGTTGAGGTACCCCCGATAAATATCAAAAATCGATAATCAAAAAAATCGGGTTATAGAAGGAGTGGTCCGATTTTAATCAAATTTGATACACTCATAGACAAAGACATAAGAAACGATATTCAGAAGTTTCAAGGTTGCAGTTCTTACAATAGTGCAGAAAATCGATAATATATATATATATATATATATATATATATATATATATATAAAAGGCAAGATATTTGTGTGTGTGTCTGTTTATCTGCCTGTATGTCTGTATTTTTTTTAGCCCTTTTATTTTAGTTTTTGGCTCTAAGTAGGTATAATTGTAGTTCTTAGTCTCAGTCATGATACCATTTACTCAGAGGATTTATTTAGCCTTCAAAATTCAGTTTACGATGAAAAAAACTTATTTGATATCGATACCAGGAAATCAAAATTTGACTTACATCCATTCATTTTTCTTTCAGTTTACGGTTTCGCTTTAACTGGAAACAACTATTGCTTTTTAGTCTTTCATGCCAATGTCCAAAGAGTCTGAGCTGCAGGACCATGGATTAGTTTTAAAGCTTTCATTACACCCGAGCAACACCGGGCTATACTGCTAGTATATTATAGTACAGTGCAACTTAGTACAAGGCAGTTGCTTGGTTCATATTCCTCCTTTGTCTATTAAACAGGAGCCGAAGTTTATCCCTTGTTTCTAGTTTAGGACTCAGTTTCCAGTTCCTTCTAAAGGCTTCTCGTTCTCTATCAATTTCAGTAACCCCTTGTGTCTTAGTGGTATTATCGCCTTGCTTCAAATGAAATGATTAAAAAAAAAAAATGAAGTGAACCAGGACATCCAGAAAGGACAGAACACTGTTGTTGCTCTTTTCATATACAAAATGTAAAGCTGGGTGTAATGTGTTAAGTACTTCCTGAAATATTCTGACGACATAAGCAGAATGAATCACAAGCTGGGGGGTAATGACCAATCAGCATGTACATGTTCTACAGGGGGTTTTGGTAATGACCAATCAGCATGTACATGTTCTACAGGGGGTTTTGGTAATGACCAATCAGCATGTACATGTTCTACAGGGGGTTTTGGTAATGACCAATCAGCATGTACATGTTCTACAGGGGGTTTTGGTAATGACCAATCAGCATGTACATGTTCTACAGGGGGTTTTGGTAATGACCAATCAGCATGTACATGTTCTACAGGGGGTTTTGGTAATGACCAATCAGCATGTACATGTTCTACAGGGGGTTTTGGTAATGACCAATCAGCATGTACATGTTCTACAGGGGTTTTGGTAATGACCAATCAGCATGTACATGTTCTACAGGGGGTTTTGGTAATGACCAATCAGCATGTACATGTTCTACAAAGAGAACAAAGTGCAGAAATTTATGACGTGCTTCTTTTTTGACTGAAAAGTGAAGTTAATCTTAAATCTGTCTTTACTCCAGCATGTCACATTGCCATAGACTGTATTTAACCCAAAAAAGCATCTATCTGAAAACTGTCCTCTATACAGTACTGAATGGTTGTTAAAGATCACATGACAGACTAAACATAATGTATACTACTTGGGGAAAGTTAACCCAACACTTATATTTTAACTAATTTGTGTATTTTCATTCTCGTAAAACTTGTTAGACTAAAGATTTATTAAGAAACAGAAATAAATGCGTGGTATGGTCAGAGTCAATGTTTAACCTTTGTGGTCTCATGCACTTTTCCATGTTGGATTCTAAGTTGATATAAATTGTAGTGAGAAAACAAAGGCAGGTGCAACTTAACGGAAGCTTTATTCAACTTAACGGAAGCTTTATTCAACTTAGAATGGTGTGTGTCCGATTGAACTTATTTAAATACAGAATACATATAAGGGGCGATAATCCATATCACATCCATCTAAAAACAAAAACACACTGATAAAACAGTTGATAAAATACAATAAAAAAAAAATGATTGTTTTGAATGAAGTTAGTTAAAAAACCAAAAAAACTTTTAATGAAGTCACTTGGCAAACACAGCAAATGTTTTATCCTATCCAATGAAAGAAATGCATATATATATAAAATTTGCAGCAACAAAATAAAGATTTGATTGTCTTTCATGAATTAATAAAGACTAAACTCTTCTAATGCCACCTAACAACATTATAAGTTGAATAAATTGTGATGAAAAACAAACGCAGATGTAACTGAAGCTTTATTCGGCTTAGACTGGAATGTATCCTACTGGACTTAATTAAATATAGAATAAGGGAGATAATTCACACCACAAACTTTAGAAAAAATGCTTTCTTATTTTAAAATTAACCTTAATGGCCAATCTGTATAGTGTCACAGTTATTAGCACTGAAGATAGAATTGGCTCACCAAATTCAAGTTCTGGCCAAGATAATTGGCACTCATTTTGTATTAATGACATTGGAAAAGGCAAGAATCCAATTCTCTTTTGACTAGAGGTAAATAGCAGGTCAGTTGAAGCCCCTTCAGCTGTCTAAAAGTTGATCTGATAGAAAAAAATCTGGAATCCCAAGCACATTATCTATCAAAATCTGGAACCCTGGGTACATTAAATTATCTGTCAAGTCACAACAAATCCTTGTGATACTCCTGGGTATGATGATAAACCACATCTAACAGCGAGACCTTTGACCTGGAGTTTTGAAAAGCGTAAAACCACCTCTTAATTGCTGATGTTACTAGGTCGACTCTAACCTTCAGTGATAGCCCCATTTAGGGCCCCAGCTATGGGTAAAGGAAAAGAAATAAGTGTGGGTGTTACCAACTTCAACTTAAAATAAACTGACCTGCAACTGAAATCAAAGACATGGCTCTATATTTCATGGGGATCCTAGAAAAACCAATGCTGAAAATTACAAAACTTAATTGAATTCATATTTCTATTTTAAAACTGGGATATTTAAATTGCTGTAAAAAGAGGAAAATATTTTTTTTTAAATAACATCTACATTTGCAATTACTTTCTTTGTCATGTTATAAAAGTCCTTCACTGTTTTTTCTTATCCAGATCTGTGTTTGTATGGATTGAAATTACAGAACTGAGAGAAGTGGCTGTCACTTTTGGACCTCCAATTATAGGTTAGTTTAGCTTTTCTTTGGATTTTTTTTTTTAAATATCTGCCATTTTTTGGTCTTCATTTTTTAGGACCTGTCATCTCATTTTTCTCTCCTTTTATACTATCAGCTATTTTTTTGCTTTCATTTTAAGCATCTGCCATATTTATTTTAGACATTTACCATGTTTTTTTTTGCTTTCTTTTTTAATATGAGCTATTTTTTCTCTTTTTTAAATTTGCCATCATTTTTATAGATCTGCCATCTTTTGTCTGCATTCTTCACTCACTTGAATATCTTTCATTTTTAATTCTAATATTTCTAATCTTTTTTTACTGATACCAACAAAAAATTTATCTAATATGCATAAAAACAACTTTTGTAAAAATTTCTATATTTCAGAAGTTGTTCTCATAAACAGCTTTCAAAATATTTAATAAATGTTTATTATTAAAATTATTTGCTAACCTTAGCTTAGTCTAGCAGGGAAGTTGGCAAACATTTTTGGAAGTGAATCATATTGGCAATGCTTTTTGGACTTGCATTTCAAGACAAGCTCAAAGTAAAATAATGGATTTATGTATAGAACTCCTGAAGAGGGATGGGCTCCACCCGGTTAAAATGCCAAAGACACACCACATGATGAGCACACCAAGAAACCATTCACGAAAACCCAGGCTCTGGTACATGGCCACAATAGATGGAGAAGAATGGTAGACAGCTCAGCACTCATTGCCCCAACGACTCCTTCCAGAGTTAAGGGCGATAGAAGAAAGATATAGAATAGGATAACATGATATTCTCAATCAATTATTTTAAACCTTAATTGAGAACAAGTCTTCTTCATAGTTCACCACTCTTTTTCCAATTATTATTTTTTTTTTTCAATTGGAGTAGATAGACTAAACTATCGCCCGGTTCACACTCCACCCACGTGTTGAACAGGTGTAGAGGCTCAACCCTTGTTCCCTGTTTAGGATGTGGTTCCCGGCTTTCTTTTTTTCTAATCTTTTCACTTTTTTCTTTTTTTTTTTCTTTTTTTCAATTGGAGTAGATAGACTAAACTATCGCCCGGTTCACACTCCACCCACGTCTATTGTACAGGTGTAGAGGCTCATCCCTTGTTCCCTGTTTAGGATGTGGTTTCCGGCTTTCTCTTTTCCAAATCTTTTCACTCTTGCGTAGCCCCCTTGGCATTACCGCCTTGCTCGGGGTGATATGATTAAAAAAAAAAAAAATACCAAATTTTTGGATGAGTTCTAACTCTTTCTCTAATTTTCAGCTCCTGAAGTCTTTCCCATAGGCACTCTGTAACCGTTCCCTGTGCACTGATAATGAGTGGCACTACGGTCTCCTTTAGGTTTCATAACTTCCTCATCTTTTTTGGTAAAATCTAGAAACATATTTACTCTTGTGATTATTATTATTTTCTTTTTCACGGTTTTAATCTTTAACCAGACATCATGCATCATCAATGTTTTCTATCAATTTGTATAACCTCAGAAAGGATACACTTTTCACAGAATATTTGCTGTGCCAAGCAATACAGACTTCTGAAGCAATGGTGTTAAAACGAGATTTTGCCAAATAAAATGAGTGGCAGTACTTCACTGGACAAATAGAAAATTATTCCCTGGGGAGAACCTAATGGTTAATTCCACTTTGGAAGGAAGGGAGACAAACTGCTGATACTGCCACTGCTTAGAATACATCCACTAAACTGAGGCGTCTAACATCTTCAAGAAATTACTTCCAATTGTGATAAAGACCTAAAACAGGAGTCAACATAGTTAACAGCTCTCTCTCTCTCTTTCTTTTCACTTAGACCATAGTGACAGCTTATTTGTTACACAAGTCTTAATGTAGCAAATAGGATACTAGGCTTTATTCTCTCAATGGAGGACTAAGTTCACGGCTTAAACACCAACATCCCAATAGTAACTTGAACAGCCTACATTCTCACAATTTTAATTATTATTATTAGTAGTAAAAACAGAATGACTGATGCAACTCTTCCACTATTTTTCAACTGTTAAAAAAAGAGCACGATTTAAGAAATGAAAATCGTTTTTTTTTTTACATCATTCTCTTCTCTTAACTATTGTTATAATATGTATTTACTGTTGTGCTTTGTCACACATTTTTTAATACACCAGGTACATTAAGTTATCTGTAAAGTCTTAAGTCTTTGTTGTGATAGTTCCAAGTATGTTGATAAATCACATCTCATAGCAAGGCCTCTGATCACGAGTTTTTAAGGAGTAACCAACTCTTAATTGCTGCTGTTCCCAGATCCACTCTGACCATGTGTGGTAGCAACTGCTAGGGTCATCGCTATGGGTAAATAGTGAAACCCTAAAAAAAAAAAAAATCATGAAAATATAAAAATACATTTTTATATATAAAAAAATACCAACAACACTGATTTAATGCATCACTCAATAAGTCCCAGGCCTGACATATAATTTAATGCATCACTCAATAAGTCCCAGGCCTGACATATAATTTAATGCATCACTCAATAAGTCCCAGGCCTGACATATAATTTAATGCATCACTCAAAAGGTCCCAGGCCTGACATATAATTTAATGCATCACTCAATAAGTCCCAGGCCTGACATATAGATAGTGCGACTAATAAAAAATCCATATGATTTTTATGAAGTACCAACCTTCAAATGGCACATGACAAAATTGCACCACTTCACTCCGGAATCAAATCAGCAGCGGGTGAAAGCCGTCCAAAGCGACCAAAGAGGCAAACATCAGCAGGCAGGTAACGGATACACACACACAAAGTTCCATTTATAAATAAGTTTAGATTTAGATTAGATAATGAAGAAAGAAGAAATTGTAAGTCTTTGTACAAACATTTAGTCAGTTAAGTGCCATACGTGATACACGCTTTAGGCGATCATGTCTCGAAAGAGACATGACTGACTGGGCAGAAGATTATCTCACAGTAAGTAGTCGTTGCTTTCTGCGTTAGACTGGTTGCCAGCCAAGACTATAGAATCCAAGCTATCCTATTATTTAACCCATAAATGGATGGGAGCCCAAGGGTATTTTTTGTAATGAACAAATGGCTGTACTGGTAACGAACATGTCAAAATGAATGAAACAACACAACTGAAATGGGCTTCATGGAACAAAATCACCATCGCATTAAGCACATTTCAGGCGCATGCCTTCATGCTGGTGATATTTAATTCATTCTGATGCATTCATTACAGTTTTTTCATGACAAGACAATGTTTGTACAAATTTTTTGTAAATTTACATATACTTGAAAAAATTTTTTAAATATATCTTGAAGACAGACCATCTGTCAAAATATTCTTTAACATTATCAAATACTTTTTTCTTCTCTTAACTGTTGAACAATATTGGAAGAGTTACATTAATCATTTTGTTTATTATTATTATGATTATAATATGTATTTACTGTTGTTGTTATTATTATAATAATACTAATAATATATGCTCTATCACTATTGCTACCACCATGAAAAGTGTTCAGACAAACAATATTCCTTGATTCTGCCAGGTGAAACCTTCATGGCTAGGTACTTACCATGCTACTTACATCATACCAAACCACTCACTTTCCCTTCATATACCATCAGTGAGAAATAAGTTCCACTTAAACATCTTCTTCACGTGAACCATTGTTTTGTGGAAAGACTCCCAAGAGGATGTTTCCCCAATTACTACAATCTTAACATGCTTAAGTCTAGAGTCAATGGTTGTCTTCCCTGCTATACATAAAAACTATCCCTCAAGTGGCCCCTACACCTTGTACAGGGTAAACCATGCTGCAAATATATATATAGTCATCTTCAGACAATCCTGTTTTGCTGTATCACAGCTCATCAGTATGATTGTAGAATTGACATCAGTCAGCAATTCTACTTCTAGAATTCCTCTGTGGAGGAAGGCGAATATACAATACACAATGAAACACATGCCAGTAACCAAAAGTGTTCAAATTCATTACTGAATGAACAATGCGTGAGTAGCTACTGTTTTTAAAGTCTACCATTTCTCTATAGAAGAAGCATATATATATATATATATATATATATGCACTTCTTCAAAAATATTCATTAAAAATATATCTATTTAAATCCAAAACTATTTATATCTCTCACCGTTTAGATTGTCTTATGTAGGCAAAAAATTATATTAAATTCCATTTTTATATAAATTTTTTGTTTGCATGTCCGTTATCCTAGAGTTAACCATTATCTTCCTTTCCTATCAGTATAAACAACTTCTTAACATAACCCTCTACCTTGAGGGTCACATGGGCCTTGTACAGAGTGAATTTTACTGGTAAAAACAAAATATATATATATATATATACTTATTCCAACATTGTATTTATCTCAATTGCAGAGGGCTATGCTTGGACAAATATTTCTATTCCGTTCCCAATTTTGACTGGAGCAGTTGCAGGTGCACTCTTTGTTGTTTTCACTCTACTTGGACTTCTTATTTGTCAATGTAGAAGGTAAGTACAATTACAGTGATATCAAAAGGTACATTTTTTTATTTCATTCTTCAATTACTCTGAAAGGTGCTGAAAAGCTCTTGTCTTGATCAACTCCCCCAAAATTAACTGATAAAATGGAACTGAAACATTCACAAATTTAACCACTCTACCAAATTTAATGGGGCTGAGTAAAAAAATTTTATGCTTACTCTCTCTCTCTCTCCAAAATACTTATATGAGATTGTCCTGGGTATGATGATAAACTACAGCTGGCAGAAAGGCCTCTGATCAGGAGAGTGGAACCTCCTCTTAATTGCTGTTGTTCCCAGGGCCACCCTGACTTGTTAAGGTCCAAACTATGGGCAAATAGCTCAAACTAGGTGTTGTAACCCTAAAATGTTACTGTATGAGTAATCACCAAAATGGAGGTTGAGAATAATAGTATATCAACAAATACAAAACTCATGCAGTGTGAAGTAGATATACTGCTAGTGAAATGCTAGCTAATAAAATCACTCTAACCTCTAATAGTGTCCATTTATTTAAGAGAATAGAAACAAACCATTACTGTATATATGTATGTATATATAGAATGCTATCAAAGTAGAAAAATACATTTTTATAGTGAAATTACTATCAATGCACTTTTGTAGTAAAACAATTACCAGCAATACATTTACTCCAAAGAAAATTAAATTTCGGCATTAAATGACCTAAACAAGTTGATATGCCCCTAAACAAACAAACAAGAAGGTACTGAAAATTCCTGACTTAACCCAACTTGCAACTTGCTAATAGGTGCTTTGAAATTACTAGCCAATTCTAACTGTGACTTGGCTTATATAAGTCCATGAAGGAAATTTCCTAACTTCCGGTCAAGTGACACTTGATCCCAAAAGTTTTCATTCATTTATTTATTTTCTATATTTCCTTTCAGACAGCAGGTGGCCACTTCACTTTGAAAATCATATTTCGTAGATTTTACTTGCTGGTCATAAAACATCCGACAGGCAAAATCATTTACAGCTCATTTGATTTTGTGTGTATTCTAATCACTGCCAAGTTTCATTGTGTAATTTATAAGTAAAAAAAAGTGCTTACAATATAAAACCCTAAGTGAACTTAAAAATTATATTTAATATTTTTATTCTTCCACTGGGAGGTGCAGAAAGTTAATTAGACATACTGAGTTTGTCCCACTTAATTGTTTTGCCCTTGAAAAAAGGTATGAATTCATCTTCCAGCTATGGGGTAAATAGTAGGCCAGACAGAGCTCTCTTGCTTTGAGATGACAACCAGTCTAAGAGAAGGAAAACTGAATTCAAAACCAGACTGAAGAGGGTTGAGCTTTGTGAAACTATCTTGTACTAGATATACCACTGCTGTTCTGGCTGTGGTAAATCTGCTTAATGGCCTTCAGCAATGATCGCCAATCACTGGCCTGTGGACTGGTACCAGGCTGCACAGAAAGAATAAAAACTATTATTTTTTTCCATTTTATTGAGTACTAGCAATAAGTACCTGACATTGCACAGAATGGGAAGAATATAAGCCTACTTTTATTTTTTTTTTATACAACCCACATCTGCAGACATTAAATACAGGAGGTAACTCTTTCAAAAAATACAAGAGTTATTCTCCATGTAAAAGTTACTGTGTTGAACTTATCTTTTAACAAAAAAATTACTTGAAAATAAGAAATTAAAACAAAGATTAAACTGAAGAGTCACACACAATTTCTTTTGCTTTATTGTGTAGAATAAATTTTCAAGGGGTGTATAAGTTTTGAAACAAATCAGATGAAAAATGTGAAAATGTATGTTAATAGAAATCAGTGAGGGTACACACTGACACACATCTTTGTCATGCAACACCAACCTCCCCCACCCATGTCGGTGAAAAAAATTGTCTTACATGATACTAGTGCATGACACAAAATGACTGGGAGTGCCGAGTTACAGGACATTGCTATTCTTCCATCAAACATGCCAAAAATAAATGAAAAAGAATTTATCACCCCAGATTTTGATGAAACCAAAAATTTTATTCAGTTAAAATGACCAAGATTGACTGATTTGCTTTTTAGCTTATCAAACTTTTGCAGATTATTTATAGCCAGAAAACATTTTTAGATTGTAAGAATCTTTTGGCGATAATAATGATTTTACTGATACAAGTCCTAGTAATTAACCCATGACAGCGTGGAGAGAAGAGGTGGATCCATAACTTTCCCAAGGATACTTGCTCCTGACACTCCAATTTCAAATTCCCAGCCATTTTCAATTAAACTACTTGCACATCCAAGCTTACAACAACTGGTATTTTCAAGTGGTCACCCACCTACATAGTGACCAAGTTCAATGTTGCTTAACTTCCGTGATCATCTGAGAACTAATGTTTTAACATGAAATGGACGTAAGCCTCTCGTGTCAAAGAGAAAGGGAAATAATTTCAATACATTGAGAAAACCCAATGACTCCATGTTTGACTTTTTTTTTTTTTGAGTCTGCAGCCTTTTTCCACTAATGCACGGTAGTCACCAATCACTCCACAAAAAAATGGAATGAAACTTTGACCAGAATTTTCTTATAAGGCTGTTCATTCTTCTTTGCTGTTTAAGCTTACTTTTAAGTATTCTACTAATCATGTTCAAAAGAGAAAAGGATTTGTTTTAAACCCTCTATTTATATATTTTCAGACGTACACAACGTCGACCGCGACAAATGCCTCCAGAAGAGGATCAGTACCATGAAGCTATCCATGACAAACATTCTCTACCCCAGTAAGTTAAATTAACAAATATTTTCTTTTTCTGAAGTTTTTTCAGCCTTATACATATCTGTCTTATATGTTCATCTCCCTGCCTTTTAATATTTTTTCAATTTTAATTTTTCATTTACATGTAATCTTAGAATATTTATATTTAAATTTTTACTCTTTATTAAAAAAAAAGCAGTAACCTAACTTTATATGATTTAACTCCCATGAACTTAAATCAAAATCTATTAAATTGTCAGTTTGAAAAATGCATGACCTGATGATAGCATAATGCATGAAGCACTGAGTCAACATAGGACAATATATATATATATATATATATATATATATATATATATATATGCACACACACATATAGGGAAAGTATGGATGGAATAAAATTCTGCATCCAAAAAAACACTATTCTTAAAAAGGTGCTCAATAAAAAGTAGAGCAAATAGTATTTATTTAAAATTTATAACATAAGTATGTTATATCATTACAAAAGAAGCCATTTTGTTTTGACACTTCTTTTGTTTTATCAACTAATGGTGCTGATTATGAGATGAAGAGTTTTAAAAGGGTAAAACTAGCCAAACCTCCTCAATAGGAGAGACATTGTTACATAGTCTGTGATGACCAATTGAAAGACAAGTAATTTCTAATTTGAAGAACATAACAGTAAATCCTAAAAACAATTTATTGGTGCATTAATATTTGATAAAAATAGAGATCAGTATTACTATTTGATTATTAATTTCACTTTACAATAAATATAATTTATTTGCTTAAACATTATTTTTTAAATTGTAATATAATTTGTCTAACTGCAAATTCTTTTGTGGTTGAGCAGTTAAGACATCAAATCTATTAATAGTTTCTCCTTGGGCCTAGGGAACACAGGTTGAAATCCTGGCAGAGGATGCATATTTTCCTAACAAGACTTCTCAAATATTCAAGCTGGTAGATACATATAATTATAATTGTAAAAAACAGATTATCTACTCAAATGTGAGTATTTATTAAAAAACATAATGTTTAAACAAATAAATTAAAAATACCTTTTGTAAAATAAAATTATATATATAAAAAAAAATATATATATATAATAAAAACCATATACATTAACCAACAGGCAACATGCCAAAAGACCTAACAAATTAATCAAGGGAAAATCTTGAACAAGGAAAGAAAAAAGATAATATTAACTCCTTTCAAACAACAGCCCAAGTTGTTACTCAAGTTTCACACCCTACGCAATCTTAAAATGACTAGAATGCAAAATGTAAGAAGGGGTTGGGGACCAGCTTTATATAGGTCCTGGGTATGACTGTAAACTGCATCCAGCAGCAAGGCCTCTGATTGGGAGGTTATAGAGGAGCATGAAACCACCTCTTAATTGCTGGCTGTTGTTCCCAGGTCCACCCTGACTCATAGTGGTAGTACCTGTTAAGGTCCCACCTATGGGCAAACACTATGAAAGTATAAAAATAAGCATAGACTTTTATAGAAATATATATACATAAAAATAGACTTTTAAAACAAAAATTTTTTCCAACAATACATTTTTGAATAAAAAACTAAGACATCTTCAGTTTTCTAAAATAATTTTAAAAAAAATTTTTCATCAAAATCTAACTAAATCAACTTTCTCACTATAACCAAATGTTAAAAAAATATACCTTAAAACCCTACCTTTCTAGCATTAAATAACCAACAGAGGTTGATATGCTGTTAAACAAAACTCAAACTTAACCAGCTTTATATAACCCATGACAGTAATACATTTACCTTAAAACATCACAGAAAAAAATAAAACAAAATACTTATATATATATATATATAGATGTGTGTGTCAGATTAAATAAATTGCAAACATTGTGTCTGCTTACTTTTATTAAAATCCATTCATACTCACAGATAATCTTTCGTGTATTTTAATTGAAAGATGTAAGAAATAAGCTGTAACTTTGACAGTTGATTTTATTCTTCATTTCTCAATAATCCCCAAGTACTTACAATCTCCTTCCAAGATACATAACATATTAAAAAGGACTACAAACTCTGAACAGCTTAAACAAATTCTAAAATTACAAACATAAAAATGTAAACATAGGTTAAAAATTCAAATAAAATGCAATACATTTTTAAAGGAACTATATACCTCCCAAATAACTTTGATAGATTAATAAACATTTCTGATTATGAATTAACTGACAACTAAAAAGAACAACTTAACCTCAGACCTAACTGCCATATATACAAAATATATAATGGACTACATAAAGAAGTTGAGATTGGGACACTATACCAAAATATAATTAAACTCCAAGAATAGCAGCTAATTACTACAGAACCAGAACTCTGTGATCTTAAGGCAGAATCTATAAAAGACAGACACGATAAAAGGATACATTCTTCTAAACTCATAAGTAATTCATTGAAGATAGTTGGAAAAGAATTACGCAACCAACTAGAAATAGTTATTAAGAAAGCTAATAAAGCTAACAATTTTGTTGTCTTAAACAAGTCTGACTACAACTCAAAAATACAACAGTAACTTGATGATCACCCCAAATTTAAAAAACTTACCAATAACCCTACTACTCAGCTAAAAGAAAAAAATAATAAATTAATCACAGCTAACAATGCAGAGCAAGACAATTTAAAACTTAACAAAATGAGATACTATAAACTAGGATACATTTATGGCTTTATCAAAACACACAAGCCTAACTTTCCATTTCACCCTATTATATCACAAATACCCACACCTATATACCAACTAAAATGCTTAACCAATTAATTACACTATATATACCTAACAAACGCAGCATTAAATCATCTCTTGAACTTATACAAATATTAAAAATAGAAAAACCTAATAATGAAACCATAGCATCACTTGATGTTGAAAATCTGTTCCCTAATATTCCTGTTAGAGAAACCATTACATTATTTTAAAAAATATATATAATAATAATCTGCCCCCACTGAAAATAAAACCTAAAATACTAAAAAAAAACTACTTTTAACACGTACCACCAAAGTCCCATTCTATGATCACAGAAATAATATATACATGCAAGGGGAAGGTGTTTCAATGGGCTCAGTTCTGGGTCCAACCTTCAGCAACTTCTGTATGGCCAACCCAGAAAATAATATATTTAGTACCACTACAAAACCCTCCATCTACGTACAATATGTAGATGATATTTTTATATTAGTTAAAAATATAGAAGAAATAATAAATCTCTAAAAGAACTCTGTCCTCAAGTTCTCATACAAATTTTAATAGACACAAACAATAACACATTTACTACTTCCCCATATAAAAAACCAACCAGCAAAAACTCTTGCACTCTCAACTATAAGAGTGAATGCCCTAACTACTAAAAATAGCACTTATACACAATTTAATTAACCAAGCACAAATCAACTCCTCCACAAAAAAGATATTTACTCTGAACTAAAAAATATTAAGCAAACTCTCATTAATAATGACTTCCCAAACCACATTGTAGATGAACAAAGAAAATGATATTTCAAAAACCTTAACACATATCAAGCAGAATATGGTACTTCCAAAAAAGACCCTAAACATATTAAACACTTTTACTGTAACCAGAACCAGATGCATGATAACTACAAAGATGAAAACATCATAAAAAAAATCTGTCATACTAATATATCTCCTGTTGATCCTAAAAAAAATTAAAATTAATTATATATTATAAAAAATACAATACTACTAATTTAATTATCCGTAATAACTCCTCCCCACCAAAAGATGTCTTATGTAAACCAATATTATAATTCAAATATCCCTTGGGAGAATGTATCTTGACAGAAAGACAAATATATAGGTTCACACTCAACCCATATCTATTGAACAGGTTAAGAGGCTCATCCCTTGTTCCCTGTTTAGGATGTGGTTTCCGGCTTTCTCTTTTCCAATCTTCTCACTTTATTTTCTTATTTTGTTTTGTTTTTTTCAATTGGAGTAGATAGATCTATCTATCACCCGGTTCACACTCCACCCATGTCTATTGAACAGGTTAAGAGGCTCATCCCTTGTTCCCTGTTTAGGACGTGGTTTCCGGCTTTCTCTTTTCTGATCTTTTCACTATTACGTAGCCCCCTGCACATCAGTGGTGTTACTACGTTGCTCGGGGTGATACGATTAAAAAAAAAAAAAAGTGTTGAATTTTCAATAATTACATTAACAAAACATCTTACATTAAACATCTTTGACCATTCATCCATTTCTAGACATCAACAACACTTCTGTCTCCATTCACAATATAAAAAATAATAATGAGCCATAACACAACTATCCTACACCAAGAAAACAACAAAAGCAAACTACAGATCCTCAAGATAATATTCATTAAAAAATTTAATCCATCAATTAATAGAATCAGCTATAAATACTATAGTCATGTTCTAAAATGTTTATAAAAAGAAAAGTTTTTCATGCTCTAACACGTGCATGAACATGACATGACAACATAAAAAAATTTCATTTTGGATAATTTTAACATTCTAATGAATGCTAAGGAATTTGTCAACTGTTGCATTTAAAGCAAGAAAAAAAATTTAGAGGAATTTTTAGCAACACAGTTTTGTGGTTATTTTTTGTAGCCACAACTCACACCCCTGAAGATGCTTTCAAAAGTACTTGGGAACATCCTGAAATGAATAGTAAAATCAACTGTCAAAATTACAGCTCATTTCTTACATCTATCAATTATAAGATGAGAAAGATTATCCATGAGCACAAACAGATTTTCGTAAAAAAAAAAAGCAGACAATGTTTGGAATTTATTTAATCTGATATGCTTAAAAAAAAAATTGCTGACTAAATACACAAATATATGTATTAATCGTTTTATATATATAGTTTACATATATATATATATATATATATACTGTTTTTATATATATATATAAATTGTTATATGTATATAGTTTTATATATATATATATATATATATATATATATATATATATATATATAGTTTTATAAAGGAGTATCTTTGGTAAGGTTAATTCCACAGGGGATTGTAATCCGATGAGAACTCAATGCTACAATTTAACAGAGTATTATAATGAAAATAAGTTGGGTGTTAGCTTACAGACCGCTCATCAGACCAAATTCATCACAACAATGAATGGGTTAGATTTATCCAGACAAAAAGAATCATGGGAGGAAAAAAAAAGAAAATAAATGTCATTTTCAAAAATACTACATTATAGTATAACAATTCATGGACAAACAATCACAAGCTGAAAGCTTAGATTGGATTATAAAATAAATTATGTATCAATATTGTGATTTTCTTTCTTCATTTAATGATAATGCTATTAAGCTTATCAGACAATTTGAAAAAAATTTACATAAAATAGACAAAATTTGTCTATATCATTTAATGAATCAGGCATAATATAAATATATATATCTATATATATATATATAGAGAGAGAGAGAGATATTAAGAAAAAAAAGAAATGAATCAACTGTTTCTTTCTGTATTACTTTCTATTTGTTTCATCAATAAAACAATTTTGCTATCCACAAACTTATGAGACACTATGATATATAATGGTATGTTAAGATGACCTTAGTTTCTTTCAAAGGGTCACTTAGAAAAGAATAGGTGAAAAGTGTCAAGTAAAATATTAAAAAATAAATAAATATTATGCATGTGCAAAATTCAAGTGTAAAAAATAAGAATTGAAAAAAAATAATAATTTTCTGCATATTCATTCTCCAGCGTTAAAAAAAAAAAAATTTGCTTGTTCCTCCCACCCCAATGTATAACAATCACTGATAAGCTCTTTTATGACCAACAAGATATCATTAAACTTTTTTTTATCTTTGTGAAATGTACCTTAGGAATATTTTCTTACTTCCTGTGATTCCTTATAAATAGAACAAATTTTATTAGAAATATTATCTTTAATTTTCTTAAAAAATAGATAAAGCATTGACAACTATTATGATTATCATCATGCTGGAACTTTATTTCTAAGGCACCAATATTCAAAGAACTTAAAACGATTACTTAGTTACTTATTTTAGTACATCATTTTACTTACAATTATTAATACATGACACAAACAAGTCTTTGGAATGATTATATTGAATCAGTTATTAATTGTGCTGTGACAGAAATTCGTTTGTTGTGTCGTGCTAGACAATTTTTCATATCTAAATCCATCTTGCATGTTTATAAATTTATTATTTGATTATGCATTAAATATCGTTGTCATATCAGATTTGGTTCTCCTGCTGTATATTTCAAGATTCTTGACAAAATCCAAAGAAGGGTCTGTAATGATATCAGTCTTGATCTGGCATATCAACTTCAGTAACTTGGTTTCTCTGTGCTTTTGCTATAAATATTTTCTTTGCAATTGTTCTAATGACCTTTCCTCCTTAGTATTCATTGGGGTTTAATTTTTTAAAAGTTATTTTTACTTTCCCACCCCCACAGATAAATTGTACATATAGGAACTAGGTAGGACTTTATAGAAACTTTGAGATATTATGGTGACTGTCGTCAGAATGTGTTGCTTTGGTATGTTTGGATCAGTAATTATGACTAGCTAAGTTTAAGATAAGACAGATTAAAGACCAGCCTTTCTTCCTTTGGGTCAGTATTTGTGGCTAGCTAAGTTTAAGATAAGACAGATTAAAGACCAGCCTTTCTTCCTTTGGGTCAGTATTTGTGGCTAGCTAAGTTTAAGATAAGACAGATTAAAGACCAGCCTTTCTTCCTTTGGGTCAGTATTTGTGGCTAGCTAAGTTTAAGATAAGACAGATTAAAGACCAGCCTTTCTTCCTTTGGGTCAGTATTTGTGGCTAGCTAAGTTTAAGATAAGACAGATTAAAGACCAGCCTTTCTTCCTTTGGGTCAGTATTTGTGGCTAGCTAAGTTTAAGATAAGACAGATTAAAGACCAGCCTTTCTTCCTTTGGGTCAGTATTTGTGGCTAGCTAAGTTTAAGATAAGACAGATTAAAGACCAGCCTTTCTTCCTTTGGGTCAGTATTTGTGGCTAGCTAAGTTTAAGGTAAGACAGATTGAAAACCAGCATTCCCCTATACCCACTTTTGGCCTTGTGCCACATTTTTGTATTACTCAAAATAAATATTGCTTTCCTCCTTGGCATCTCAATCCCATTAATTTAAGCATACTACTTGATTAGCAATTAGGTCTCATTTTTTACAGATGCAACTGTCAGTTCTATTCTAATAGTTTTCCTTACATTTCTCACCTGTTTAACTCCCTTTATTGTTCCATGAGATCTTAAAAAATGTAAATCCACCATTAATCACCATCTTCTGTCTTCCTGAATCCTGTTCTTTTATTGTCCTTTCTCTTCACTAATGTTTCTCATATCTTTTTATTATCATTGACCCATTGCATCTCAGTAACATTATCACCTTGCTTGGAGTGAAATCTTTATCTATAAAAGTGACGAGGGTGAACATTGTGTAAGTATTTGTTTCATAGATAGATAGATAGATAGATAGATGGATAGATTCGACTTAGCGTCTGCATTTTACAATCTAGTTCAACAGGAGTTGCGCTCAGATGTAAATCAAAATTTTATAACGTTAATGACACCTTGAAATTTTTCAGAAAGCCAAAATTAGGGGTAGAAAATATACATTATCACCCCACAAAATCAAGGATCAGTTTATGTATTGATTATAATATAGAATCGATCACCCCACTTTATATTATCTATACATGTTGCCCCTCCCACCCTAGTCCAATAAAGACATTCTACATTGTTATCTATAAAAGTGACGGGGGTGAATGTTGTGTAAGTACTTGTTTTGTAAATTCATGTTTTTTATTCTTATTATTCCTTAAACTACCCGAGTAAAACCGGGCTAAACTGCTAGTGATTTAAAAAAAAAAAAAAACATCTGTTGGCAACTATGATTGCCTATATACTGAAGGGATGTCACTAAAGAATATATGATTATACTATTCTATCTAGGGCTCATTAACTAAGAAATGCTTTGGTATGAAGTATTCCATCATAGTATTTACTATACCCAAGTTTTAATTTCATCTCTTTGTTTATTGCAGTGCTCGTCGACCTGACTTGGTCCGTGCTACTCGTCATGATGGACATGAAAGTCAGCAATTACTTTCACCCAGCATGAGAACTGGAGCTAAGGACAACGCGTACACGCACCTCCGCAAGTCGACTGGCCCGATGGGTGGAGTTAGCTTGCCAGGGCTGGGTGCCGAGAGACATTTCATGGACTCTGCTTCTCCATCATCTAACACTCCATCACGCAACACTATGGAGACTGACTACGCGATTCCAGCAATCCCAGAGCCAGACTATGAGGATTTTCCCCCACCACCACCGCATCTGGAAGACCCTTACATGATGGTGACAACACCCAAGTTAGCGTCTTTCAGGTCCAAAGTATGATCATCTCTTTCAATGCAAATGTGGCCATAACACATTGGAAATATATTGGATATTAATGGGAAATTAAGAGAAGGAAGAAAGAAAGAAGAAAAGAAAAGAAAAGAAAAATAAGGATTCTTTGAATACAATTTTTTCATTTTGAATTTACTGATTTAAATTTTTTAATGCAAATAGTTACTCACATACAAATGTTGTTTTACTAAATAGATAAATATTTGCATATGTCCCTCCTATGAACAAGTTAAATAATTTTATATGATGTCCTTTTTTATGAATAGATCTATATTTAATCATTTGTCATTTTAAATATTTACATTGACTCATTAATCCTATGTGTAGGCCAATATTTAGAAAGATAAAATATTACATATATCATTCTTATGGATTAAAATATTTTGATGCACATGATATCACTGCTATAAATAGCCAAATACTTACATAGAAAAGTCAGCATAGATATATAAATGATTTCATATGTATATTGGTTTTTTTTATTGATATCAAAATACCTTCCATTCTTGTTAGATAAGCACTGATCAATTCTGTTTGTATGGATTTTAAATTCTAACACTTATTTATTCTGTTCCAATGCAAATTTAAATCCTTACATATTTGTATTTAACTTATGTCAATTTATCCCATTCCAACCACATTTCAATACTCCCTCCTCATTTATAATCCATAAATATTTACTAAATTTCATTTTACCCCACCCCCAACCCATGATCTACTTTGTTTTGGTTACCCTTAGACCCTTTAATGTTAAATATCACAAGTGAGAAAAGAATATATGTTGGAATTCTAAGTGGAATTTTGTATCTTCTTATTCATGTCTGGTTCAGAATTCCAGTAACAAATTTTATAATGCATTCATCTTGTTTCCTCCTTATTCTGAAAATATCTTTGCCAGCTATTGTCATTTAAAGCAAGCAAACAATAGTCTCTTTAGTTAAAAATCTACAGAGATTGTTAAACCTGCCAAAGACAAACGAGAAACAACTACAAACAGATGACATATTTATTAATTTATTGTGCCTCAAGAGAGGAAGCCAATTCTGACAAATAGCACCGAGTTTTATTTGGATCGTCTCTATACACATAGAAAAGTGTCTTTATGTTTGTTAGGTCTCATTGTTTAACAGTTTGCTAGTAATTATAATATAGTAAGCAAACTTTTTATAAAGTAACCAAATTTGGTGACTGTTTTGTAGAGCAATCATCGTGACTTTTTGGATCATAGAATTGGAAAATAAAGGGAAAGAAAGACTTTCAAAAAGACTTTTTCTTATTAGATATTAAAAAAAAACATAAATAATGGGAAGACAATTCAGATTGTTCTAAAAAGTAGGAAATCTAGACAAAATTAAATGTACCAAAATCTAAGTTATTTTCTAGCATTTAATACTGAAATTAACGTTTCATGTAATTCAATGATAGCGGTTTTAACTCAGGGTCCTATAAGTCATGTACTAAGAGAGATATAATTTGTACATCATCAATCAGAGTCTAGTTTTTTAATTAAATCATTGTAAATCCAAACATCCTGGCAAACGGACATTTTGTGATTAATATTGACATTGTCTAATAATGGAATACAAGAATGAGGAATGCCTCTTTTATAAAAAATATAAATAAAATAAAATAAAAAATTAAAACAAAATAAAGAAACATGCAGGGAAAAAAACTGCTATTTCCAAAATCTATTACATTTCAAAGTTGTACAGATTCTCTCAGTTGTGACCAATATAGTCCATGGCTCAAACAATTAAAGTTCGTCCTATATCGTCACATATTGTTTTTCTGTTATTGTTGGTGATTTTTGGCAACATTTACTCTTTAATTTTGTTAATTGTACTCCATACAACTTATAACAAACAAAAACACATTGTAAAATAAAATTGAACACTTATCCACCAACAATTTCAAAAAAGGACTCCAATTTTGCAACGTAAAGTTTATCCTAATATAATTTCTTTAAATAATTTTTTAAAAACACCCCCTTCCAAAAGTATCTGTAATGCTGACTATATTTACTACGATTTTATACATAAAAAGACCTTTTTAGTACATTATTAATAATATACTAATATATGTCTAAGTGAATTCTATTCACTAGCTGTGTTTTGCCATGGCTACGACCCCTGTTATTTGTTTTGGTAGAAAAATCTTGGAAAATTGGAAAACATATGACTGAGAGGAAATTCTTATTGGTCTTTGAAGTGTTTATTCTCCCTAATTTTTTTTTTTTTTTTTTAAGTAGCAGCCTTTAGATATATGGTATCATCACAATTCTAATGATCCCCAAGCCACAATCGCCTAGTGTTGTGATGAATTCACACATTTAGGTAGTAAAATCTCCCTCCAATTTCCCTACCCTTGAATTATCTCCCTCCATCATTGTCCTCTGCCACCATAAATGGGTTTAGTTGACTCACTAGATGGCAGGTAGTTACATAGTATGAAGCCTTCTCTTCTGATAAATGGTCACCAGTAATGTGGTCCAACAGAAGAAGCAAGCAATCACTTTACCCACTGAAATAGACACTGCACAAAATGTCCAATGCCAATGAGATAATTTTTTCAAGTAAAAGAGAGGGTTTTTTTCATAACTTCTAGCACCAAAAGTTGTACACACAACAGACATGAATTGCTAAGACAGACAGCAAATGCACACACACGTACAGGACTGTTCACAATATTTTCTTACTGATTTTTGTCTACTCAACATATATAAAAGGCATATATAATGGTATTAACAACTGCAAAAATATTTAATCATGGATTCCCTTTTTATTGTTTGTTTCCTTAATTCAGTATAATTAAAAAAAAAAAAGAAAAAAAAATTTTTAAATTGTAATTGTTCATTGATGTAAATAAAATTGTAATTTGGATGGATTTTGTCCAACATTGTCTAGAATTTCACAGAGTCATTAACAGTCTAAGAAATGCTTGGAAAATTGAACATCTTCATAAACTTGATGTAAACATTTTACGGATCTGTCTTTCAACCCTTGTCAGGTGCATATTCTGTGAGAAGCAAAAACGTATCTACTAAAATGTTATGGTTAACGATATCAAGTAAATGAAAAAAGAAAACATGGTTTGAAGGTTCAATTGTCTGAACAATATCTGAAATTTACATTCATTCATTCTAAAGCACAACCACCACACTAAAACTAAAACTTTGGGAAATAGAGCTTTAAAAAAGTGACATACAATTTGGGACCAGTTTCTATGAAAGTCTTTGAGGTATAGAAAAGAGAAATTTGAATATATATATATATGCACGTACATACCAGAATAAACAAAGTAATCATTAAGGGGAAAGTTAAAATAAACAGCCCTCCCAATACCAAGCCTGCCAAAGAAAAAAAAAGAAGACAAGACAGACATCTACCGAAACAATTGCATTGCTCAATGCCTCTTAAAGTCAAACTGAAACAGAGCAGTAATAATAACAATAATAAACAACGAAAAGTGCTCAAGGTCTCCAAACTGAAACCGTTACTAAAACTTTCATGATAAGGCAATTTTTAGATGATCATTATTGTTTGCATATTGTCTTAGAATAAAACTCACAGTGCTGATTTCAGATCAGAGTCCCTGAGCATTTTTAGTGTTTCCTTGTTACATTTTATATGTATATATGTGTGTGTATATTTTTAATTAAAGTTGACTGATAAGGCATGTCTGTTAGGATTTTTATTATATAAGAAAAATATAATAAAAATAATTGTTTGTCAATCATTTTTAACTAAACAGGTATTAGAAAAGGATTGCTGTCCAAATACACATATATGCATGTATATATATATATATATATATATATATATATATATACTCATACATCCAGTCAAAAATATATATATATATACATACATACACACACACACACACACACACATATATATACATACATATACATTTATATACTCATACATCCAGTCAAAAATATATATATATACACACACACACATATATATACATACATATACATTTATATACTCATACATCCAGTCAAAAATATATATATATATATATACACACACACACACACACACACATATATATATATATATATGTGTGTGTGTGTGTGTATGTATGTATAGAGAGAGAGGGTGCGATGGATGAATTTTTGTATAAATTATGCAAAAATGAAAAAACATTGACATCTCATTTTAGCAAATATATTAACAAAAATTACACAAAAATATTGAAATCCTAAAGAGAAATTTTCTTCAATAAAATCACCTTTGGCTTCAGCTTCCAGACAACTGGATAGTTTTTTTGTTACAGTTGGTGAATGCTGTCAGAATCCTTGAATTCAGTTTATCTTTGGTATTACAAGGAGTTTTGCTGATCTCTCACTCAACTGCACCCCACGCATAATAATAAAGTCTTGGGAGTTAGGTGGCCAGATGTAAGGGAGTGATGTGGTTCAGAAATTGTCTGACAGCCTTGTCTGTATCGACTGTTTGTGTGGCATGGCACAGTGTCCTGATGACAGACATAAAGATATTCAGCAGCCATATGCTTGACCCACGAGCAGCATTACCTCCACAAGGCTCTTGAACTAGGGTTCTCTATTGAGTCTGAGGCTCTGTGGGAAGTTGGAATGAACGCATATCATTGCCATCACTAGTGATCAGACCAAAGACTTTCATAATCACCATCACTGTACCTAGACTGATAGGCAAACACTCTGAAGTGTTAATATTGGAGCTTCCAGCATAAATGCCAAGTAGTAGATCATGTTTCCAAATTTTTGATGGAGTCACTTGTGTCATGGTGCTCATTTTTTTTTCACAGATGGTGCCCAACTAACAGTGCAGTTGACAAAATCAAAGTGCAAAATTAAAAATATAAAATGCCTATAATTTACCTATCGCACCCTCTCTCTCTCTCTCTATATATATATATATATAAATATGCATACACACACATTTATATACATATATATATATATATATATATATACAAACAAATTTATATACATACACACACATTTATATACTTATAAATGCATGTATACATATATATATATATGCATGTATGTATATATATATATATATACACAAATTTATATACATACACACAAACATATATATACACACACACACGTACATATGCACAATTATGCATGCATATAGCTATATATATATATATATATATATATATATATATATATACATACACAGATATATAAGCATATATACATATATATGAATATGTATATATAACTAATGATACCAAGTTTATAAACGGAAAGGATAATTCGAAAAGGTCAATTTAATATAAAATATCAAAGAGATAGATCTGTATAGAGAGCTCAATGGATATTATCCAGAGAATTATCATATACATAATGGAAAACTCAGTGCGTAATCTATAAGCAGAATTATAAAAAAAGAGAAATCCAAGCAGCATGACTGCTTAGATTCTCATTTTTTGAATGTTCTGATTAAATTGAACCAAACATATTCTCAGTCTAAAGAGATGACTAACAAAAACTTACCCGTTGAAAAAAGTTTTAGTTTAAAACTGCTTTAGATAATGTGGTCAGTTTGGATATATATATTTCGTTTAGTCTGTTGGTCATTCGTGGTCGAGAGGTCTAAGACACACCAGATCAATTGGTGGCTTCCTCTATATGGATAGGGCTTGCAGGTTCAAATCCTGCCAAATGACACACAAAACAAAAATTTATCGTAAATAATCAGGCCAGTAGAAATAAATATATAATACTGTTTGATTATAAACAGAATATCTAATTAAATAATGTTCAAACAAATAATTTGAGATATATATATATATATATATATATATATATATATATATTATATAGGCTTGATTAAAACCTCATTTAGGCTGGAGGCCATTCGTGGTCGAGCGGTCTAAGACGTTGCCAGATCTATATATATATATATATATATACACACACACACACACACCTACCTAAATCTCAGGCCATGAAAGAGTTGAGTCCATGAGAGCTACCTTGTTCTATAGGGGAAAAATGTCACAAAGAATATTTTCAGAAATTAATTGTTGTGACTGTCATTTCAGTTAGTTTTTGACCTATGAAGACATCAGATAAATGGTCACATGTCAAGCAAGAGACAACTGCATTTATTTAATGTAACTTTAAGAACTTACTAGCAATTTTATTCATGCCAGTTGCCTCTACTCAGCATTTCCAGAATATTATAAAGCTAAACCATTACATCCAAAAGGTGATATTCTAATAATTAAGGAAAGGCTACAATATTGTTTAGTTATTCCACTCTTATGACATACACAACAAACATTACCCACATGGCCTCAAATTACCTTTAAAAGAAAAAAAAATCACTTCAGTTCATTTTTTATATTATTTTAAAATATTCTAATATTAGAGAAATGTGATTACTTTTAATTTTCTCTATAGCAGTGGTTAATCTATTTAACCTTTAAAACAAGTTAAATATCTTACTCACATATTTTTATTGAGCACTAGTAAAATAAAATTTAAAGTTATTGATGCATTTTTTAAATTTTAACCTGTTAGTAAATTTCTTTTGTAGGTTCACAATCATAATTTATACATAAACTTGAACTGAAAATTTAAACATGTTCACTTAACGGGAAGATGGTATTTATTGTTGGGGGAATTTTTTTTCATTGTTGCTGTTTGTTTATTTATTATTATTTAAGATTTTCCTACTGTTTACCTTTCATTCTTTAACTAAACAAAAAAAAAATATATATAAAAATACTTTCCGAGTTTGATGTTCTTGCTGTGAAAAGAAAATATTTTATTTACAGTTGTTTCTTCCGTTGACTTTTTTGATGGAGCAAGTGTTACGAAAGAAAAATCTGTTATCATCACCATCATCATTATAGTCTTTGTGGCTCATATTGTAGTATCACATTTGTAAGACTAGAAAATAATTTCCAGTTCTATACATTTTTTTTTTTTTTTTGCTGCTGTTGTTTGCTCTTTGTTTTGGTTATATGTTTCAAATCATTACAAAAAAATAATAAAAAAAAAAACATAACATTATGCTACTGGCGGATGTCTATAAATATCTATACCCAGTGACTAATCAGCAATTACCCAGCCCTTCAAATACCCACCCCTCACCTTAAAATCCAAAACCTTACAATTTATGTACAAAATTACATTTCATCAAATATGAGTAGAAAAGAAAAAAATTAAAAATGACATACTCCCCACAACCTTATGTCAATTTTCTTTCTTTTGACATCTTTCTCAGTGAGAGATTTGCTAAATTTTTGTTAATTCATATATATATATGTATGTGTGTGTTTCATCGAATATGTCTGTTTATTTTTATAATTCTTTCTAGTTCCATAATCAGTCTCTTGATGCCAAGACAAAATTCATCACAGAAGGTGGTGTAGTTTTTTCCTACCCACGTTGCCTAAATTGATGAATTTTGTCTTTTCATCAAGAGACTGATTATAAAACTAGAAAGGATTATTATACAAAAAAATAGACATAATATGTTTATATTATTCAATGAAACTTGTTTGAATGAAGATATACTGCCTAAATATATATATATATATATATATATAGAAAAATCCTGGTAGACTTTGTTGTATGCTGATGCTTCCAAGGGAGGTAACTATGATCAAAATTGGCTGATTGCACTTAATTTCCTCTGATTTTCCCATCCCATCGTCAGCTAGATTAGAAACATCTCAACAGTCCTGTCATCTCTCTGCCTGCACACGACAGCTTTAGTTTGCACAATCTTCACACAATAATAAAAAAAAAAACTCAATGGAGGAAGAGATAGAATTAACATTTATTCATGTTTTTTTCTATCCTCCTTCAAAATGTTGGCTCATTTTATTCACTAACTTTCACTGTACTTCATTAAAAAAAAACAACACACACACACAGCCATCATTACTCCGAGTGTTATTACAGACCAACAACCAGTTCTTAAAACAGGTGAGTGAAACTGAAGCAAGAAAGGACATACTGAGACGGCTGATTACACACTGCTGAGATATGGACTATCAAGCCACTCACAACATGCTAACATGTGACAGAACTTCTCAGCCCTTCTCTATCCCTAATGTCTTCCATGGAAGCACTACAAAAGACCTTCCCACCTCCCTTCTCATATGCCCCACCTTTATTTCCAGTCCATTTGTAGTCATGTCTATTCCATTAAATGTATAACTGTCAATGACACTAATATTATTATTACTACTACTACTACTATTATTATTATTGTTGCAACAGTGTCCAGTTCCTTGTCTTTTTCTCTATCATACCCTTACCCAATGACACTAGCGGCCAGTTAACTACAGTACTGCCATAGCTGTCCCCCTCAACAAAAAGAAGAAGCCATTAGTTTCTATGTGTCATGCCAGCTTACAAAATGATTTACACAAGGCATGATGGCTATACAAAGCGACCACCATCATAAAACCCTTCTTCTGACCAATGATATATTTTACAGAAACATTCTTGCTTCAAAACTATCAATGAATAAAGGTAACAACTGTGAACTTTTTTGTGTTGTAGTTTTATTTTTATACTCTTGTTTTTGATAATTTTACAAAGGGTTTCTGAAAATTTCTTTGCACAACCCACTTAACTGGGATGAGGAGTTTTTATTTATATTTGGACTAATGTCCTCATCTCTGTTGTTATTTTCTAAAAATTTCAGTTACTGTGCCCTCTGTTTTCTTTTTTCAGATATCTATCAATCTGGCTGTCATGAAATTTTAAATTGAACTCTTTATTTATGTTCTCGTTCTGCTGTTACTCCCTGGATATTTAGTATTATCTGATAATGCTCGTCCTGTTTCTACTGAGTTTGAATCTGTACTCCCAGTTCCAGAGATTGAATTCACAATTAATTCTTTTGTACTGCTCAGTTATTGCTAGCCCTGTTTCCACTGAGTCTGAATCTGTACTACCAGGCCCAGAGATTGAATTCACAATAACTTCTTTTGTACCATAGGACAACCCTGAAAAAAACGAAAAGAGTACTAAACTGCTATGTGATATCTGTCCTCCTTTGTAGCAGTGAGTGCTGGATGATTTGCTCAAAGATACTTGAAGTAAAAAAAAAAAAATGTGGTTCTAAACATGCTGAGGATACTGTGGACCGAACATGTGAGCAAAATGAAAATTTAAAGAAAATAGAAACAAAAAGGAAACTAATACTTAGCATCAGGAAGTGACAGTTGAGGTTTCAAGGCAATATAATGAAGAAAGAGGGCTTGAAAAATCTGATACTCAAGGGACTGATAGAGAGACAGAGGAAAATGACACATAACATACTTTGTGGGTGGCAGGACAGGGTTTAGCAGAAATAATAGAAAGACAAAGTTTATTAAGGTAGGAAGCCATAGAAAACCATGAGACAGCAGAATAAGAACAATCTACCCTGTAGATTAAATAAAGTGTTTAATTAAAAATTTCCTGAAGAATGTCAGAGAACTCCATGGCCAAAACATTGTGATAATAACAACAAAGGTGAGGACATTAGTACAAATGCAAATATTAAGTTGAGTCATAAGTAATTTCCATTTTAGGGAACTAATTGTAATGACAAACCTATCGTCCTAAATATATCATGACAAATGGACTATAATATGACAAAGTTGAGGTAGTCAATTGACAAGAATAAATTACCACAACTGGCTCTAAGGTAATGTGCATGTAGTAGTAGAATCATCATTCATGTAGTTTTTATTAAATGCAATGAAACATTATGTAATCAGTCAATTATACATCAAGCAGCTGCAACATGTTCATAAAAGTTTGGTCAAAAAACAAGGCTACATACACAGGAAAAATTTTGGAACTCAGTCTGTTCTATCACACCTGCCATATTTATCTGATCTAACCAATTAATCTTTTTGGTCATTGCAAAATGTTTCTCTAAGGAAAACTAGATCTAAAATTTGTCAAAAGCTTTTTTTACATCAAAACCTTCAGAATTTTGCTCAAAACATTTCAAAAAGTTGCCTGATGAGTGGCAACAAATCACAGAAAATAATGGTGAATATAGAATTGAATAAAATGCAATTGTACTTTAGTTTTTCAAGAATAAAGTTGATAAACAAAGGGAAATTATTTATGACTCAACCTAATAAATTTTTTTAACAAAAAGAAATCTAGTTTGGTATTTGAAGGACTTCTTGGTCAAGCTGAGAACTTTTCAGTGCCTTTTCATATTACAGCTTGTGTTATAAAGTAAAAAAAAAAAATTCAAATGTTCAAGGTGCAAAATATTATAATGTTCTAAAATACAGAGGTTCGCTGTTTTAGTCTTATAATAGATTTGCTTTAATTGATAATAAAAATTTAAAAGGCGTATTGTAGTTATTGCCAGCTCACCATCCCCCACCCCCGAGCAAGACAATAATGCCATAAAGATGAAAATAGGCTACTGCTAATGAACAAGAATGAAAACACTTTAAAAGGAACCATTGACTCAATCCTAAACAAGAAAGAAATGATAACCTCTACACCTGTTCAAAAGAAAAAGGAAGAAGTGTGAATCAGATGACAGGATATAGATTGTGTACTTTAAACCTTAGGACCCTATTTTTATTTTTCAATGAAATGAATAATATAAGAACAGGCTAAACAATATCTAGAATTTTAAATGCTTTGTTTTGTCAGTCAGTCAGTTAAGTGCTATACATGATACATGCTTGGGCGATCATGCCTTGAAAGAGACATGAATGACTGGCAAGTAGAATTTCCTGCAGTATCCATGGCAACAGCTCGAGCTTCGCCAGGCTTATAGAGGGCCTGGTATGTGTACTCAGTGATGGTCATTAGCATATTGGCAATATTACCCAGCAAAGCGGAATCCATAATGTCTGAGATTAGTTTATGGGCAGTAATATGAAAACTGGTTCATTCTGCACAGATATATCCAAATAGCAATCTAAAATATTTTCTGTCTTTAGAACTACAAATCTAAAGGTTTCTTTGATGGTAACATTTATCTGCACATTTAGGATGAAAACTGGTTCATTCTGTACAGATATAACCAAATAGCAATTATTTGTATGAAATGTACAGAATTATAAAATCTAAAATTGCAAGTTACATTGATAATTTAGGTTGTAAGGCTGATTTAACGATTTAAAGGACATGTTTAATAACTTCAAAGTTTGTAAAAAGTAAAAGAAAATTGAAAATGACAAAAACATGTAGAAGTTCATTGAAAATCTGTGATGAATCTAATGTAACTTTGAGAAAGATAAACTCAGAATTTCATCTCACTAATTCATGTTTAGTATCAAGAGAAAAGTTATAAAATATTCATCTGAAAAGACATGAAGTTTTTAGGAATACTGGCAGCAAAGAAGCCAAAAAGTACAAGACATTTGGTTGTAAATCAAGAGGCCGAACATGTGAGATTGACCACTATGCCACATTTTAAGAGACACTGATAAGGAAAATTGAATGAAATGGATGCCAGAATACGTGAAGGATCTATTTTCAGGTAATGTGTCAGTGAGGAAGTGTTTTAAAGTACATTACATTTGGTTGTAAATCAAGAGGCAGAACATGTGAGACTGATCAGTAGGCTTCTTTTAAAGTACGTCCATAAGGAAAATTGAATGAATTGAGCAACAGTATACATGATGTGAGACATTTATATATACATAGGATTTATTCTCAAAAGAATTTCATTGGACTATTTTCGTAGATATATGAAAGTTTTTGTAATATGGTTGTTAGTAAATGTTTCTGATTTTTGTGTTTGTGAATAAATCAGTTAATTGCCAAATGTGATACACACTAGGATGATCATGTCTCAAGAGAGACATGACTGACTAAGCAGAAGATTTTCACAAAACAGGTTACCATTACTTTCAACAGTAGACTGGCTGCTAACCAAGACTATAGAACCAATATCTGCCCTGAACCCATAGCTAGAGGAAGAAGTGAGACTAAGATCTTTCCCAAGGGTATTTGCACATAAGTGAATGAAATGAATTCAACTGGAATTTGAACTCAGCACACTGATTTCTCGTTCAAAACTGATATCCACTGCACCACAACACACATGAATACATTATTTGAAAGTGAAAAGTCTATTATTAAAAGGTAATAATAAACATGTGAAATTGATATTTGTGTAAAATTTATCTGTGGTCTTCATTCCTGGAGCAGCTCAAATCCATGTGCTCTCTTTGTGAGAGACTAATGAAAGGGAGGAAGTCTCTAAATTTCCCACCAGTAGGGCGGTTGTGTTTTTTGTTTTTTTTTTATTTCTCAAGATTATGAGATCACTATTGTGGATGTGCAATGTGGTGCAGTAAATATCGACTCAGAACAAGAGATTGAGATATCGAGTTTGAATTCCAGTTGAATTTCTTGCATTCACTTACACACAAATACCCTTGGGAAAGGTATCAATCCGTCTCTTCCCTCCAGTTATGGGTTAAATAATAGAACAGATTGGGTTCTTTAGCCTTTGATGGCAACCAGTCTACCGCTGAAAGAAATGGCAACCGACTGCGGGATAATCTTCTGCCCAGTCAGTCATGTCTCTTTCGAGACATGATCACCCAAAACGTGTATCACGTATGGCACTTAACTGACTGACTGATTGTGGAGCTATGGTTCAAAAAAGATATATGATTTCAGAAAGATGATATTTTTAATACATATTCATGTTTCATCTGATTTAGCAATGAACACTAATGATGATCTGAATAAAACAGGTTTCAAAAACACTTGTTTGATGAAATGCTAGATGATTCATTTGACCATAATTCAACTGAGAGCTTGGTAAGGAAGGTAGGTTTCCTATTGGTGGATATGAATTTACTAGCAAAGATTAAACTGAGAATGGTATTCAGGATGCTGTATAGTCTGCTTTATAGAAAGGAATACAACAGCTCAGAAAAGAAAAAGAACAATTACGGTACTATGAACAAGAAAAAGAAGAAGAAGAAGGGGTTTTATTTTGATCTCAAGTGTTTTTGCTTATAGCCACATCATATTGAAACATTGGTTCCCATACGATCACTGAAGTTAAGCAACCGCAAGCCTGGTCAGAACCTGGATGGGTGACCACTTTGGAATACTAGCTGTAAGATTTGATATGTGGGTGGTATAATGAATAATGACTTGGAATTGCCAATTGAAAAACGAAGTTCTAATTCCTGTTGGATTATAATCACTTACACACAAATACTCTTTGGAAAGGCATGAACCCACTTCTTCCCTCAGCTGTGAGTTAATAATAGTGGTTTAGTAATGGTCTAGTAAGACTTGTATTACTAAACCATTATTATCTCTAGAAATAAAATAAAACTGTGCCAAAAATATTTAGATTTCGACAACAGGTCGATATGTTGTTAAACAAAAGCAACCAATCAACCAGCAGATGGTTCCTTTTGAAGTTCAGTTTTTAATAGCATCCACTTTGACTGAGAGGTACATGGAAGTAAAGGGGTGGATGAAGAGTTATTAGAGATCAACTAACAACAAAACCAGAAATAGGGTATATCTAGATGTTAGTTTATATTAACAGCCATAGTGGTGTCTGTTCTTGACATGCCCCTCATGCATTTCCAAAAGCCTCTATTTTGTATTGCCAGCCACCAAGTCGAGACATGTAAATGGGTGAGAAGTTGGTAGGGAAAAGAGATAACATAGCAGAAGTTGTCCCAAGTACCACATACCTACCCACGCAGATGAGCAGGTAAAGCCCCGAATAGAACATCTACACATAATATGGGAAACTGGGTTCACGTTCTTATTTCTCAACATGGTGTTTGTCTTTCATTGTGTTGTTACCTTGTGAGAGTATGCAGCACACCTTTCTCCTGCTTGGTGCACACCAAGATTGAAAATTGGAATGCAATGTGGGGTAATCATTAGCAGATCAGTGGAAAACTTGAAAAGGGTCACATTATCAGACAAATATTTCTCATTAATGTTCTTCATTAGTTTTCTAAAAAATTAACAGTAGTTAATAATATGAGATGCAGTGTATTAAATCTTAAATACTTGTTGTGGGTATTATCCTTTTATTAATTAAACTTTTTTAAAGGTAACTCCCTAAACTACATTAAAAAAAAAGATACCTGGTTATACTGCCTGAAAGTAAAAAATGGTCTTCCTTTTTGCCATTTCCATTAATCCTAGTAGTTGTAAAAAAAACAGATTTGAAGGGAAATAAAGAGAAAAGGCAAATCATGAGAAACTGGATACAATCAGTCAAGAAAACCAGAATCAAAAAAAGCTACACAGACAATAATTTATAACAAACAAATAATAAGAAAAGAAAGAAAGTAGTTGGTGTATAAAATGTCCACACCTGAAATGTACAAGTGTATTAGACATATTTTTTTTTTCAGGACAATGAAATGTGAACACAATATCTTTCTACAAGGATCAACCAATGAAAAAGCAGCTGAGCCTCATTACCAATGAACAGAGAGAGAAAAAAAAAAAGAAAGTCTTGCTGCTTCTTTTTATATGTTCCCACAAGCAATTCTTACTGGCTATGTAGCAGCCTATGTAAATATAATTTTTGTCCATGAAAATAAGTGACATGCACATCTTAATTTCTGCTAAACTCCACAAATCAAGTTATAAAACATACAAACTCTAAACAGTTGTAAGAGAAAAGAAACTTCAGTTTTTTAATCAGAATGATAGTTATAGCAACACAAACAGTTTTTCTTACTAGAATCTTCTTCTGATGCAAACAACAACTACAAAACAGCAACAACGAAAATCGAATGAAGCCCTAATTTTCATGCTAACACATAAACCATATATTTAGCCATTCTACTGTAAAGAGAATCGGTCAAAGACTCAAAAACAGAGATCCAGATCCAATGCACAAACATAGATGAATCTGGAGATAAGGAACAAGAAACAAATTCTCAATCAATTAAACAAGGATTTTAAAACTGTCAAAAACAGTCATTTATATGAGTCAACACTGTCAAGAAGATTGAACAATATTTTCAATCCAGAAAGTACACAAGAAAAAAAAAAAGAACTCAAGCCACCAATATGTGAAGGACAAATACTGCTTTGTCAATTATTACTATGACAATTTTTTCTCGAGTGACTTTTTATGATAAAAAGTGAATTGATTAGCAAACGATCCTGAAAAGTGTTTTAGAAAATGCAATGAAAAATGTTTACCTTCAACTGTGAAACATTATGTGGAAGGTAATTTGGTATAGAACACTTTTTTTAGCCAATAGGCTCTCATAGCTAAGCAGGCATTAAAAATATTAAATGCTACAAAATTTCAAGCTATTCTGCATTTTAGATTGCTTCTCACTGCTAAGGGATTCTATCATGTGGAAATGTAAACTTCCAGCAGGAGAAGGCTCTTTGCCATTTGTTAGACTCACCAACATCTGGCTAACTTGGTTTCCAAATGATGTCCTGGCCAGATATAAACTCAATTGAGAACATTCAGCACATCATTCAATTAAAACAGAAAGTTCTCTGAAAAATATTGTTCAATCAAAAATGACAATTAGGTAACTATGGACTTAAAGATCTAGGTCGCAAAACAAAGCAGGGTGGTCTGGTGTCTAGACATATCACTTTTTAATTTTGTCTAGATAAGATACATAATGGGACCATAGATTATTTAAATGGGTAGACAATAATTTTAACAGCAGGTTGAATTTTAGGGGTTTTTTTTAAATTAGATTTAGTACTACCTCATGAGTAAAGGGGCTGGAGTGTTTAGGTTAGAATCAAGATTAAATAATTATGGTATACTTAGGTATATTGCAGTTAAGAAAACTAAGTATTGTATGGGTCATTTATTTTAGTAAAATAATTTTTAATTTTCAAGTTATATTGGAGTATAAGTTATAAATGAAACATTGTAATTTATTAAATTTTAAAGAGAATTATTTTATCTGGGTAAGACACATTGTGGGAACATAGATTATTTAAATGAGTAGACAATTTTTAATAGCAGGTTGAATTTTAGTTTTTTTTTTTAGATTTTGTACTACCTTATGAGTAAAGGGGCTGGAATGTTTAGTTTAAAATCAAGATTAAATAATTATGGTATACTAAGTTATATTGTAGTTAGGAAAACCAATTAAGTATTGTATGGGTCATTTATTTTAGTAAAATAATTTTTAATTTTTCAGTTATATTAGAGAATAAGTTATAAATGGAACATTGCAATTAATTAAATTTTAAAGAAAAATATTTTCAATGTTTACATAAAATGGTCAATTTATTTCTACAGTTCAGTATATCTTTGTTTTTAGGTAACCTTAAAATCTGTAGCTTTTCACTCAGACACAGAGCAGATATAGAACAACTTACAGATTCTTGTTTATTCCAAAATTTCCCATTTTATTTTGGGGTTTTTTGTTTGTATCCTTTAACTTCCAAAAATACAAAGAAAGGGATGTTTGGTTTTTGGTACGTGTTCTTTTTGAAGGAAGTTAAGTGCATATACCAATGCTGTTTAAAAATGTTCTTAGTCGATCCAATGCAAACTTTTTTTTAATAGTTGGGTTTTCATTTGATGTTATATTAATTAACTTTTATTGCGAATTTTAAATTCTAAGTTTAACAAATCATTAGATTTAGATTATTTAAAGTTATTCAGATATTAAACAAGGAAAAGACATGAACGCACACATACAAACCTCCACACATGGACAAATAGATGAGTATACACACATACACTGGCATACAGACACATATACAGATTAATATACGCATACATATATACATACACAAATTTCAAAATTTTGTTTTTATCAGCGTGTCAATTTATGTTAAATTTTAAAGCTAGGTTTGGAAAATGACTGTAAAGGCTACAATATTGGATACATGTAAGTGTGAATTCATAAGATGACAATAGTATTGTATGAATGAGGTCATGGCAGACACAATCATATTTCAATGCATGAACACATAAACATAATTAGATATATACTCACGCAAATACACAAGCTAAAAACAAAAATGTACACGACTAAAAACTCCACAGATCATAACATACAAAATAAAAAATATAACCACATACATGAAAATACTTATACAAAACTTCTGGCATAAACATACACAAATAAGCATAGAAATATTCACACAGAAGCATACACGCATAGATAAACGTGCATAGACAAGAATATATATATATATATATATATATATATATATATATATATATATATATATATATATATATATATATACACAAGCATACATGGACAGCTGAACATATATACACACACACAAATATGAATATATACAGCTATAAACGTGCATAGACAAGAATATATATATATATAAGCATACATGGACAGCTGAACATATATACACACACACAAATATGAATATACATACACTAGCAGTATAGCCTGGCATTGCTCGGGTGTAATGAAAGCTTTAAAACTAATCCATGGTCCTGGACTCTTTGGACGTTAGCACGAAAGACTAAAAAACAATAGTTGTTTCCAGTTAAAGCGAAACCGTAGACCGAAAGAAAAATGAATGGCTTTAAGTCAAATTTTGATTTCCTGGTATCGATATCAAATAAGTTTTTTTCATCGTAAACTGAATTTTGATGGCCAAATAAGTCCTCTGAGTAAATGGTATCATGGCTGAGACTAAGAACTACAATTATACCTACTTAGAGCCAAACCCAAAGCAAAAACTAAAATAAAAAGGCTGAAAAAAATACAGACATACAGGCAGATAAACAGACACACACACAAACATCTTGCCTTTTATATTTATATATATATATATATATATATATATATATTATCAATTTTCTGCACTATTGTAAGAACTGCAACCTTGAAACTTCTGAATATCGTTCCTTATGTCTATGAGTGTATCAAATTTTATTAAAATTGGACCACTCCTTCCATAACCTGATTTTTTCAATTAGCGATTTTCGATATTTATTGGGGGTACCTTGACACAAAACCAAGCTAAGAACACTCACATACGCTTATAGTACAACTGTGTAAATTTTCAAGAAAATTGGTTCAGCAGTTTCTGAGTCTATAGGTAACTCACACACACAAAGTTCCATTTATAAATAAGTTTAGATTTAGATAAAAGATATACACATATATACAAATGTATGCATACATACACATCAGCAAGTAAAACAAAATACCAATATGTCTACTAGTACAAAAAACAAATGTACACCTATATACATCCATACACTAATAAGCAGACATTTATTTGCCTTTATTAGATGGGTACCTTCATCCAACTCGGATGCTCCAACGAATTCCCCCTAGGTATTCAATCCAGCATATATCACCACACTAACAAGCAACCAATCACCAACCTATACAGCTATGAGGCACCCAATTCGACACCGATTATCGTGCCAATACTCAACAGACCCCAATCCAGCACATACCATCCAACCAATACCCAACACGCTTCCCAATAGCATCAAACCAACACCTAATAACCATGATTCTCAAGGCCCAAGCCCCACACTGTTTTCGAACTTTTATATATAATAAGTATATTATAACATCACTACAAAGTAGATATTTTGTTTCAACACTTCTTGTGTCTTGTCAAGTGATGGTGCTGATTGTGTGATGAAGAGTTTTTAAAAGGTATCAAAGCTAACCAAACTCCCTCGATATAGGAGACATTGTTACATAATCTGTGATAACCAATCAAAGTAAAATGCTAATTTGAAAAACATTGGTGCATCAATGTTAATGTCTGATTTAAATAGAAATTAGTATTACTAACTGACTAATTTCACTTTAAAATAAAAATTAAAATACATTTTAAAAAATTATTATAAATTAATGTTAGAAATTACAAATTTTAAATTGTAAATTTAACTAAGCATCATGTTTAAAGTTATTCAAAGATGAAGAGGGTAAGAAAGACAGACACACACATATAAATACATATACACACATATATACACACACATATACATACACATTTTTAACTATTGTTTTTAGCAACATGTCAATTTATCTGTTAAAAGTATATATATATATATTATAATAATAGTATTAATAAAATGATAATAAAATTCACTACTCCAAGTTTCATGTCGCAATACAAACATCCTTCAGAAATATATGAAATTAATGTGGAAAAGTTTGTCGCTTAGCTGAGCAGTGTTATTTCTGTCATGCTGACTTTGAAGATTCATGAAGGCATTATTGTAATGGCCTCACTCATCAGGGTCATTTGCTTTTATTGCTATTGCTTCCCAACTTTTTTGGAGGGTGGGGGGGTGATATTTATATGAAGTTTAGTAATTTGAAATTGTGTTTGAGTGATTTTTTTTTTTGCTTGATGTATGTTTTCTTAAGTGGTGTAGAATTTGTTGATAGTCAATTGCTTTTTAAAAAATAAAAACAACTCCAATTTGTAACCAATAAATTAAAATATATTCAATAAATAAACAAAACAACTAATAGCAGTATACAGAGTAAGAGGAAAGAGTTGTTCCCCTTTAGCTGTTTGTCGACCAAAGTAAGATGTAGGAAGTTTTTTCTTGTGCTGAAAAGGTTTGTTACAATTGTTAGTAAGATTTTCGTGTAAGAATAAATAACATAAAAAATACAATTATTTTGAATGTAACTGTAAGTGATACAAATTTTGGTCAAGAGTTCAAAGATCAAAAGTTCTTGATGAAAATGATCAGACAGAAGACAAAGTTCTGTGTGTGTGTGTGTGCGCGTTAAGCAAGGAATGAGTAGAGAGAGAGACTTACGTGTAGTCTTTTAGCCAGCCTGTGGGTCTACTGCTATTATCTGTTTTGTTTGTTTATTGAATACATTTTAATTTATTGGTTACAAATTAGAGTTGTTTTTATTTTTCTTGTTGGACAAATTATAATATAAATTGTAAAGGACTAAAAATCCTCTACAATTTGGTGACCTCGACGTGATTTGATCCAACATGATTTTTTTTAAAAACTAAGAAACACCCAATTTTATACCAATAACTAATAATTTTGAAAATCCTCTATATATACATCTGTGACATGTTATTTTTGGAAAAGTAGTAAATTTAATGTTAAATTAATCTGATTCACACCAGTATTGCTTATTTATAGCATGCAATTTAAAATACAACTATTTCTTAAACAGAGTTGAACTTTGTAACCTTTCCACGGCATTTGAAATAGATTGACAGATGAGAGATAAGATCACAAGTGACATAATTGTACAAATTTTTTCCTGTAAAGGGAAGAAACCCTGGAACACATGACCTTTTAATATACACATAAATTACCATACAAAAAAAAAAAAAAAAAAGAAACTTCAAATGCACAAAAATTTTTTTTTAACTATTTTAAAAATATGAAGGCATGACAATTTGTATTAAACTTTTCAATTTTTGATTAATCTTCACTTAATAAGTTTATAAAGTAACCACAACAAATCTTTTAAGTATTTTAAGAATATTTTTGAAACTTTATAAATCATTATAATTAATTAAAAAAATGAAAACAATTCTTTTAAAAGTTGATTATTAATCGAAAGATTTGTTTTTTTTTCTTCAGACTATAATGCCCTTATTATTTATTAAAGCAATTAAAAGTTTATGAAATTAAATAATGTCATAGTTTTATTTCATTTTTTATTTTGCTATTGGGAGCATATTTTCGGAAATAAAGGCAAAATTAAAAAAAAAAAATAATTCCCCAATGAATCCTGCGTTTAAAACCAATTTTCACAATAAAATTTAATTTCTTAAAATTAAAATTTCATAAATTTACGTGAAGGGGGGTAACAGTTGTAAATTTTTTTTCCCAAGCTTTTTAAAGATAATAATTTCAAAAATAATTTCATTCATTTGTGAATAAGTCCTGAAAGTTTCATTCAAATCCAACAATCATTTGATTTTTGCAATAATTTCCAAATTAATGTTTGTCACAAGAAAAAAGTGAGTTACGTTTTCATTCTCTAAAATCTCGTAACCATTTTTGGTTACGAGCTAAATAAAACCAAAACAAGATTTTTTACCAAAATTTTAAACGTGTTAGAAGGGATTAAATTTTTTTTTTAAATAATTAAAAAATACTTTGTTTGATCTTTCCTCTTAGCATAAACATTTTGATGGAAAAAGTTTGTTTTTATCAAGTTTGGGGCCATTTTTACTGTTTTTCTTTTTTTTTTTTCAGCTATTTAGACTAGTGGAGGTATCAACAATATCGATAACTACATCACACCAATTAAGTTATGCCAAAAAAAAAAGTGTACTTCAAATCCAAACGAAAGACATTGTTTAAGGATAATAAATCTAGAAATATTCATTTTTTTTCTGAGAGGATTAGTTAAAAAAAGGTAAATAGAATCAGGAAATTTAGAACTTACCGTCCACTTCTCACGTCTGATTTAACCTCCTTGACTTTTTTATGTGATGTGCATAAATTTTTCTCTTGATGCAGATGTACTAAAAGAAATGAACGAGTTTATTAAATATACTAAAATTTACAAAAACTGCTATTTCTATAAGGATTAAAATATTCATTTTTTCATTACTGATCTAAAACAAAACGTCCATAAATGCTACTCTAACTCTCTACAGATTTAAGAGAAACATTCTTAATCTCAGTCTACTAAGCAATGCTTTTAAAAAAATCTAAATGTAGACATTTACGCTAAAAAAATTATAAAATATCGAAAGAAAAATAAATACTTTTTAAAAAACAAGTGTTGTCTTGAAATTTTCCTACTGGTGATTAACCACTTCTATTCTTTATCCTTCAAAGATAAACTCTCTGAATTCTAAATACAGGGTGTCCATAAAGTGACTTAAAGTCTGTGTGCACTTAAAAAAAAATAATTTTTGTGATAGAAATAATATGTTAAAAATGTTATAAAATTTAATGTACCCAGTTTTAAGTATAGTTACTGAATAATTCTTTTCTTTACCATAAAATTATAATTTGCAACAATTTTTAAGTAAAAACAGATGGTTCGGAAGTGGTGGACCATTTTTTTATTGGCCACGTTCGCCAGATTTGACTATTAGATTTTAGGAGGACATGTGAAAATAATTGTGTATGCAACCAAACCTAGTTCATAAGAAGATTTGAAAGCTAAAATAAATAATGTGATTTCAGGCATTACTGTAAAATTTACACTACAGTAATGCCTGAAATGAAATCACATTTAGTTATTTCAGTGTAAAAATCAGTTGGCAAATGTTTTCCGTTATTACCCTTTGATTGCTAATGATGGAGGACATGTAGAAACTTAAATAAAATTTCAATAAAACCTTAAGAAATATAGATTTACTTCTTTCTAATCGTTTTTACAAATTATTTCTATCGCAAATACAAATAAAGTTATAATTTTTTAAAGTGCACATGAACTTTATGGACACCCTGTATAAAAAAAAAATTAAAGGGGAATAAGTACTTTGATCAAAAGCAGAAAGTAAGGGACGTAATTCATCAAACTGACTAAATCAGACTATTTTTTTCTGCCCACTATAATTATATTGCTAAATAAATTAGTTTAAATTCGCTTAAAAAATGTAATTATCTTTAAACATTTATGTAAATAGTAAAGGATACGAATAAAGGTAATGTAAACAGCTAGAATTATAAAGCTATATCTCCAATAATTGGCTAATTTTCAGCAACAACGAAAATGTCATCTTGTAGTAAAAAGATGAATTATGAGTTCTTTTACGATTTTTCCTACTTTCGGAACAAACAAAAAAGTACAAATTTGCACTTTGCAAAGAAAGAAAAAACTTTTTTAAGTTAAATTATCTGTTTAAACTTCGAAAATCTAAGTTTGTTTTTTTTGCATCGGAAAAAAATCACAATAATTGGCGTTATCAGATTAGAAAACTACTGTAAAAAGAATATGAAACAATCGAACATCAAGACAATAAAGAAAGTTACTTTAATTTTTAGTGCATTTATTTAACTAAGTTTTTAAAAAATCCAAAATATTTTTTTAAAAAAGTTGTAAGTACGAGTCAATTTGGATGGGTGTGAGGTGATATTTTTAATTTGTATTATCTGACCAAGAGCGACACAAATTCGTGTTGACGGCTCGAATTGTTTCCATTTGTATGGTGGCCGATGATGACTGAAAGAAAATCAATATTTTCGTTTTTGCTATTTTTCTAGATAATGTTTTGTTGTTAATGAGCAGATTAAAAAGTTCATTGTGGAATATATTTTAGTCACCTGAAATGTTGATTATAAAGAATGTAGAACTGAAATGCACTTACTATTTTTTAGTCTGATGTAATTTTTGGTGATAACAGAATTTTCGCTGAGAAAATTTAGGAAGCAAACTATTTAATTTTAAAATAAAAACAAAACAAACTTTTAGCCTTCACACAAGTGAAGTATTAGAAGAAGAGTTCTACATGGAAAACAAGTGCAAAATATTTCAATGGTCCTCATTACTTATCATTTAGATAGAAATAAAGTTTGGGAGCTGTGAATAAAGAAAGTCAGACAAATGACAGTAAGGCCTTGACAGCAGTAGCAACCTAATCAGCAGCTAGGTTAAGTTTAAAGCTGTGAATGGCTTAGTGTATAAAAGTGTTGATTTGTAGTGAATACAAAATAAAAATAACTCTTTTCTTCACTGTTTACCAATTTGTGAGCCAGTGCGAAAATCTCGTTTTGACCAATAGAAAAAAGGACTGGCTCTGTACTAGACCAAGGCAAATTTTGTGAGTAAGTGTTAATTATTTTTTAACCAATGAAAGGGGAGAGATTTACAAAACTGAGAGAAAGTAACAAGCCAATTTGAAATTGTTCTTTGATATAAATAGAGAAAGAAAGTTGAATCAAACAGAGACAAGGGAGCAGAAAACAGAGAGGATACAGTGTAGTAAGAAAATAGTCAGGCCGCTCCCAGTGACCCACATTTGCAGGCTCTCATCTCTCTCATACTGTTTTCTTTATCTCTCCTTCCTCTTCACCTATTCACTGTCCACAACAGAAAGAGTTTATTACTATTTGTTGATATACACAGCAAAACATCTTTTTCTTTTTCTGCACAAATCTTTTTCTGCACAAATCACATTTTGCTAAAACAAACTAACTCTTAATTCTTTGAACTCCTTACTACACTTTCTCTTAAAACATTTTCACAGTTTAATAATTTCCTACATACAAATTGATGTTATGCTGTTCAATAAATAAATTTTCATTTATTTATATAAACAAGACAGTTTCATTTTTTTCAACCTTCTGATAATTTTAAATTGTGGAAACTTCAGTTGTGTTTGGCACAAGGTCAATTTGATAAACATAATCAGGTTTGTAAATTTGATGACATAGTTGTTGTGAGTTCAGTCCCAGCCAGTGTGTACTTGCATTCAGTAGAAATGGAACAGTAATAAAAAAAAAAAATAAGAACTAGATGATGTGGAATAAGAATAGTCTACTCTCGTAGATTAAATAAAGGGTTCTGAATTTCCTGTGAGTTACCCAGATCGAAACTCACCTGAAGGTTATCACAGATGAATGATAATTAAAACAAAGATGAGGACAATAATGTAAATATGAGAAATGAATGCACCATTTAGTTTAATTTTAAAGTTTGTTTTTTTTAATTGGTATCACCCCATGTAAGGATTAAAGCCACTAAGGCAGAAGGGTGTCAAAGAATTAGGAACAGAAATATTAATAACAAGCAGGAAGAGGAAAGAGTAATCAGGAGGACAGTAGATAGCAATTGACATTGCATTTAAATTTTTGGAGATTGAAGTTGGCTGGAAAGCATGGGGCCAGAAAGGAGTTCCACAAGTGAGAAGGGCAAGAAAAGAAACACTTACCATAAAATTTACAGTTACATTTAGCCAGCTCAATTGTAAATGGACGAAATCTTGATACCAATCTAGTACTAAGCTTGAATACAAAAAGTCTAGGTACAATAACAAAAAGCTCATTCAAACAATTACCATAAAACTATTTATAGAAAAGACACAGGGAGGGATCTTTACGACAATTGGAAAGTGACTGAAACTGAGATACCAGATCAGGACCAATAATATTGCTGATTCTTCTTTGGGTTTTATCAAGGAGCTCAAAATAAATTACAGGCGCACTAGACCATATGTGGTAACACTATATTAAGCTACAATGAATAGTAGACATAGATATGTAAGATAGATTCTAGAGAGAAAAATTGTCTAGCACAACACAGTGAACCATTTTTTTACCAGCTGACCTAGCAATTGATTCCATGTAGTCTTTCTACTTCATATCAGCTAAGAATGTGAGTCTGAGTAGATGCAATGAGTCACTTTGCTAAAGGTTAGTATCAGCCATGCTGATGGAAATCAGAAAGGGGTTTCCCAGATAATAGAAGGTATTAAAATTAACAAGCTATCTTTTGTCCCAGTTAACACTGGACTTGAGGTCATTTTAGACATAAGCTTTCATTTTGACCTTGATAAAATCCTAATATGAATAATCTAAATGATGTCATAATGATGTCATAATGATGTCATAAAAGTTAATCTTCTGCAAAATAAAACAATTTACAATTGTGTTGGAATCCATCTATCCAGATTTTTGTTGCTATCTGAGTGTCAGGATCTCAAACATTTAACAACAGCATCAACACATCTTTTAAATGAAGCATAAAAAAAACGTTATATTCTAAAGGTGTGAACATGAAAGGGAGACTAGCGGCGGCTCTGGAAAAAAGAGGGTTCGTTTGTGTCTGGCGTGCAGGGCAGTAATTGGATCCAAAGAAAGAAGCACCGCCATCATATAGAAAAAAAAAAAATACTCGCCGCTGTCTTAATAATTCTAAAGGAAAAAAGAGAGGCCAGAGTGGAATTTTTATAGACTGAGGAAATGGATTATGGGTAGAGTGTCAGAGATAAAACCCACCGATTCACCCCGGGAGTGAGTGGCGTCAATTTCTTGGCGAGAAGCTGAAGCAGAGAGAAACAGTGAAAAGGTGGAAGGAGGAAAGTGGAGGAGGAAGACGAAGAGGCGTAGCAAGAAACCAGCTGGGAGAGCTTTGGATTGAAATCCAACGGTCCCTGGTTCGATCCCTGGCTCAGCACTCATTAGAAGAAAGTGTGCAACAAAAGGAAAAGTAAAAGCAGAACATCAGTTGAAATAACATTTATATATTCTTTTCAAAAATATACAATGATAATAAAATGTCCAAATTTTCTCAAAGTGAAATTTGTTTTATAACGTAATTAAGTGTTCTTAGTGTGGTGTGAAATGTGTGGACAGATTTACTTCATGACAGTCAGCCTAATGTTTCTGTCATTGTGTGGACAAGGCCTAGTCAATAACTACTGGCTCATCTCTTCTATTGCGTGTGTATATACATGTGTAGCTCAAACTGACCTTTGAAATTGTTTTCAACAGCAAGAAACAGTATGCTTCTATTTTTATATCCATAAGGGAGATCTAAAATTTAATTATACATAAAAGTGTGAACTTTTTGAATACAAGGTTTTCATTAGTTAGAAATTAATTTCATACTGGATCACAAAAACCTTTTTCTCAAATTTGTGAGAGTGGTAAAAGGAGTTATTGTTATTTTCTAAATGGTCCATAAATAACACCTGGTACATCTACAACTATGTCAAGTATTTTAGCAGTATTTGCCTTAGTATATATTGTTAATCAAATAAACCTTCTGGTGGGATTTTATTGGTTGAAAATATATATATATATATATAGGATTTAATTCCTTTAACTGTTATTAGCAAAGTTTAAAATTTGTTTCCTAAACTGCATATTCAGCCAGTTAAGTGTCACAAGTGATAAACACTTGGGTGATCATGTCTCAAAAGAGACATGATTGACTAGGCAGAAGATTTTCCCGCAGTAGGCTGCCATTACTTTCTACAGTAAAATAGTTACCAACCAAGGCTATAGAATCCAATCTGCCTGCTATTTAATCCATGGCTGGAGGGAAGAGATGAATTAATATCTTTCCCAAGGGTATTTTCACATAAACTGCACATTATAATTACCTAAATTCTATGTAGGATACGTGTCTCTAGATACAATATTAACATGCCAATTTCTTAGTTGATTATTCTAGAAATTCTGTAAAAAATTCTCTTTCAAGTAAAGTAGGAAGATATACCTTTATTTTATTCTTTCAATCAGTGGGTCATTGTGACAACATTGCTAATGCAAGAATGGTGACAACTAAAAGGCAGAAATTATTATGAGTCTGTGCATCCATAGTTAATAATATCCAATCAACAGCCATCAAATTTATTTCTTTTAATTATTACAAGAATAGATAGAAAGAATATTTTCCCAAAATCATTGTATATTTATTTAAAGACATCAAGTTTTTAAAAACAAAATCCTTGTATGGTACCCCTATTAAAAGTAAAAGATTTTTTAGAATATTTAATTATTAAATTGATATTGTAGAAGATTACAAAAAAAAATCTCTAAAGAAATTATCAAAGAATGTTTTTTGTTGGAAACACTCAATCTAGAATACAAATTAAAAAATAAAAAATGTTCAAAAAGGGGCATAATTTATTTTATTTGTTTTGCTAAATTCCAGACAACAGTATCAACTTTTTTTTTTTTGGTTAGGAGGTTCCAATATTCTATTGTGTCAGTATTTATTTTTCAAGGACTTAAAAAGTGTAAACCGCAATGTGATCCACCACAATGAACAACTGAAAATCATCAAATTAAAAAAGAGGATGGCAATCACACACAAAAGAGATTTTAAAAAATGCATTCTTTTTTCATAAATGCTAAAAGTTTTAAGAAAATCCAATAATCAGATGTATTCTAGAAGCTTTTTAAAATTGATGTTTTTCAACACAAAAAATGTTAATGATATTGTAAGGATACTGTAGTATTGTATGCAAATTAGTAGACAAGTATCAATAGAGAATAACTGGGGAAGTGTGGAAGAAGAAAAAACCCTGTTGTCACAAAGGACATAGAGAGCTGTGCTACGACTACTACTACTACGCACAAAGAAATTCAAAACATAACAATGACATCGCCGATAGGATCTTTAAATTTGCTAAATGACCCAGAACACGTGGAAACATGGATAATAACTTTTGCTGTGTTTACAAGAATAAAAAAATTAAGAGACACAAAGACCGATGGAGGAGAAAAGGAGATAACTGATTTATTTCTTGCTACAGTTGGGTGCAAAGCTGTGAAGAAAATTCCAACATGTTACTTGAGAAAATTAGAAGAAATGACATTTGAAGAAAGTGTTAAAATTATAAAAAAGAACATAAGACCAAAAAAATGATTAGTAACTGCTGAAAGAACCAAGTTTTCAGAAACAAGACAAGCACCGAGTGAGCCCATTATACAATACTTACATGGATTGAAAGAACAAGCCAAGTATTGTGAGCACATTAAATGACTATAGAAGATGAAATAATTCTTCTAAGCTTAATTGAAGGTTTGCAAGACCAAAACCACAAACGAAAAATACTAGAATGTCTACAGAGTAGCAGAATGAGTTTGGAAGCAAGCATCAAGTTTTTGCAACAATTAGAGTTGATGAGAGAATTTAATTGATCAAAAGAAGAATTCGAGACATACAAGATGAACACAAGCGAATTCATAATTAAATGTGGATATTGTGAAAAAATCACAAGAGAGACAAGTACAAATGTAGGAAAAATAGACTCAAATTGCAAAAAAACAGATGATTTTCAGAAAGTATGTAAATACGAAAAGTAAATAGAAAAAGTAAAATCTGTTCAAACCCCCTCTAAAGAAGAAGAAGCTAAAATATTTACAATATATACACAAAAAAGAGGTAGAAAAAAAAATAAAAAGGATAAATGGCCAAATATTTAACATGCAAGTTGATACAGGCAGTGAAGTTATGTTGATACCTAAATATTTCTTGATAAAATTAGAATGACCTAAATTTTTAAAAAAGCAGCATACAATTAAAGCAATTTGATGGAAAGACCATAAAAACAATGGGTACATTTCAAGACAATTTTGAAACTGACAAGTGTTTTGAAATAATTCCCATTACAGTTGTAGAATGCAAAAAAGATCATAGATTACTAGAGATTGATGTATTAAAAGTAGATACAACAAGACTAATTAATTCCATGGAAGCAGAAGAAAATGAAATAGAATTATTGAAAAGCTATAAAACAAGCATTTGACTAAAGGAAAACTATCACCCAAAGTATATAGAGTCAAGAACAGTTCCAATTCATATCCTACCTTTCGCAGCAGCCAGATTTTAAAAAATGATATAACAAGGTATACTAGAAAGGTGGTAGTAATTGGGTGCCACCAATAGTAGTGATTAAAAAAACCTGACAGTGATTTAAGAATATGTGGTGATTACAAGACAGGGATAAATCACCAGATATGTTCAAACTTTTTCTTTTGCCAAATATCGAAACTGCAAGCCATGAGTTAGCAAACATAAAGTACTTTGCAAAAATTGATCTCAACACAGCATGCAATCAAAAAGAAATTGATGAGAAATTCAAGGAAATAACCATGATAAATACTCGTATAGGCTTATTAAGATGGACTCATCTACCATTTGGGGTGAAGACTTTGAGGAATATTTTTCAAAAAGTAATTGAAATTAGGAAAAATAAAAAAATATGATAATATACCAGGACGATATAAGAGTAGATGCAAGAATCTAAAGAAGAATTAAAATATTTAACAGCAAATTTTAGTGAAATTCAAAAAGGTAAGATGGACTATAAATAAAGATAAATGTAATTTTGACTGTAAGAAGATATCATATTTAGAATATCCAAAAACAAAAGAAGGTATATCACCTGATGATAAACTAACAAAGAAAATAACAGAAATACCTCCTCCAACAAATAAAAAAGAATTAGAAGAGGGGGGCTGTTAAATTTTTATAGTAAATACATACCAAGATACAGCAACATAACAGAGCCATTTGCAAAATTACACAGAAAAAAACAATGAATTTGACTTGACACAAAAGCAAATTATCACTTTTTAAGCACTAAAGATTATTTTAAGAAGCAAACCAATAATAAAAGTTTTTGATCCCAAAAAAAACAAAAACAAATCTTAACCACAGACCTGAGTGAAAAGGCAATTACTGCTATTCTATCACAAGAAGAACACCCAATCATGCACATACCAAGAAGGTTAACATCAGCAGAAACTAACTACTTGAATATTGAAAAAGAAGTGCTAGCAACTGTGTGGAGCATGGAAAGGTCACAAAACTTTTTGATAGGAAAAATTTTTTTATTAAAATCAGACCACGCACAATTAGAATTCATATTTAACCTGAGAAAAGAATTGCCAAAAATCACATTGTCAAGGATTTTAAGATTGGCAATAAAAATTTTGATATTTGATTTTTAAACCTAAAAGAGAACATTATCCCTCATATAGATGCTATATTAAGATTACAGTTCAAGAATGAAACAGAAGAAAAACAAGAAAATACTGAAGATAAAATAATACAATGGGGGAAACGGATGCTCTTCCTTTAAACAGACTCAAAATAGAAACAAAGCAAGACCCTGTATTAAGCAGAATAGAAGAGAGAATAAAAAATAATATATGGAGCAACTGTTTAATGGCAGAGTGACCCTTTAAAGAAATGAAACACAAACTAACCATAGAAAATGGTATTATATACATTGGAGATGTAATAGTAGCTTTGAAAATACCGGGACATATTAAAAGGAGTACATGATTATGTACATTGTGGCATAACAGTGACTAAATTTACAAGCTTGGTGGCTAGGATATTCAAAAGACAGAGGAATGCGTTAAGAGATGCCCAAAATGTATGGAAATAAAATACTTCAAGCAAGCAAAAATTCCCTCATTGGCCAAGCAAGCAGAGCCATGGGTTAGGGTCCACATGGATCACACACATATCAGAGATAGGGGATTATTCTTAGTATAAGTGGACTCGTATTCAGGATGGCCAGAAGTTATCAGAGTAAAAGGCAGAAAATCCACCACAATAAAGCAAATACTAAGGACTATATTCTCAAGAAGTACACTAGAAGATAGTCATCAACAATGCACCCAAATTTTGCGATGAGAATTTATGTGCATGGTTAAAACAAATTGGATGCATCCCATACAAGACACCACCATATCATCCACAATCTAATGGCATTGCAGAAAGAATAGTAAAAACAGTGAAAATAGGATTGAAAGCATTTTCATCACTTAATGAAAGCATAGAAGCATATTTACCAAAAATGCTCCTCGATTACAGATCCATTCCACATGCAGGAAGGAATCTGAGCCCTTTGGTGTTAATGGGAAGACAAATCAGAGCTCCCATAATTATGTCCCTTGCAACAAAAGATATGGTATAGAAAGAATAAAGAGGCGAATCCAGAACAAACAAATTTCCTGATACAAAAAGAATACAACATGGCTATACTTAAGAAAAAGCAACAACATATACTGGCATATGCAAATCAGTTCAGAAGCAGAAACAAACTGGATGATGTGAAAATGGAAGGTCAGGAACAAGAAGAGGCAGAAAGTTCCAAAAGTGTGGAACAGAGCAGATGGAAGAAAGTGAGAATGAAAAGACAAATGAATAATGAAGAAGGAAATGAAAAGAGACCAAGATCACCATTAAAGAAAAAACAAGAAAAACATGAGGAAGGACAACATAATACAAAAATAATCAGGGGTAGTAAAAGAAAAAACAAGAGTATATGACCTCTCCAATTCAGGGAGGTGTAGTACCATATGCAAATTATACCATATGCAAATTAGTAAACAAGTATAAATAGTGAATAACTGGAGAAGTGTGGAAGAAGAAAAAATGCTGTTTTCACAAAGGACACGGAGAGCTGTGCTACAACTACTACTACTACTACGCACAAAGAAATGCAAATCATAACAAATACAAAAGGTGCTTATCTCCCTTTGGTCAAGGATGGCCGCTTCATGATGTTCCTCCAGAGAGTGACCCAAGCACTAGTCATTAGACAGTCAGCAAACAGCAACCAAACAAGAAGGCTGTTCCCTTCTGCCTAGTTCAAAGTCCTAGGAAGACCAGGCTTAATCTGCCTATACTACAAGCTTGCTGGAACATAAAATCCGACAACATTCTGCTGGAACAAAGATAAACCCCGAAACATCCCACTGGACAAACAGCTAAAACACTCATGGCCACATTCCACTGGAACATAAATCCTGCATCATCCCACTGGGACAAACAGCTTACAATAGAGCCATACCACTGGGATATAGAGATGAAACCGCCCCACTCAAATCCAGAGTCATAGCAATGGCTTTTGCAGATCAGAAGTATCTTCAAAATATATGTAGTAAGACCCTTCCTTTTTGTTCCTCCTTATACTTTGCTTTGAAGTAGATATATGTGATATGTATTTCTCCACTTGTGGAGGACTTTATATATGTATAATTCTGTGTATGTCATGATATATAAAAATTTCTCTGAGAACAAGCATTCATTCATTCATTCATTCCCCCTTTCCAGCAACTCCATTACACTAGTGACCAACATGCAATTTATTTACCCGACTCATGTGGGAAGGTATCTTACAATATTTTTATGGTGATAGTGTTTATGCAAAATAAACATTTTCTGCTTAAAATCTAGAAAGAATGGTTATATAAGAACTTTTTTCGATTTTTCAGGTTTAAAAAAAAATCACTAGAAAATTAAGTTTTGCACATGTTTTTTAATAATCATTTCACCCCAAGCAAGGTAGAAGTGCCACTGGTGTGCAGGGGGTTACAGTGAGAGAATAAAAAGATACATGCGATATCAAAGAAAAGATAAGAGACAGATAGGAATCAAGCACATAAAAATGGCAATTGGTGTTGCTTTTAAACTTTTGGATATTGTAGCTATCAAGGAAGCAAGCAAATGGAAGGGAGTTCCAAAAATGGGAAGTGCAAGAAAAGAAACTGTTAGAGTAGAAGAGGTGGTTACATTTAATTATCTTGATAGTAAAAGGTTGGGACCTTGATGGCAATCTAGTAGTACAAGTAAAACCATGTGGTTGGGGTACCAAGGAAAAAGCTCATTAGAGCAGTTGCCATGAAAATACATATAGAAAAGAAAGAGGAAAGCCACATCACATCGATTTACACAGAGGTCAAAATTCCCGTCATGAATTTTGAAAATACTTATTTATTCAAAGTTGTATGAATACATCTACTGAGAATACATGAGCAGAGACAGTGCAAGGGTCTCGTGGTCCCCTCTCCCTGAATCTATAATATGCCCCTTAATTTACTATATCTCAATTTTCATAAGGTTGTATTCATATAAAATACAAATTTTATTGTAACCAAATTATGCACAATAATGGATCATAAGCAATATAGGTGAACAATTAAACTAGAAAAATTGAAAATAAATACAATCTAAATACAAAGTAAAAACATGTCATAATAGATGATTCCATCTTAAATAAATCAACAATGTTTTGAGGCAATTTTTAACATCAACTTAAAATTTTTCTTGTTAAAAAGTTTAATAATTTAACACATTCAACATTATGGATAAAAACAGTGAATTCTATATACAATTTTAAATCCCATATGCATACAGTATTTTGTCTACTGTAATAGTAATTTTCATTAAACACCTGAAAATAATTAACATCCATATCTGGACTCAGAGCTGCCCAGTCCTCACTTGCCAGTCTTGAAAGAGTTCAAATATATCTAGATGGCATTGTCGGTAATGAATTATTTTCCATTCTACAACAACTTTTCGCACAGACAAAATGTCGCAAACCTCTCACTACCCTATCCCTAATTTCATGGTATGTGCTTTGAAAATCTAAATTCCTTGATCTCACCAGTACTGACTTTTTCAACAAGGACTCTCTATACCATGTACATGAGGATTAATTGTCCTCAACTTCCTTTTTAAGAAATAAGTTCCACTCAGACAGCCTCTTCTTAAGAACTGCTGCTTTGGGGAACAGAATCCTGGCACGATGTTTTTCAACAATCTTCACCTATTTACGTCTTGAGTTAACTGTTATCTTTTCTGCATAACTTCATCTCTTGCCTCTTTTTACACTCATACACAGTAACATTCTAACTTGAGTGGCTCTTAGGCTTTGTACTGAGTAAACATTAAAAAAGTTTTAAGGAGTGTAAGAGATAAAATGTTTCAGCTAATCTATTCTACAGACCTCTCTTTCTTTAAACATCTGATTGTAACAAAGTGACCTTTGCAAATAGAAAATAAAAAAGCTTAATACTGATCAGTCAGTTAAGTGACATACGTAATACACACTTGGGTGATCATGTCTCAAAAAAGACATGACTGAATAGGTAGATTTTTCCACAGAAGGTTGCCATTACTTTCTGCGGTAGACTGGTTGCCAACCAAGGCTAAAGAACCTAATCTGCCCTGCTGGAAGGAGAAGCAATGGATTAATACCTTTCCCAAGGGTATTTATGTATAAGTGAATGCAATGAATTCAACTCAAATTCAAACTCAGCTCTTTGATTTCTCATTCTGAGTCGATAATAACTGGATGAATCGAAAAAGAAAATTCATTTACTCGAAAAAGGGAAAAGATATCAAATCAAAATGTAGATTTCGTTATTGTTTTAAAATATTCAGGTTAAGGAAGGTGGTGAGTGTAAATATGAAACATTTTAACAACAAAAAACAGATAAAGCAAATTCAGTTTTGCTGAATAAAGCTTATATTCACATTTGTTTTATATATATCAAATTATAGAAGATTAACAAAATGGTCTTTAAACAACTGACAATTTGAAATGATTTGTTTGAACGTTATTTTTTATCAATTCTCGTATTTAAGTAGATATTCTGTTTTATAATCAAACAGTATTATATATTTATTTCTACCAGCCTGATTATTTACGATAAATCTTTGTGACGAAAATGTGTGTCATTCGGCAGGATTCGAACCTGCAACCCCTATCCACGTAGGGGAAGCCACTAATTGATCTGGCGCATCTTAGACCTCTTGACCACGAATGACCAATAGTCGAAATGAAGTCAAATCAAGCCTATATAACACAATTTTCAATTCATCATAATAACCATATCTGCTCTGAAATGTATCGTAATGCCAACAAATGTAAACATGTTACGAAAATTAATGAAGATTAACAAAATGGTCTTTAAACAACCGACAATTTGAAATGATTTGTTTGTGGAAAGGGGTCGCAGGTTCAAATCATGCTGAATGACACACATTTTCATAACAAAAATTTATCATAAATAATCAGGCCGGTAGAAATAAATATATAATACTGTTTGATTATAAAAGAGAATATCTACTTAAATACGAGTATCGAACAAAAATAATGTTCAAACAAATCATTTCATATCAAATCATATTTACATTTTATTCTAACATATTTCCTATGTACATAGAAATTCTATGCTAGTCTCACTGGGTGAAGTTATTACAGTCCAGCATCTTTGCTGATTTTTTTCAATAATACTATTTTCTAATGTTGCTCTGCTTTTTTTTTTTAATTTTATTCTACTTTAAAAATAAAATCTCAATGATTTATTTTTAAATTATGTTAATTACTAGAATTTTTAAATTTAACTCCAGTGTTTTTGCTATGTTAATAATGTTTCCTTAGGTTTTTTGCAAATGCTTATAGCGATAGAAAAATAAATAAAAACAAACAATGAGACCAAAATTTCATCACCTTAAAAATAGATGTAAGAGTATAACTCAAATTAAATCGTTCTCGATTCTATTATGCCACTACCCAGCTGGTCGCTGTTGATTTCGATCCAAATAGCTGGTTGTAGATTGACTCTGTTACGGTGATCTCCCTTGTCTCACGTTGTGTTGATTAATCACAAGGTAGTCACGTATATTCTCCACTAGCTGTCTCTCTGCCGAGCTAAACCAAACCAGAAAGCGTGCACACAATTGAGTAATAAAAGAAAGAAATATAGCACCAACAAAAATAAGTGGACCGACGTTTGAAGTGTTGTAAAATAACGTCTTTATATACAGAATATACACAATAGTCTCTTGGATAATTCCCAATCCTTGCCTCTATCAAACTGGTAGTGGAACGAAAGTCTCTTAAGTTAATCGAATTATTCTCCTAAGCAATAACGAGAAATCTGACTGGCCGCAACTCGCTGCTTCGAACAGAGTTCTAAGTTTGTTGTCAGATGTGGCAGCAGTATTTAATACACGGGTGGACGGTAGATTTATATATGTGCAGGATAGATTCAGACAGAAGGAATTTCCGGGCCCTGCACAGAGAGCCGACTTTCATAGCAGTGGATTTAGCAATGTATTTGATGTAGTCATTCCACTTGAGGTCCGCTGAGTGTGTCAGGCCAAGCAGACGTAGTGTTTTACTCTCTGGGAGGCAAGCCTGTTCCATGCTAATGGTGGGGAGGTGCGGCTGTCTGTGGTGGTTAATTGACAGCAGCTTCGTTTTGGAAGAATTGAATTTTATGAGCCATTTCTTACCCCAATCCACCACGGATTGGAGGTCCTTTTCAAGCTCGGCAGCGAGGTTCGCCTTGTCACCAACACCAGATTTTTGATACACACAGATATATATTTAGTGTATCAAGGCAGCAGATAATTTTCTAAACATATACTGTTAAATATAAGAGACAATGAATGTCTATTATGTTTCAATTGTGAACCACTCAGTGAGACTCGAACTGTGTAGCATTCCTTCTTTTTCTTGCAGGGGAGTAAAAACCTATGACGTTAGACTTGACTAAACTTAGATGCTTAACATTATTTGTAGGTATGATTTTAAAGTAATTTTATTGATGTACGTACAATATTATTTTCCTTCAAGTGTCAGGGTGTTTTTTAGTTTTTTTTTTTAACAAAATGCTCATCCTGTACAAGAACCACTGAAGGGAGAGGGCTACAGAAGGGTCGCAGTTAATGGGAGTATGTGAAGAATTTAACAATTAACTCTGATGGACCAAGTGACTCCCCCTGAGTAAAATACACTGCGCCTCCTCAGCCTTACTCTCTCCTCTGATCTCAAATGGAACCGCTACATCAAATCCATAGCTAAATCCACTGCTAAGAAGGTTGGGTCACCGTGTCGATCCAGGATGGATTCAGGCGGAAAAAACATGTTTTTTCCGCCTGAATCCATCCTGCATATATACAAGTCTACCATTCGACCGTGCATGGAGTACTGCTGCCATTTATGGTCAGGCGCCCCTGCTGTTCACCTCAGTGTTCTCGACAGGCTCCAAAGGAGAGTCAGTAATGTGATAGGTGCTGACTTGGCGGCTCGACTACAGCTACTTCCCCTCCGACGAAATGTGGCCTCCCTTTGTCTGTTCAATAAATACTTTCATGGCTTCTGCTCAGACGAACTCAAGTCTCTGGTACCTCCTCAACGGGTGTTTACTCGTGCAACCAGATTGGCAACTGGGACCCACCCATTCACAGTTAGGTCAGACAAATGCAGACGACAATTCTACTCCTGCAGCTTCTTCTCTCGCACTTCCCGCTTGTGGAACTCGCTACCTTATTCTTGCTTTCCTGACGGCTACAACCTCCAGAAATTTAAATGCAATGTCAATACTCATTTACTAACCAGTTGAACCTAGCCCTTCCCCCACTTCGTATATCATTCCCTTCCTCTCCACTCTTGAAACTGTCAACACACCTGCATTCTCATCTTTTTATTGATCCTTTCTAATTGGTTTGTACTCCTCTTCTCTCTCTTCTAATTAATCTTCTTTGAGTTATGTAACCCCCCGCACATCAGTGGCATTTCCGCCTTGCTCAGGGTGAAATGATTAAAAAAAAAAAGTTGTCTCAAACCTTCAGCTTATATGAAGTCCTGTGTCCAGCAGGGATAGCACAGGCCAAGGTCTGGGTTCAGTTATTTTCCACCCTTAGCATCAACCGTTTTCTAAAATTTCATGTTTTCAAAATGTTTACTCTAAAAATTTTCCAAGTTTAGAGGTTATCTAACCCCCTTTTGAGAGGGCTCAAGTTATGATTTTGCTTTGATTTTATTTTGTTGTTTTATTTTTTTGTGGTTAATTTTAAAAAAGTTTCATGGTTATTTAAACAAGTGTTGTCTTTTTTCAAAGAAATTTCTTCGACTGGACTTTAACTAAGTTAAAACTTAGTTAACTCACTACCCTTACCTTTTTTTTTCTTTCAATTGGAGTAGATAGACTAAACTATTGCCCGGTTCACACTCCACCCTTGTCTATTGAACATATGTAGAGGTTCATCCCTTGTTCCCTGTTTAGGATGTGGTTTCCGGCTTTCTCTTTTCCAATCTTTTCACTTTTTTTTTTTTCTTCTTCTTATTTTTTTTTATTTATTTATTTATTTTTTTCTTTTCAAATGGAGTAGATAAACTAAACTATCGCCCGGTTCACACTCCACCCACATCTATTGAAGAGGTGTAGAGGCTCATCCCTTGTTCCCTGTTTAGGATGTAGTTTCCGGCCTTCTCTTTTTTAATCTTTTCACTCTTACGTAGTCCCATGCGCATCAGTGGCGTTACCGCCTTGCTCGGGGTGATATGATTAAAAAAAAAAATTATGAACAATCAAGAGTATGAGACTCACCTTCAAGGATGTTTCCAACTAGTGTACAGTTGGCAGACAAAAATAAACAGGGTTGTAACTCAATACATGTCCCTCTCTCCTCTCACCCATTGAGTGGATATTGTGCTGATATTTATTAAGTACAATATCCACACTGGACTCATCAGCCAATCAGAATCTACAAAATAGACTTGTCTACATGGCAGAGTGGAATCTCCCAGGCTGTCATATAAACCACCTACCAATTTGCTGGGTAGCTTGAAACTGTCAGTTTTAACTTCAACTGATTACTGGCTGTTGCTATCTAAGGATTCTACACTAAACATTGCATTTTGGCTTTAATTTCAGGTGAAAATAAAGACAAAAATTCTCCCCAACATTTGGATAATTTTTTGTTAAGTTGGTTCTAAGCTTTCGGCTCACATGAGCCATCTTCAGAGAGATTACAAGGGCATTAACATAAAAACATCCACCATCAGTTACCAAATAGCAAACACAGTTTGTAAATTTGTAATGCAGTTCTATGATGTCACACTGTGTGAGAGCTCAAAATATTAACAGAATCACACATTTAAATGCAATGTAATGAGTTATAACCAGATTTAAACGTGATTTTATTAAGTGTGGATTGTTTTGATTTAATGTAGATGGCTTCCAATATCTGAAGGTTCTTTTTACTGTGTGTATGAGTGAGGAGTATTGTATTGTTGACTAAAATCTATCTGATATGACCTACATGGTTATGTTTTTCTAAGAAATGTTGTTTAATTGTACTCTGATCAGAAAGGTGACAGGTAAGTCTACAGGAGAGCATACATTATCCTGGACTTTCTCATACGTACCAGGACATTTACATTCATTTGAACTCTTGAATCTTCAACTTATTACTCCATCCTTCTTTAAATGTATGTCATCATCATCTCACCCTTTTACACACAATGGTGTGTAGGGCAGTAAATTTTTGTTACTGTTTCCGTAACAAGCTGTTTTTTATGGAGTGGGGTTGTTAGCCCTGCACCCGATCTGGAGGGCCGGTGAACTATTCTTGGTCCTTACATTTACAGCATTTGGTATTCCCAAACGGTCACCCATCTAAGTACTGACCAGGCTCGATGTTACTTAACTTCGGTGATCGAACGAGAACCGGTGTATTCAACACGATATAGCCATAGAGTTATATGTATGTGGTGAATACGAAATTAAAATTAACTCTTTCTTCTTCACTGTTTTCAAATTCATGAGCCGGTGTGAAATCTATTTTGACTAGAAAAAGGGATTGAAAAGACCAAGGCAAAGTTTCGCAAGCCTGTGAAATTTATTCTGACCAATAGAAAAAAGGAGCAACTTACAAATTGAGAAAAAGTAGTAAGATGATGTCAAATTGCTTTCTGATATAAAGAAAGTTGAATTTAGGAAGCAGAGAACAGAGAAGACACCTGTCACAATGTAGCAAAAGAATTCTCAGCCGCTGTTCAGACACAACTGTCCTGGCGACGTTCATTTGCACCCTCTCACTTTCTTTCTTGGGCTGCTTTCTTTGTATCTCCTCCTTCTTCACCTACTAACCATCTAAAAAAGAAAAGAGAGAAACAAAGACATCCCTACTATTGTTGATACACACAGTGAAACCTAGAAATATCCTTTTCTGCACAAATCACCTAAACAAACAAAACGAACTCTTAATTCATTTTCACAGTTTAATAACTTCATACATACAAATTGGATGTTATTCTGCTCGATAAATAAATTTTCACTTATTTATACAAACAAGGCAGTTTTATCTTTTTAACCTTTTGATAATTTTAAATTGTGGGCAGTTTAGTTATGTTTGGCACAAGGTAGATTTGATAAACATAATGGTATTCCCAACACACACACACATATATATATATATATATATATATATATATATTGTGTTATATAAAAAATGTATCTTGTATATATTAATTTTCTTTGCATTTCCTTTCAATCCTTCAATCCTTACACAATATAGATATATTAGATATCTATATATGGTGGGAATGGATATTGTCATAAGATACCGCTACTGTATTTAGTCCTAATAAAAATTAAAAGAACTCAACTTAAAATAAGTTATTTATACTTTCCTTGAAAAACTCTCTCTCTCTCTCTAAACTTCTCTTTCTATAAATTCTCTCTCAAGGAATGAGAAGCCAACCCTCAAAGAAAAAGAGAAAGAAGAAAAAAACTGAACCCAGTTGAAAAATGCCAGAAGTTTACAGAAACAGAGCCTACTTATTCATGACTGAAAAATTCCAAAAAATCAAGGAGGCTTCACACATAACTTCCGTTAGAGATTAATACCTTTTTCAAGGGTATTTGTGCATAAATGAGTGAAATGAATTCAACTGGAATTTGAACTTGGCTCTCCGATTTCACATTTGGAACCAATACAGATATTCATTACATCAAAATGCACATCAATAAGCTACCATATTATGTGTATTATCTTCCAAATTCACAAAACTGTATGCCATAAATGCCTCTTTTCTATTGGGATAAGCAACTGAACAGATCCTTGTGTTATTAAACCAAACTGTAAGTCTTCATCGGACTGTAGGCAGTGAAAAGAAAACTTTTTCTCAATGGAAATGATGCTTTAAGTGCTCAGACCTGCCAATGATACTGTAGTGAGTCCTGATAAAAAAAAAAAAAGCCAATAAAAATTAAATATATAAACAAAAATGATTCAAATTAAAATAAGCTATTTGCGCTTTCCATTAAACCCCCCCCTCTCTCTCTCTCTTTCTCTCTCTCAACTTCTTTCTCAACTAATGAGAAGGCAACCCTCAAAGAAAAAGGAGAAGCAGAAAAGACTGGTTGAAAAATGCTGAAGTTTACAGGAACAGAGCCTACTTATTTGTGACCGAGATTCCAAAAATCAGGGAGGTTCCATTAAACTATAACATACACCAATAAGCTACCATATTATGTATGCTATCTTCCAAATTGTTACGGGGAAACACACCTATTCCTCAGATATGGTTTCCACTTCACCAGGTCTACTGCTGATATGCTAACGACCATCACTGAGTACATATATCAGGCACTCGACAGGAATGGTGAAGCCCAAACCGTTGCCTTGGATATCTCTAAAGCATTTGACAGAGATTGGCATGCTGGCCTTCTATGCAAACTGCGGAGCTATGGTATAGCTGAACAATTGTTTGAACTAATCCAGTCATTCCTATCTAACCGCACATTGAAAGTGGTATTAAACGGACATGCCTCCCAGAACTACCATACGAACGCGAGTGTCCCTCAAGGCTCTATCCTAGGTCCTACGCTCTTTCTGATCTACATTAATGATCTCCATGATACCATAAGATCCCAAGTAGGTATGTACGCCGATGACACCACAGTTTATTCTCGCCTCAATCAAAAATCTGGTGTGGGCGACAAAGCTAACCTTGCAGCCGAGCTTGGAAAGGACCTCCAATCCGTAGTGGACTGGGGTAAGAAATGGCTCATAAATTTTAATGCTTCTAAAACGAAGCTACTATCAATTAATCATCATAGACAATCGCACCTACCTCCTATTAGCATGGACCAGGCTTGCCTCCCAGAGAGTAAAACACTACGCCTCCTTGGTCTCACACTTTCAGTGGACCTCAAGTGGAATGACTATATCGAATCCATTGCTAAATCCGCTGCTATGAAAGTCGGTTCTCTCTGCAGGGCCCGGAGGTTTTTTTCAGTCTGAATCTATCCTGCACATTTATAAATCTACCATCCGCCCGTGCCTTGAATACTGTTGCCATATCTGGTCGGGTGCCCCTGCTATTCTCCTTGGGCTTCTTAACAAGGTACAGCGAAGGGTCTGTAATGTGATCGATACCGACTTAGCAGACCGCCTGCAGTCTCTCTCTCACCGACACGACATGGCTTCCCTGTGTCTCTTCTATAAATACTTTCACGGCTTCTGCTCCAATGAACTTAGATCACTGGTGCCCCCTAGGTTCGAATTTGCACGAGATACTAGATTAGCAACTAGATCCCACCCTTTTACAGTGAAACTGATAAAATGCAACCGCAACTTCTACTCCAACAGTTTCTTTTCTCGACTGTGGAATTCCCTTCCACATGACTGCTTCCCCGATGGCTACAATCTCCAGGAGTTTAAATGTAAGGTCAACAGACACCTCCTAACAAACTAAATCGCTTCCATTCTTTCAAACACTCTTCATTCAAACAATCTATCACCCCACTTCTGACATTTCCGATATCTAACCACTCTTTCTATTTACCTTCCCCTATGTAGCCCCAAGTGCAATAGTGGCAGTGGAATGCCTTGCTTGGGATGAAATGATTAAAAAAAGATTCTCCCTCCTATATTAATAAGAGTTAACAGGAAGTTAATGGGAGAAGTTCTTGAGAAGCTCTTGGGAAGTTCATAGGAGTTCTATTGGAGTTCAGTAGAACTACTAGGCAGTTGATATTAGTCGGCAGTTAGCTGAATACTAAGAAGTTAGCTTTCAGTAGAAGATTACCAAGTTCCTAACATTTTGAGTGCGTTAAGTTGATTAGCAACCAACATAGCATGATTATAACCGTCAGTGCGAAAACTAATCCACAACACAAATTCACAAAACTGTATTCCATGAATGACTGTTTCTTGTTAGAAATTGTATTTACTCTATGTTGAGATCATGTTTCGGATAAACAACTGAACATACTCTTGCATTATTAAATTAATCAGTAAGTCTTCATCTGACACTAAGAACTCTGTTCCCTTTGTGGGAACAATTAAAGCTGCCCTCAAGATGGTGACTTTGAACATTGTGAGCCTGTCTACTAAAGTAGACTTTTACTTGAAGGAAAAGTATCAGTTTTCCAACAAACAAACTAATGGAGATGTTAACCTTCTGTGTAGAAGCAACATTCTTCCATTTCTGCTCTGACATAACAACAGAAACATGTCTCCAGTCGTGTTGGTTACCATGGTGAAACCACAAGAGCCAATCGTCTGGCTAAGATGCGCATGGATGACACTTTCATTCTCTAGCCTGGAAGATGTGCAAGTGCTGCTGGACTTTGCATGCAATAAAACCTTCAATACAGTTTACAATTGAAAAGTAAACATGATAAATAAACCATCTAAAATGTACTAATCTCCCACACAGTGCAGAGGCCCTAAACATGTATATATTGTAAACCAATATTCACTAGGCAATATCTAATTTTTAATTCCTAGTGTAAATAATAATAAAGATGATGATGATGATGATGATGCCAGTGATGATGATGATGATAAAACAAAATTCATAAATAGACAGTATAAGAAAAGATGCTTAGAATCAGAAACACACTTCATAATAGCAACTACCCTTCAAGAATAATATCAGCTTCTACAAGCAGAAGTAGAAAGGTTCTTGTAGTTGGAAAACTGCCATAACCTGTCCATCACACATCAGAAAATATTTAGATCAGCATCAGAACAGCATTCAAAAGCAGTCCCACTTTTCTGAACAAATCTTTAATCAGTTGGGAACATGTCCAAAAACTATATGTCTAGTTTCTCATGCAGTTGTGACAGGGAATACAAAAGTGAGACTAGCTGTCCACTAAAAATAAAGCAAGAACATTGAAAAAACTATGAGATCAACCATGGCTGATCATGTTCAGGGGGAAAAGGGATGTCAGCTACAATAAAATTAAATAAAATTTCAAAAACAGAGAATAATATTGGAAAACTGTGTAACTAAAAGAATCTGCTAGGCTCTAATAACTTCATCCAGTGAGACTAGCATAGAAGCTTTTCATTACGAAAAACAGATATTAGATTTAAGGCTCCAACATGCTACCATCTAATTTTCCCGCAGAGGAAAATATAAGTTTTGGCTAAGTGTACGCTGTTTATTTGGTCAGGAATTAAATATCAGGTCCAGTTAGCAAAATCCATGGGGGTACAAGCAGAAGCACTATCATAAGTATGAATTAACACGAGTTCTCTCCCCTGACATGAATAGCAGCATAAGAACACTACTCCAATACATTAGGGTCTGGTTGGAATTTCTCGGAACAGTAACAAACAAAATAGGCCCCTAGAAAAGGTTGTTAAGGAGGAAGAGAGTGGAAGGCATGAAGATTGAAACACTTGTCTATAACAAACAAAGTGAGGATGGTTGTTTGAATAAATCAGTGTATAAAATGATGAAATATTAAAGATTCTTCTCAAAATTTTATACAATATAACACACATACAAAAAGTTAACATAGGCTACAGTAAAACTATATTTTATTTATTTATGTAAAGTACAAACATGCAAAATTATTTGATGATCTATACATTCTTCAGTCCTGGGCCGTAGTTGATGCTAAAAAAACACCGGGCACAGAGAAAATTGCCAGGATTTATTAGTTGACAATGTGATGACGTCATCAGTGTCATCCGTTTCTAGAAACTATGATTTTTGCAGATTTTTCCGGCTATTCCAATGGAAATTAGGCACAGAACGTGAACTAAAGCAGGGAATTGGGTTCGGATTTTTTGAGTATAACCAGTCTTTTCTCCCAAAATTAATAAATAAACAAACAGCTTTTTACTGTGTTCATTCGGATGTTTTCTTCATTTTTCTTTCTTTCTTTCCTTCTTTGTGAATTGTTTAGTTTGATTTCTGACGAAGACATTTTTCCTCGCCCAGATTTTCACTATGATTGCACGGATCGGCCCAGACCCATGCACGGTGTGCCCAGTAGTCAGATATGGCCATGCTTCAGTCTATATTATAACTTCATACAAGGTAATAACTGAATATTATGGCAATGTTTAGTGTTTTTTGCCTGCAAAAAAACAGTGTAGCAAAAGCTGAGTATCAAGTTTTAGTCTGCATGGACATTGCATAAACACTAAAATACATTGTCAAAAGAATTGTTTTACAGAATATTTTTTCTATTTCAATAACCAGTTCCACTTTTTGTTAACTTTTAAATCAAATAAACTAAAGTTTATAGCTCAAAATGTAAAAAAACAATCTGGACAGCCCCAACTATCTTAACAAATACGTTAATAACTTCAGAAGGAAAAATTAAAAGTATTCAGGTTCTTCACAAATGACATATCTACAAGCAATTTCTTGCATCCTCAATGAGCCCAGTTTTAAAAGAAAGCAAAAAGTTTATCATTTGGAAATTTAAAAAATAATTTAAAAAATCAAACAGATAAACCTTGTTGGTTGAATTTAACAAAACTTGGCCATAGTGTGTATATATATATATATATATATATATATATAAAGTTGGTTAGATCAGCCGATTACGCAATCATGGTTTAGACCTTTTTAGTGTCATCAGATTTTGTCAGAGCAATACAAATCACCTGATGAAACCAAAAAAAATCAAAACCATGGTAGCATAATCAGTTGATCTCCACAACTTAGATATTTAAAAACTCTACATATTAAAGCTTCATTTCCCTTCAAACTTGTATTGAGCCCTTTCTAATTTAAATCTGAGCTATAACTGTTTAGTATATATATATATATATATATAAGAAAAATTAAGACAGATGTGTTATTTCATGGTGAATCGGAAGTATAGGCCTATTTCAGGTTAACCATCGTCAGCTTCCGTCTTTGTTTTACAGAGGAATTTACACGAATCTTTTTACAAGATTCGTGTATAATCTCAAGAGCGCCACCATCCAGTACTACCAAAAACATCAATTTGCGCCCCAGATTTTTCCCAATCTCACTTTTACTTATGGAAATTATACTAAAACAGACTAACATACATAATAAAAAGTTTCAAAGAAAACAGTTGAATTCCCTTCATTTTAATATCTTGTGACTTTGCACTACACATGAAAGAATTCTAAAAACTAAAATATTCTATTAATCTTTTGAAATGATTTATGAGCATTTTTGTAGTTGCCAACACTGTTTATAGATACGTAATTTAGAAAAAAAGCTCATTTCATCTTTTTGCCTTGATAAAGTCCATCACAGGACAAAACGCGTAGGCAATTTAAAATACAGTTTTTCCTCTTGTTTTTATTTTATTTAACCATCCTGCCCTTAATCTCAGATCATAACTGTGTATATTTATTAATATATACTTAATAGCTTTGTTATAGTACATTGAGCACTGTTCTGTTAACACCTGATAAATATTTATATATCAGTGTGTATCTGCATGTTTACACATATGTATACTCATTTACATCCATAGTCATGAGTTATCTCCCTTTAACCTGACTCTCTGAGTTATTTGTTTACCAATGCTGTAGCCTGGTATTGAACTGACAACTCTTTGGGTCAGTTACTGGAACTAACCAATGCCTATATCCACTGGGCCATGTGTCCTTGAAGATAACTCATGACTACCAGAAGCAGCTTTGCACAAAGAATGAGAATGATATACCCCAGTGATTGTAATAAAGAGTTTGGTTCAAAATTCCTAGCACCTGAAGAAGGCCAGAGCATACAATGGCCAAAATATCATAAAAATGGCAACGAAGATGAAGACAATAGTCCGAATAATGTAAATAGTGTAAAAGTGGACACTGATGTCAACACCAAGCAGTCAGTATGTTTCATATTTAAATGCAAACATCAGGCCATATACATATGTATAGTATAGTAATTTCTGAAGAGGGTTTTTATCTGACATTATTTCCTATTGAACAGTGAAATTAATAACAACTGGCCTAGATTGTTAAGTTTAAAAATAAAAAACAGGGATAAGAGCTCAAATGTTTACCCAATAAATTATTTATGATAATTATTTATAATAATAAGAAACGATGTCAGATAAATACCTTCCAAAAATTATTGTTTACATTTCTGGTATGAAAGTGAAGCTAGCAGATATAGATTCATAGACATCTCAATGAAAGGCATGATTTCATTAAATAAGTAATTAAATCTTTTCTCTATCAAGCTATTCCCATGATCAACATGATTATAGCACACTTTGGCTAAAAATGGAATACAGGCTCAATTCCAGTTTAAAGAAAAATTTGGTTTTATTAGAATTTCTCAATCTAGGCCAGTTTTTATTAATTTCATTGTTGAAGGAAATAAAAAACAGGGATAACAACACAAATATGTGTACCCACTAAAAATAATTTTTATAATAATAAGAAACAATATCAGATAAAAAATCCTTATGAAAATTACTGTTTATGTTTCAGTTATGAAAATTTTTGTAAAGTCACATATACTAGAAATAACGCCTTCGAATAATACTGTCAGACCTTTTTATTTTATGACTCAAATGCTTTTTATGCACCTATATATATTATTTTTATGACATGATTCCAGCAGCACAATTCCTCTAATTACATCAAAACAAGGTCGACTATGATTTAACACTATTTTTGGTGCCAAAAAAAACAAAACAAAACAAAAACAAAGGGAAAAGAAAAGGAAAGGAAATAATAATTGAATATGTTTTTTTCTTTCTTCTTCAGTCACTAGAAGGAGGTGAGAGATATGTTTACACCACCCAAGGAAAATAAAAAAATAAAATTATGAGATGTGATTCTTGAGTGCTGGTGACAAACTTTAAAAAGAAAATTCTTATTTGTTGTGGAGTAGTTTTTGCACTGAAGGTTATAATAGTGCTATATCGGTTGCTAATCGACTTAACATACCCAAAATGTTAGGAACTTGGTAATCTTCCACTGTAAGCTGACTCCTTAGTATTCGGCTAACTGCCTACTAATATCAACTGCCTTAGTCAAACTATGTCCAAACTGGAACTAACTAATAGTTCTACTGAACTCCAATAAAACTTTAAAGAACTCTCAAGAACTTCTAAGAACTTCCCAAGAACTTCTCAATATTTATTGTATGAAACATACAATTGTGGCACAAAGCCGATTGGGGGGGGTGCAAAAAACTCAGGTTGGTCTTAAGTACCTATCTTATACCTAGCTAATCCGACTCACGACTCAAACATACTTTACAATTTTCTCATCCACCACAAGAACATGTCCATCATCATTCAATCCTTCATACACCAAAATACCTCAAACATACCAGGAACCTAAAAAAAAAAAAAACCCAAAAGAGTATAAAAATTTTATTGTGAATAATAGATTAATATATTTAAAGATATATCATGAAATGACATGTGAGGAGGGGCATGACATAAATTCCCAAAACAAAAACTTTTTTAAACAAGATACAAATAAAAATCATGATGTTAGTTGGACCCGACCAACCCACGAAACAAAGAGGCTGCTGTATTCTGCCTATAGAACAAAATCAAGAGGCACTCTTTCTACAGGGAGTGGAGAGGAGAAAATAAAATTGACGGGGAGAATATAATCTTGACCCAGATGAGATAAAACGGGACAAAAACTAAAAACTGGGGAAATTGGGAATCTCGACCTGAATCATAACAAAAGACAATGCCAGGGACAGGCTAGGACTCACATTCATTAACTAGGTACACAAAAGGAACACAAAAAGGAACTACCTGAACCAGGGGAGGGTTCCAAAGGAATCCACCCTGATGTGATTAATATATCTAAAAGAGAAAATCAAGGCGAGTTCCATTCACGCGAACCAGGCTCGCCACATTTACCCACCTTTTGCTAAAGCCTATCAGGGTCAAGCGTTTCCAATCAGATCTAGTCTTAATTTTGAGCTGATGCTCAAAATATCAGAGCAGATCCTGATGTGAAAGTCAGCCACCTCGCAAGACTTCCTCCAGTCGCGTCGTCCATATCACCATTTGAGCCATGGCCAGCAGCGACAGAAACACCATTTGCCTCACACCCAAAAACGGGGGCAACACATTGTCACAGGTGTATGCACAATCAATGAGCACAAGCTCACACGGCACAATACGAGCAGTCAACTCACAGACACAGTCCCATAGAAGGCGAACCCGAGAACAATGGTAGAAGGTGTGCGCAGATGTCTCCTTTAAACCAAGGTCACAGCGTTCACAATCTGGCAAATTCACCAGGCCTCATATGAAGGCCGCGTCATTGAGAGACAACCAATTCCAAGCCAATCGCCAGATAAGTGAAAACTCAGAATTGTTGAGATAATCGACACCTGGCGCCTAAGACCAATAAGAGCGATACTCCTCCTCCGACTTGCCGAGCACTTCACGTAGTGTGTTCTTCGTGACACCTGCCACTAATCCCTGATAGAAGACTTTCCTAGGCCGAGAAAAATCACTGGACCGAGGAATGGCCCTCAAGGCCGCCAAACATTCAAGGAGAAAACTTGATCGCCCCCAAGGCTTACAGCACTGCCTCGAGACTGGGGGAGTGATAGTAAGGCTAGGGAACATGTCCCTCACTATCTCCGTTAGGAACGAGTCTTCCAATAACGCATGTCTGAGAAAAACCACCCTTGAAGCGAGCTTGTGACTCGCCAAATGCGGCATTCCCAGACCCCCATGAGACAGACTTTGGTAACAGACACATTTGTCGACGTGATGTTTGCGTCCTCTCCACAGAAGGGAGAATAGCAAACACTCAATCACCTTCTCACACCTTTCACAAAGTGGAAGTATGGACAGCCGGTAAAGGATAATGGGAAAGACGGTACTTCCTGTTAACTTTTATTAATATAGGAGGGAGAGTCCATTATCTGAGAATAGGTGTGTTTTACCATAACATTATTGTAAAAATCAGAAAATTCATTTTCACTAAAAATGAGTTTCCCTTTCATTGAAAAATTTAACGACCATTGACAGAAGTTGCTTCTGTCAATGGTCGTTAAATTTTTCAATGTCTAAAGAACGAGACATGGGAAATTTTACAATTTCTAGGGACAGCCACCTTTTGGTGAGAGAGAGAAAATTCCCAGAAAATAAAGTATCCTGATTCTTTGTGGAATTTTGCGATGCTGAAAATTAAAGGAGAAACATGATTTTCTATTTGATCCAAGCTAGATAATTTCTTTTAATGATTGAAATGATAAAACACAGATGCAAAACAACCACACTCTGAAAGCAGAAAAGTGAAAGGAATGATAATTAAAATTTCACCGTTGTGCTGAAACATGCCCTCAGGCAGTGATGGAAGGCACTTACAGGGGAGATAAAGAGACAGGGTTGATCAGATGACCAACGAAAAAGGAGCCCTATTGGATTTCAGGAAAGTTGGAGACCTCTTGATCCATAGTGGGAGGCACTCACCCAGGAAAGAGGGAGACAAGGCTGATCAGGTAACCAAAAAGGGGATCTCTTATTAGGCATTTGAAAATGCTAAGTGTACCTAAAGTGCGTCACAACCACCCCTGCTAAATGCAAGACTAAATATAAGCAGATAGACAGTTGAGAGAAAAGGTTGAGTACCATAGAGTTGGACTGGTATGAAGCGAGTTAACATGAGAGACGTGTTGTCACATGACTGACTGCCTTAGAAGAAACTCCGATTTCAGCTTGGCACCAGACGAACCAACTTAGATAAAGTGTTACATCCTCTAGAAGACAAGGGTTGGAATTATAGTTCTGCATGCAAGAGTGATCTAAATCTAATCTAATCTAAACTTATTTATAAATGGAACTTTGTCTCTGTGTGTGTGTGTGTATCCGTTACCTATAGACTCCGAAATGGCTGAACCAATTTTCTTGAAAATTTACACAGTTGTACTATAAGCATCTGCGAGTGTTCTTAGCTAGGTTTTGTGTCGAGGTACCCCCAATAAATATCAAAAATCGATAATCGAAAAAATCAGGTTATAGAAGGAGTGGTCCAATTTTAATCAAATTTGATACACTCATTGACAAAGACAAAAGAAACAATATTCAGAAGTTTCAAGGTTGCAGTTTTTACAATAGTGCAGAAAATCGATTATATATATATATAAAAGGCAAGATGTTTGTGTGTGTGTCTGTTTATCTGTCTGTATGTCCTTTATACAAATCCACAATTTTTATCCAATTCTCACCAAACTTCACACAAATATCCTCTAGGCTGAGTCTGAGCTCCAGGACCATGGATTAATTTTAAAGCTTTCATTACACCCCAGCAACACTGGGCTATACTGCTAGTAAACTCTAACTTGAACCCATAGCTCAAGGGAAGAGACAGATTAATACCTTTCCCGAGGGTATTTACATGTATGTGAACACAATGAATTTAAGTGAAATATATACATGTTAGTAATTAGCAAACCCCGAAAATGCTTATAACTTTGTTACATTTGTTGCGGAAAGCATGTCTTTTATTGCACTTGTTCTTGACAGATCTGTTTGCATCAGTAATTTATCTTAGATATTTAATTCTGGATATAATTCACATTTTCCTTCACTAATTTAAAACCTGTACTCTTTAATTCTCTCAAATAGTTTATTTACATCTTTCATATGTTGATTTTGGGTTTCCCTTTTGATGAGTACATCTAAATATACTTGTACACAATCCCAACTGGCAAGCATCGTATTCATAATCTGTTGGAATATGCTTGGTGCTACCTTTATACTGAAAGGAAGTCAGTTAAATTTGTAGAGTCCTCTATAAGTATTAACTGCTAATAGTTTTGAGCACTCTCTGTCTACTAGTACTTGTAGGTAAATGTCTGACAGGTCCAATTTAGAAAAAATTTACCATTTAATTTGGCAAAAATTTCCTCTGAACTTGGTAACAGGTAGTTATATTGCTTAAAATTTTTATTTAGCCCCATTGAAAAATCAGCACATAGACAAATTTTTTTTTTTAACGTAAGCTGTTGGTGATACCCATTCGGAATTTTTGATATCACACCTACTTTTTCTAATTTTTCTAATTCCTTATTTATTAATTAATTCTAAAGTAGCAAAAGGTACACTCCTTTTTGGTTTAAATATTGGTGTTACATTCACTTTTACTTAAAATTTAGCTTTAGTTTTTTTGCATGTCCCTAGACCTTCTGAGGAGACTTCTGGAAAACTCCTTTTTAATCCATTCTTTAATTTTTCATTAGCACTGGCGGTAACAATATTTACTTTGTTACAGAAAGAGTTAATTGGGAAGTCCCAAAAATCAAATAATGCAATCCAGTCTGTTCCAAATAAATTAACTGTACTTTGTGTCCTACTCTCACACATGTGTAGCATTTTTTGTCTTAGAAAAAAAAAAAAAAAAAAAAAATTTAAAATGCTTACCTCCACAACCCATGGCAAGTATTAGGTGTTTGGAAGGACAGTATTGTCTTTATTAATGTTTAGTTAGGAATTGAAAAACGTCTATAGTCTTTTTTCTCTTAGATGATTGGACGCTATGTACTTGTGAAATGTCTCTTTCCTCAATCCTTGAGGTATCGAGTTTTAGATTTACAATATGTTGACAATCTTCTGCTATTTTTGGAAAGTTAATTTGGGATCCATTTCTAATTTAGCAAGTATCCTGGATTGTATTTCCATGTCCTTATTAGAAGTTAAGCCCTGTATGAATATTAGGCATTTAAATAAACTCAGAGTTAATTCATTTAACTTGAACTTCTTGTATTCTCAATTCATGACTCCTGCATAAGTGACAAAATCTTCATCATCACGCTTTAAGACATTGCCAATTTGTATTGAATAACGAGCTATCATCAAAAATTTTCAATAGTATTCCTACAGTTTCATCAAAATTTATCTAGTTTTTTTGGCAAAATAAAATTTACATACTTTACATGTTCAGCAGAGGAGAATTTTCTTAATAATAAATGGAGTTTTTTTTCATCATTCCAATAAAAACAATCTCTTTGTATCTTCTATAATAAGTTGTAAAAGTTATCCATTCATCAGAATTGTATAAAAAATTTGCTAATTGAATTTGCAACTGCATTTGGAGTGAATAAATCTGATGTTTCGTTTTTTTTCCGTAGCTTTATTAAATAATAATGCAAAAATTTCTGTTGCTGTTCTTTGCTGCTGCAATTGTTGTTGCTTTTGTAGCGCCAACATTTGAATCATGATAGATTTTAGTTCAATTTTCCTGTACTCCACTGAATATTTTGTAGATTTTTGAATAACTTTGCCTGATTATTTCTCTGTAGTCCTGCGAATATGACATCTCTTTGGTGAAGTGGTAAATATTAACTGACTATTCTATTACAATGTGTAGAATACATATTTTTTGTTTTCTTCTGTAAGTTCAAACAAATACATATTGCCACTTTTGTAAAATTAAAGAATACTGCCATTTTTCTTTTCTGACTCAAATGCTTATTATGTACTCATATATATATACTAGCAGTATAGCCTGGCGTTGCTCGGGTGTAATGAAAGCTTTAAAACTAATCCATGGTCCTGGAGCTCAGACTCAGAATAAAGAATATTTGTATGAAGTTTGGTGAGAATCAGATAAAAATTGTGGATTTGTATAAAGAACATACAGACAAACAGACACACACACAAACATCTTGCTTTATATATATATATATATATTATCAATTTTCTGCACTATTGTAAGAACTGCAACCTTGAAACTTCTGAATATCGTTTCTTATGTATTTGTCTATGAGTGTATCAAATTTGATTAAAATCGGACCACTCCTTCTATAACCCAATTTTTTCGATTTTCAATATTTATTGGTGGTAACTTGACACAAAACCTAGCTAAGAACACCCGCAGACACTTATAGTACAACTGTGTTAATTTTCAAGAAAATCGGTTCAGCCATTTCAGAGTCTATAGGTAATGGACATACACACACACAAAGTTCCATTTATAAATAAGTTTATATATATATATATATAATGATCTTTATTATAATCAAAAGGGCATGTATATTCTTCACTACTCGAAATAATTTTAGAAAAAAAAATAATAAGGCACTGTTAAAGAGCAAACACACAGCAAGAGCTTTCATAACTTGGAGTAAAGTTTAAAGTTTAATAACTGGTAGTAAGAAGAATGAACTGAGCCAACACTGTTTCTGAAGAGAGAGAGGCAAGGCAGTGTTGGCTCAGTTCATTCTTCTTACTGCCAGGTGTGTATATATATATATATATATATATATATATATACATGAATATCGTTTCTTTTGTCTTTGTCTATGAGTGTATCAATATCAAATTTGATTAAAATCGGACCACTTCTTCTATAACCAGATTTTTTCAATTATCGATTTTCGATATTTATCAGGGGTACCTTGACACAAAACCTAGCTAAGAACACTCGCAGATGCTTATTGTACAACTGTGTAAATTTTCAAGAAAATCGGTTCAGCTGTTTCGGAGTCTATAGGTAACGGATACACACACAGAGACAAAGTTCCATTTATAAATAAGTTTAGATTAGATTTAGATGTGAAATATTGATTGTTTATTGGAATGGTTGGCAAAACATTGGCTAACTGACAATCAATTCAAAATGGGAAATAATAATTTCATTATAGTTGTTTCACATGGTTTTATAACTTCGTAAATGCTTATAAATTTATGAATAAAATTTTTAAATATTTCTTTATAAATTAGTAAATGATAAATATTGCACTGCATTAGTTTCTTAATACAATTGTATTAGTTTTAATTGTATTCATTTTTAAAATTTAGAAGATAAAATTATTCTTGAAACAAAAGAATCTAACAAATAGCAATTAATATTTTTTGTTTTCAATCCTCAAGAACAAAAATAAATGCACTTTCATTATGTTTAGGTTTTATTACAATTCTAATCATCATTTTTTAAAACAAGCACTTAAATTTTGAACAGTTAAAATATTGGTGCCAATGGGAAAACCGTCTTTTTGACTATTTGTTTTGCTGCATGGAGGTTGAATTTTGACAACATGTCAACAGTATTTCTCCCATCAAAACTTGCACCAGAAAATAAAATGTATAGATGATTGCTTTACATTTTTTTCTTTTTGTCTCTAGGTTTACATACATTGGTGAGTCTATATTAAGTGATTAGTTAAATTTGCCAATCACAAACATTAAAATATACACGAAATTTTAGTTTTATAACATGTATGAGAATGAAATAAAAGTTTATGATAATTAAGTGGTGATGAAGCATTACACAGAAATATGTCAATAGAAAACAACATTTTACTCATAGAATTTTTAACTTAGTTTACGGCTGTAAAAAAAAAAAAAAAACAATGGCCAGAAGAAATATCTGCCAAAGATGTACTGAAAACAAAGCTTTATTGGATCTACTGTTTTCTGGTGCCATGGAATGAGAAATCGGGGTAGCCGAGTTCGAATTCCTTGCATTCATTTATGCACAAATACCCTTGGAAAAAGTATTAATCCAACTCTTCCCTCCAGCTATGGGTTAAATAACAGGACAGATTGGGTTCTATAGCCTTGGTTGGCAACCAGTCTACCACAGAAAGCAATGACAACCTACTGCAGGAAAAATCTCCTGCCCAGTCAGTCATGTCTTTTTCAAGACACGATCGCCAAAGTGTGTATCATGAACGGCACTTAACTGACTGATATCAGTTTCCCCATTGAACAAAAAAAAAAAAAAAACTAAAATAACATTAGAATTTAATGTTGATAATTTGTACAGAAGACAATTATATGTATTATACTTAAAAAGTTTAAAATCCAGCTATTATATAAAATACAGGGTGTCAATAAAGTTCATGTGCACTTTAAAAAATTTATAACTTAATTTATTTGTATTTGCAAAAGTCAGTCAATTAAGTGCCATACGTGAAACACGCTTGGGCGATCATGTCTTTTTCGAGACATGACTGACTGGGCAGAAGATTATCCTGCAGTAGGTTGCCATTGCTTTCTGCGGTAGACCGGTTGCCGACCAAGGCTATAGAACCCAATCTGTCCTGCTATTTAACCCATAACTGGAGAGAAGAGCCGGATTATTACCTTTCCCAAGGGTATTTGTGCATAAGTGAATGCAATGGATTCAACTGGAATTCGAACTCGGCTCCCCGGTTTCTTGTTCCAAGCCGATATCCACTGTACCCCTAGAAATAATTTTAAAAAGGATTAGAAAGAAGTAAATCTATATTTTTTAAGGTTTTATTGAAAGTTTATTTAAGTTTCTACATGTCCTCCATCATTAGCAATACAAAGGGTAATATGATTTTGCAGTTCATATTTTTTACTTATCTAAAAATTGTTACAAATTTTGTGGTAAAGAATTATTCAATAACTATACTTAAAACTAGGTACATTAAACTTTATAACATTTTTTACAGATTATTTCTATCATAAATACAAATAAAGTTATAATTTTTTAAAGTGCATATGAACTTTATGGACATCCTGTACAGTAAATCTTTTCTTTACTGAAACACATGTAAGCATCAAATAATTTAAAAATTGATCTATATATAAAATTCTGTGGCTTCTGTTATTTCATCACACACTATAATAAAAAAAAAAACATACATTGATTGAAACTAAATTTTGGGGAGAAGTGCTCACAGGTAAGTGAGTACAAAATACAGTTAGTTTTACTAGGAGTGTAAAATTATGAAGAAGGTTTTTGTTGAGTATTTTTCCAAACAAATCAGCATATTCAAATTTCAAATGGTTCACAAGATTGAACAAAACTTAGCTTGTAAATCTCAACAAAAAATGTAAGCAATAAACTTCAACAATACTAAATATTGTGAGGATTTGAACATGCTAACACATGTTGCAAAAATGCTCTATAGTCCTGGGCATGACAGTAAACTGCATCCGGCAGCAAGGCCTCTGATTGGGAGGTTGTGAGGAGCATGGAACCACCTCTTAATTGCTGTTGTTCTCAGGTCCACTCTGACCTGGAGTGGTAGAACCTGTTAGGGTCCCAGCTATGGGCAGTTAACCCCCCAAACTATGGTCAAAACACTATGAAAGTATAAACTTTTATAGAAAAATATACAGTTTTGAAGAAAAAATATTACCAACAATACATTTTTGAAAAAAAAAAAATTATTACCATAACACATTTTTGAAGGAAAAAAATTATTCTCAGCAAAACATTTTTGAATACAAAACTAAAAGATATTTTCAGTTTTCTAAAGTAAAAAAGAATAAAAAACGAAAAATTTTAATTTAAAATCTAAATCAACCTTCTCACTATAACCAAACATTGAGAAAAAATACCTCAAGACCCTACCTTTTTGGCATTAAATAACCCACAGAGGTTGATATACCGTTAAACAAAACTCAAAAATGCTCTAGTTATTGAAACTTGTTAGTGATAATTGTGGTAAATAAGCATTAAAGGAAAATTACAGATTAACTTTATTACAAAGTGCAAAATTCTGTAAAATGGAGTAGGAGGAATCTTAATATGGAAGATTTATAATTAAAAAGAAATATTCATCATTTACCTGCATTGTTGCCTAAATTAGTAATGACAGACCCTTGCAAAGTTTACAAATTCTTCTTCCGTGCTATTGCAAAAAAAAAAAAGATTTCAATTTCTAGAATAAAGTTTTATAGTAAAACAACAGAATTAGTTGATTCAAAAGAATGTTTATATTAATTCAAAGAATTTGATTAAGCATGGCTCATGTCTCCAATAAATTCTGTGAAACAAGGATTTTGCTCTCAGATCCTTCCTGACCAAGAAACAAAAAAAGCTCATCTTTACAACAGGAGAGCAGTTTACAAAAGTTGAGAAAGAGTGGTTCAATGAAAATAAGTTTAATTCGGTTGGTTTTGGTAGCAAACAGTATAAAAGGTGAGACTGCTTCCAAAGGAAAAGGAAAAGTTAAATTTGTAGGAAGGTGGTAGTCAGAATTATCCTTTCACATATGTACAATAAACCAGTTAAACAATGAAAAGTGTGCATTGTGGTGCCGTGAATATTGGCTCGGAACGAGAAACCGGGAAGCCGAGTTCAAATTCCAGTTGAATCCATTGTATTCACTTACGCGCAGATACCCTTGGGAAAGGTATTAATCCTTCTCTTCCTTCCAGTTATGGGTTAAATAGCAAGACAGATTGGGTTCTATAGCCTTGGTCGGCAACCAGTCTACCGCAGAAAGCAATGGCAACCTACTGCGGGATAATCTTCTGCCCAGTCAGTCACGTCTCTTTCGAGACATGATCGCCCAAGCGTGTATCACGTATAGCACTTAACTGACTGATAATACTGAACAGAATCTTTATTTTAAGAGAAAGTCACTAGGTTCATCTTCAGACAAAATATTGTTCCTTGTCTTCTCATTAAAAGGCAAAATTCTTCAAAAGATGAAAACATCAATGTTATGCATAAAGTTCAAATCTCAATCCATATGAGAATTTTTAGATCTGTAAAAATGTTAAGGCAATAAAACCAACTGATATGTTACAGAAGCTTCCCGGATAACCTCTTTTATCAACACGAGGAGGCTATGATAGTTTACAAGGCAGCCATGATGTTCCTGGTAAGTTACCTTGACTTCTAAAGGGAATAGGACAAAATCATGCCTGAACAAAGAAAAATTTTAGTAGTGGTTAAAGACAAGCTGAAGTAATTTAAAACTATGGTCTTAACATATCAATAAGCTTTTGTTCTAAAACTGTACCTAGTTCATTTCTACAAGTTTAGATTAATAAATTTTCTAGTTTATGGAACCCTTGCAGGCTTATTTAAAGCCAGAAAATATTTTTCAATTGTAAGTTTTTTTTTATATAGATAATAAGTGACTAGTAATAAGGTCAACATGTCTACAGCTATATCGTGTTGAACACACCAGTTTCCATCCGATCACCAAAGTTAAGCAACATCGAGCCTGGTCAGTACTTAAATGGGTGACCATTTGGGAATACCAGGTGCTGTAAATGTAAGGGAAGTTTGGGGATTGGGTGCAGGGCTAACAACCCTGCCCCGTAAAAAAGAAAAAAAAAAAAAAAAGTTTCTTTCAACAACAAAGTTGCTGCCCTATGCACCATCTGGGTATGATGAATAAGGTCAACATAGTATTGCAGCTGCAACAGAAGTGGTGTATCCAAACTGGTTTTGAATTCAACGTTCTTTCTCCTCATCAATCAAGGCTATAGAACCCAGTCTATCCTATTAAGAGATGGATTCCTATCTTTCCCAAGGGTGTTAGCATATAAGTGAATGTTATGAATTTGAACTCTGATCTCCAATTTCTCAGTCCGAGCCACTATCCCTTACTCCAAGTGTTACTAATTAACCCAGTGTTTCTCAACCTTTTTAAGCAATGGCACACTTAGCAAAATTTTTAAAGAGTATACGTTTAAATGTCATGAAATAAAACCAAAGAATTTTTTTTTTTTAAATATATGGCAGTTGAAAAGAAAAGAAAAAAAAAACACATTGAATTAACCTATAGTGGGGGAGGGCAATTCATACCATGTTTCCATGTAAGTTAATATAATGAACTCGACAGGAATTGGAACTTAGCTCTCCAATTAACAATTCTATTATCCATTTCTCTTCCTGTACAGTCAAGCTTACAGCATCTTATCTTCCCAAGCAGTGACCAAACATGACTTAAGCAATCATAGTGGAACTGGTGTTTTGATGTGAAGTTTAGAAAATATTTGCTGCAAGTTAATTACCAAATTTTCCAGCTTTTATTGTCAGATGTTATGCTGAATATAGAGCATAGCTCTAGTTTTCAAATATTTAAAAAATAAATAAATAAATAAAAAAAAGTTTTCATTATATTTGATTTCACAAGTAGCTTTAAGTGCATTGACATATCAAGTAATATTTTTTGTCAACATTAAGCTTCTCAGGAATTTTAAAATTTTAAAGCTGATTATTTTGAAATTTAAAAAGTTTTCCCCTTATCTGAGGAAAGAATTTTTTTTTGAGTTTCCTTGATATAATTGTCTCCTGAAAAACTCCAAAATATCATTCAATTTTGCACAACACGAAAGTTAACTTGAGTTCAGAGTAAATATCGTACTGATAGATAAGATAATTCCATTTTCATCTTCAGATTCTCAAAAAAAGAAAAAAAAAAAAGAAAAAGAAAATCAATATTGCACTTTGTAAGAAAACTGAATAAGTACTGACATTAAAAATTAGATTCATAGCATTCAAATTTTGAACATTTACCCATAAAGATCCACCCACCACACCTAATTTCACCAGGTTTTTGGGTCAAACTGGTTAAATTTTTTTTTTTACAAGTTTTTTTATTGAAAATATATGCATTACAAGCAATTTGAGTTTTTTTTTTTATTACTGCATTAAAAAAAAAAAAAAAAAAAAGTATAATTTACTTAACATTTTCTGTAAGCATGGAATCTCAAATGTTATATCATTAAAAGGTTACTTTACCATAAAAAACAATTATTAAATATAAAAAATATAAATTCCATACATCTCATAATTTGAGTTACCTGTTATGTTTAACAGTTATTAAATTTTAAAATTGAGTTTTTTGTAAAGCATCTTCAAAACATAAGGCTATAAAATCTAAGATTCTATATTAAATAATTGCTGAAAATGTTAATTTTTAATTTCACCATGTAGTTAAAAACCAAAAATGAAACTCACTTAGGTTTCAATTTATGAGAGTTCTGATCAACTATACTTGGCTTTTTTTTTATGTTTGTCAATCAATCCATCAGCACCATGTAAGAAGTGCTTTTATACATTTCAGGTAGTAAGCAAAACAAGTTGCTTCAAATCAAATTTAACTTTGCTAATTTCATGTCAGCAATGTATATTTTATTTTTGCAAATGTGCTTGCAGTTTAGAGAGAGAGAGAGAGAAAAAAAAAAAAAAAAAAAAATCAAATTTAGTTTTAAATACAGTATTTTTTTTTTTTGCTTAGAAACGGTAAATTGAAAGCCCCCCCCCCAATTAAAATGGAAAAAAAAAAAAAAAAGTCGAGGTAACTGTTACAGCTAAATATCACAGTATAATTTCTTCAAATAAAGCTCATATTTGGTGGCAAAATGATTTAGTAATGTACTTGTGTCTGGCATCTTAATATACAATTTGTAAATTATCAGTACACTTTATAAGGTTGTCACCGATTACAATTTTGAACCTAAATGCCAGCTACTTCCATCCCACCCACCTACAGAGAAAGAAATATATATTGTCTCCTGAAAATTATATAGGTATTAAAAAGTAGCTTTCTCAAAAAGCTATCTTTTTACACTTTAGGTAGGGGGGAAAGAGTTGGGGTGGGGGAAGAAGCGCAATCAACTTCCTAATTGAGTGCAATACCATGGTACCAGAAAAGGAACAGGAGCAAAGTGCCTAGAATAGAAAGTCATTATCTAAATTTCATATCTTCAAATCTAGTCATTTATGCCCTTGAAAAATACATTTCAAATTCTTTTCCTCCCAAGAACTATTGAAAGAGAGAAAGAGAAAAAAAAAAAAAAAAAAAAAACCACACACACACAAACACTATATGAAGTCTATCAACAGCAGTTCAAGTTTCTTTTGCATGACACTAGCTTGAAAAATTATTACAGCCATAACATTAAAATACCAGTTCCTGTCAGATCAAAGTTGGAAGATTTTTTTTGTAAATTCACTTACATGCAAATGCCCTTGGGAAAGGTAGGAATCCATTTTCCTAGCTTTGGGTTAAATAGAACAGACTGGGCCCAATAACCTCAACTGTCAACCAGTGTACCATGGGAATTCTGCCAATCCAGTTTAAGTTGAAAAGAGACATGAGCACCCATCATGCATGGCACCTGTGGAAGGAAGTTTGAGAACCTCTTCACAACCATTATTCAATTGGTGGCAGCTAGAATATTGAAGCTTGTGAAGTACTGGTAACTGGAAAGATTACCTGACTTGAGAGGATAGGGAAAATGGTGTCTAGCATGTAATCCTCTTAATACCTAATGTTGATACGGCATAAAATAAAGTTGTGGAAAATATGAAGTGCATTTTTTTTTTTTAAATATTGAGGAAACAAATTAAAGCATCCTGTCACAGCTGATTTAACAAGCTAAGCTATGTCAACTACAAATGCATGTGCCTTTTATATCAAAAACTTAGTTTGAGAGAAAATACAACTTAAAATGTTAATCCTGATGGATTATTCATCAGTGACTAATTATTTCTGTATTAGTGCTTGATTTTACGATGTATTACAGATCCTGATTATGCTATAAAATTATAGCAATACCCAGTAATGTGTATGAAGTTTTTAATTTTGTAGATTCATTTACAAGTCATTTTGGCACATGTATTTGCATTACATAGAAATAAAAGTCAACTACCAGAAAGTAGCAACTAAAATTAGCAAGTTTTAGGAAAATGTGAGTATCCAAGTGTCAAAACCAAGTTTGAGAAAGCTACGTTTAAGCTTAGATCAGTGTGCAACCAAGAAATATTCAAATCAATAAAGAAAGTCAAATTTTCATTTTAAAAATCTTTTATTAATGGCATACAAAAAAGTAATAAAGCACTAAAACAGATTAAGACAGCTGTCCCAACAAAGGGATAATTTGTACCTGTCATTGTATGGACATTTAAGCCTGATTTGAGTGAAGAGCTAATTCACACGGAAATGGTAATAGAAAGAAAGACATCAACAGCCAGTAGGTACATTGCTACCTGTTTTGAAGGTTCAAGTACATAGTAGCAGAAGGGTGCTTTGGTTGGCAAAGGTACTCAGAAACCGTGTACCTGAAAAGACAAGTTAGAAAACAGCAATTAATTTCATAAAATTTAATGAAAACAAAGTTATATGAATTAAAAAAAAAAAAAATTAAAAAAAAAAAATATATATATATATATATATATATATATATATATTTATTTCAACAGCACAAAGACCTTACCTTTAATTGGTCATCCTTAGCAATCCCTATCTTCCTCAGAAAGTCTCGAATGTTGACTCTCTGATCCCCCTGCAACTGTATAACCTCCCCGTATTCAGGGTGATCTACTACAGTACCATTACAGGCGAACTCCTGTGTAGAGAAAATAAAAACATTAGTATTAAATGAAATTTTGAAGAGGGGGAGATTATTTTTTTTCTAAATATATAACTTACTTTCTTACAGGCCTTGACTATTTTTTTAAAGTCGTAGTCCTTAGAGATACCCTGAACTGTCGTTAGGGTTTTTCGTCCGTTTCTTTGTTGTATCCGGATATGAATTATACCCTCTTGTCCGCCAGAACCACCAACTTCATCGCTGGCAGTTTTCAAATCTAAAAAGTTGAAAAAAAAAAAAAAAAAAAAAAGTTAAGTTTAATATGCGAAAAAATAAAAATAAGGATATTTATCTAGTGGTATTTTAAAATAAAGTCAACAAATAATGGTACATTTAGCGAGATGAGGGATAACACATCGAAAGAGGTTCCTCTCAACATTTAAATTTTTGGATTGATCATATGACACGAGCCATGTTATTGTTAATTTCAACGATGTGCTAAGCTGGGAAAGGATTATGAACTAAAAGGATAATTTTTATTTTTACTACAAATGAGTGTTTTACAAAGACCAAACTCCCAGAGATAAACAAAATTTGTCAATTTTCACTTCGTGATGAGCTTTTTTTTTTTCTCTGGTTATTTATTCCCTCCCCACCCAAAATCACCGTACTTTCACATTCATATACTTAGTTACTAAAATTGGAAATTTTAGTTCAAGGTTAGGTATAAAATTTACTTTCCTCGAATTAACTTTCTTAGGGAAGTTTCGAATAATGGTTACCGTTTTTGTGGAAAATTAGTACTTCCACAAAAAAAAAAAAAAAAAAAAAAATGCCCTTGACAGGCTAGTTTGTCGTCAAAAATATTTGATACACATGAACAGATTAAGCTTTTAATTGGAATAAAGATTTAAATTTTAAATACACACAGCATTTAAGAGGAAATAAAATTAAGAGCCGACGATTTGCATTACGATTGAGTTGCGTAATGGTTTTTTTTTATTACCAGGATAAAAAAAAAAAAAAAACGTAAACAGATTCGCTACAAAATCGATCCAAAGAAAAACAGGAACAGTTAATTAAAAATCCAGTTTAGTAGATACTTTCAGATGACTGGTAAAGAAAATGGTCTTTGAGAAATGTGTATCAAGGCAAGTTTTATACTGCGAAGTATTTTCGTTACAAAATAAATGACGCGCCAAATAAACCAAAAGGTGTGGTATTGTTCTTAGTGGCACAATTCCAGTTGAATTCCTAGTAGGTGTAGCAGTTAGTGACTAGCCTAGCACTACTAAATAGTAGCAGAAAAAAGACGATAGACCCATTTTTATAGTAGTAAGATTTTACCAGCTTTTCTAATATGAACTTTTAAATCGGAATTGATAACGGATTTCTGGTGAATACATTTTTTAAAAATATTTTTGTTTATTAGAGAAACAGAGATTGTTTATTAATTTTAAAAAAATAAGATGTAATTGGAATCATAGAAATAATTTAAGATCTAGAGAAAATGAATTTTAGAATATAAGTATTAGTTTTAGAATCTAGTACATTCACTTGAAGTGTTAAAAAAAATGTTTCGACTTGAAATTTAAGACGATCGAGCAAGTTGGAAATTGAATGACTACTAACCTAACACTTCCTCCTCTTGGAGGAAGAAGTGTTACATTTTTAGTCAATGATTGCCGGAAGAAATTAGGACACTTAAAATTTGAGAGATTAATTGGATTGATACAGGAATTTAACACGGAAATAGCTATTAAAATACAGTATACAAGGTGGGTGATCATTTCAGCTGCGAGTATAAGTTAAAAAAAAAAAAAAAAAGGAATATAAAATAAATCTAGAGACGAAATTGTTGCAAGCTAAAAAGAAGGAGCAACATGGCGTCGAAGGCATAAAAACAGGACAAGCAAGAGGCGCTGTGATGTGAAACGACATTTAAGTTTTTACAAGATAATTAAGAAAATTTTTTATAGATTCAAATTGGGTCAAATCGTAACGAAAGTATAGAAACAAAATACATATATAGATGTACTTACCAAAAGAAATGGAGAGGCTCGGAATTTGGTTCATACAGCAGGTATAGTGTTTATTCCACCAGGTAATCTTTAACCCTAACAACGAGGGATAAATTCACAGGTTTCCAAACGGAAGGGAATGATCGAGTAGAATGATACAGAGAGAGTATGCTACACGCTCACTGTATTAAATAGCGATGACGAATATTGAATAAAATAACGACACTGATTGCTGGAAGGAAAAGCAAAAGTGATGTACGCCGCTACTGCTTATGTTGCAAGTGGAAGGTTGACGTCACGTTGGCCAATAGCTTTTGACGCCTATTATGACGTCATATATATTGCAAACATTAGCCAATCATAGTTCATTCTCGTTACTTTCTCGTGAAATTTTTCAACTAGTCTCGCCATTAGCAAATATTTTTTTATAATTTTATTAGAATTTATTACTTTTACTAAATATCTATTTTGTTTATCGAAACTAATAAGATATAATTTAAAAACATTTTTTCTTAAATTTTTAAAATCAAATTGCAGAAAATCCCAACAATCCTAGTCATTAAAAGCAACAAATGACGTCAGAACAGGGGACATTTTATTATGGAAAGCTTTTATTATCTCCCTTCCCGGAACCTTTTTATTTTTATTAAAACATAATTTTGACCTATTTTTTTAATTCTTTCTGGTTGATTCTTGTTCTTAATTGATGACATAGTTAATTAAATTTTAATTGTTTATACCTTAAGGACTCATTTTAATTGATACTGGTAATTTCTAAAAAAAAACACGTTTAGCGATGCTCAATAATTTGACTGGATTCTCGAATAACGCAAGAAACTGAGGGAGCAATCCATGACTAACTTCCTGTCGTATGTCCAGAACAACATAAAACTGGCCAACAGCGACAAGTAAGTCGAGAAATTTCCTTTATTTTAACTGTCAAATAATTTCTAATCGAACAGATCTTTATTATAATCAAACGCTAAAATGATCTCAGATATTCGATTACTTTTTAAATATAATTTTCAAATTAAGATGACAAAAAAATGTAGTGTGTAGTAAAGAGCGTTACACCTGAAAATGGAAATAGCAAAAACATTTTTACTATTATTGTACTTGACTCGATGTTTTTAAAATTGTTTAAGAAACAATAATGTGATTGACATTCGTAACACCTTAGCTGAGAATTTACGTCAAAATTGTATTTATATTAGTAAATGTATTTTTAGCAACAAGGATCGTTGAAAAAAAAATGAGATTTTTATTTCAACCTCCAAGTTGGCACGTGTCCTTTTTTTGACACGATGCGTTGTTTTTTTTATCGCTAAATTAATTTTCAGCGCTTTAGATTTGCCCACTGTTATTAACATTCAAATTAATCTTTCCATGGAATATCGATTATACAAATAATTACGTATGTATCCTATCTTTTATTTTAATATTGAATAAAGTAAAAAATAACTTTGGCGTCTGCTACAACTTCAATGGTAAATGTCTTTAAAAAAAAGAAAAGCTTTTTCTTAAAAGAAAAATTGGATTATTTATCAGATCTTATTAAATTTAGCAGTATTTTTTAAAAATTGGATTTTTTCAATGTGTATCGTTAATAATTGTTGACAATTGTTAGACGTTACCCAAAAATAAGAAAAAAAATGATTTTGTGATTTATTTTTTTTATATATGAAAAGAAAATTGTTAATCATTTTTTTGCCTGACATCTTGTTTCGTTTTTCTTTTCTCTCTCTCAGTCTTTCTTCATTAGGATAGGATTGACACGAATTACTAATCTCTTAAAAATTCGACTTTGGTCCATGAGCCGAAGAAGAACGCATTTATTGTTTGAAATTTTGTTGTTGTTCATTTTTAACTTCATTCTTGCATAAAAATTATAAATCCTTTTTGGGGAGTTGATCAGTTTTTTTGGTTTTGTTTTTTTTTTATAGAATTTTCATCACATTCATTATTAAATCGTTAGGCCTAATTTTGAATAGATTTTTGGGATTGACATGTTTTTTGTTTCTTTGTTGTTTACTTTTTAGTTGGTTTAAAACAGATTCTTGACCTTCGTTTCATTTTTAAATGTTATTGTTAGAATCCATCAACTGCGTATAATAAAATTTAAAATCTTAGTTGACTCAGCTTAAATTCAACATCTCACCATCTTTGTATGTCAATATCGAAGAAATTATTGATTTTTTTCTTGAAAGAATTCTTTGATTGTTCAATAAAAAATATTTAAAAAACGTGATTTTCTGTTTTATACTCGTATGAATTCAATCATAATGGTCGATGGAAAATCTAGGATACTGTTTTCATTTGTATTAATTAAGAATTCAAATGGGATTTAGAGAATTGCAAACCAAAAGACTAAAATTGTTTGTAGTGACAGTATTGAATGAATGTAAATTTTGTAAAATTTGGGTTTAAAAATTTACAAATCAATATTTTCATTAACAAGACATAATGAGGTTGGCTGAAAAAAAACATTAGAAAATGATCCCAAAAAACTTCAACCAGCGATCTCACAGTAAAAGATTCCGATGTATTTATTGGGACCATTTCAAATCGATTAAAAAACTATTGACAAGAACAAAAAAATGATAAATCTAAATTAATGAACAACAAAATTTTCAGTTTTGCATCACTTGTTATTAAAAAACGGATTTTTTTTATTCGTATTCGAACAACAAAAACTGGACATGGAGTAGAAGCTAAAAAAAACAAAAAAACATTTAAATCTAGAGAAGATGACAGTCAGTTTGGGGAAACAAATAGTGTAGAGACCTGAAACAGAATCAAACAAAAAAACTTAACCAGTTTACAGTTTTTTGGTGAAAGTGTCATTTTGCTACAGGAAGACCTGTCTTTGTGAAAAAATTATATTTTTTTGTTTTTTAACTTCGGAAAATTTCTGCTTTCCAATTTTAATATTCTGATGTTGAGTAAGCAGACACTCATGACTCATCCCTTATCACATTGATAAATTAAATATTTGTGTTTAACAACTAACTTTTACAAAATATTGCAATAACATTAACAATAATGTCGGTCTTTATTTTAATTGGCTAGAAATGAAAAGATTTGAAAATCAACTTTCCATTTCACTAAAACAGCCGTTTCAAAAAACACCCCAATCTTCAATTTATCTTCTCACTGAAACCGAGTAGTGTTTTTCCTCTCTTTCCACGCGATCCAAACAGAATATTGAATAATAGTCTATGAGGTATTGGCGAGGCGTAACGGCCGTGCGAACTAACAAAGAGAGAGATGAGCACAATTATAATTGGTTACTATTCAAGTTGAAGTTGTTGTTGATAAAAATAATGCATTGTGCTTTTGCAATTAACTGGTGTTCTAAACTATATAATCTCTTTCAAATAGACCATTTCCTCATAGGCAAGACTGAAAATCAAAATGCAGAACTCCAGAAGAAGAGTATTGATGACTTACTGTCAAGTTACTATGAATGTATAGGGGGCTAATGGTGATAAAATTTCGAATGAATAATTTTTTGGGGTTTGAGTTTCCAGGATGTAGAGTTAACAAAGGAGTTTTATTTATTATTATTATTACAACATTTTTTACTGCTGTGCCCATCAGTCTTCCTCAGGTGCTTGGCAATCCAAATAACCTTCGGGGAATTTCAAGCTTGACATTTTAATGTACAAGGTCGATGTGTGTGTTGCATAGGGGCTCAGCTTTAAAAGAGAAATTGGAAAACCAAGTTCGAATTCAAGTCAGGTTCTTTACATTCAGTTACAAACAAATACCCTTAGGAAAGGTATGGAACTCATCTCCTCCACTCAGCTATGGGTTAAATAGTAGAACTGGTATCTTCAAAAATCGTTGTTGTTCTCCAAAATTGTTAATGCAGAAAAAAAAAGAATTGTTCTTACAATCCAAAACATGTTTCATCTTTAAATAACCAAGAAAGGGTTGATAAGCCATAAAAAACAGATCAATTATTTAATTTGCAGGGGTAGATTATTCTTGTTCTGTTCTCCATGTCTTGTCTTTTTTAGTATTGTTTAGTTATTGCTTATTTTGTTTCCACTGAATCTGTACTACCCAGCCCAAGAATTGAACTTAAAATTACTATGATACCAAATTCATCAACTAACACCTTAATCCACTATGCACCAGTTTGAAATTTTCTGAAGGTTATCAAGATCAACAAACACTCAAAGAAGGCAGGAAGGCACAATATGGTGATAATAACAATAAATATAAATAATGTAATTTATTGTTTTTTTTTTTTTAAATAAATCATCAACAGCCTGATATATTTATTATAGAAAACCGTAACTGAAAAAAAAAATAATAATAATGTTTTTGCTTATGTGATGTGACAACCCAAATATATATATATATATATATATATATATATATATATATATATGTGTGTGTGTGTGTGGGTAACAACTTTTGATGCTACATGTAGCTATAGGAAAGTGTTATTTATTTTCTTCTTTTCTAATATTCTCGCCCATTCGATTTTTACTTAATTATCAAAATATGCTAGTGATGAGACATTTTGTTAAGATATCTATGTCGAGTAAATTCGATTCATTGCTTTCTTAAGTGTTAAAAAATAGAAATAAATAATTTCAGCTGGAATTTGATCTCTTCTTGTGCCATTTTAAATTTCTTTGCTGTTTGACATTATCCTACATGTTTAACGCAAACACTCACAACTGCATTGCATCACCTAACATCTCTAATGCAAGTGCCTACAACTACATCACATCACCCCACTCTTCTAATGCAAATCCTTACAACTACATCACATCACCCACACTTCTAATGCAAATGTCTACAACTGTATCACATCACCCCACACTTCTAATGCAAACGCCTACAACTGCATCACATCACCCCACACTTCTAATGCAAATGCCTACAGCTGCATCACATCACCCCACACTTCTAATGCAAACGGCTACAGCTGCATCACATCACCCCACACTTCTAATGCAAATGCCTACAGCTGCATCACATCACCCCACACTTCTAATGCAAATGCCTACAGCTGCATCACATCACCCCACACTTCTAATGCAAACGGCTACAGCTGCATCACATCACCCCACACTTCTAATGCAAATCCACAGCTGCATCACCCCATCACCCCACACTTCTAATGCAAATGCCTACAGCTGCATCACATCACCCCACACTTCTAATGCAAATGCCTACAGCTGCATCATGCCCCACTTCTAATGCAAATGCCTACAGCTGCATCCCCACACACCCCACACTTCTAATGCAAACGGCCTACAGCTGCATCACATCACCCCACACTTCTAATGCAAATGCCTACAGCTGCATCACATCACCCCACACTTCTAATGCAAATGCCTACAGCTGCATCACATCACCCCACACTTCTAATGCTACAGCTGCATCACATCACCCCACTTCTAATGCAAATGCCTACAACTGCATTATGCCAGTCTACAGCTCTAATGCATGTGCTTCACAACTATATTTTTGTGACATTCAAATCCTGTCTGAACATGTTTCCTTTAAAAATTCAGGAATCTTATTTTGACTTGTGAAATATTAGCTAAATTAAAGAGTCATATATTTAATTTCTTTTGTGTTTTTGTTCATAGTTGAACAATTTCAACAATCTTAAGCATTTTTTATTTCTGAATATAATGATGCAACTTATAATAATTTTGTCATTTTGATTAATGCGAACAAAATTTGGTTTAAAATCTTTGTTTTTACTATGAATTTCTTTGCTAAAATGGCAGAGTAACTTCTAATTTTTCAAGAAGGCAATTGTGATAGGGAAATACTGGAGTGTAATATTATCCATTTCACTTTTGCTATTCTCTTTGGAAAATGCATAGAACAATTGCACTCTTGTTAATAACTGTCCTAGATTTACTTGGTTACAAAACACTCCTTTCATTTACAGACACTTGTACATATCACATTATTAAGTATTTTTTTCTCCTTAAAATCTCAGCTAAACAGCTAAATTAATGATGGTCTTCTCTGTTTATACACTTAAATTTTCATTTTCATAAAGTTTTCATTTTGGAAAATGACATTTCTTGTCTCAGAGTGCGTCATCGTTCATAATTTGTTTCCTTTATATATATATATATATATATATATATATATAATGTTTTTTTTTCTTCAAGATGATCTTTCTAGCATTTATTAGACTATTAATAATATTAATAAATGATTGATTATTTAAGAATCTTTAAGAGATTTTTGTTTACAGTAAATTAAAGTAATTTAATAATTCTGCATAGCAGATCATTTTCTTTGTTTTTCTATCAAGGCTTATTAATTTCCACTGATGAGGTTGAAAAACTATTCCATTCTTTAATTTGCAAATTCATATACTAAATTATTTTAATTTCAGACATTAAACTTATTTGAATTCTGTGTGTATACATTTTCTTTATTGCATAAATTGTAACCCCATTTTGAGGTTATATAAACAAAATAGTGAGAGTTAAAGCCCGATAAGTTCGTATTTTCACAAGGTAAACTTCTTTTAAAATTAATGAACTAACAATATCAAGTAAGAAGGTCAAATGTAAAATAGATGATTGCTTCAACTAATGGGAAATTAACTTTGAAAATATATTTACTAAAGAAACTGTTTGAAATGTCAACTTTTGCCAAGTATGCCAAGGAATTTCTGTTTGTTACTAAATTTCTTTAATCTAATCATAAGGTATGTTTGCAATTACCAAAATCCTCATCAGATTACTAAAATATGTTTTGTTCAATTCTTTTCTGTTTTCAATTTTAACTATCACAGTAATGACATAATGTTATAAATTATCAGCTACTGACATTTTTTAAATGTTTCAGCTGATCAATAAATGTTTTGTCTACAGTTTGGAGTTAATTTGTTGTATTATATAAACATATCAGAAACTGGGTATATCCTGTGGAGATTTCTCATGTCTAAATCATAAATGTAAAAATAAGACACAGTCATTTCATTCTCTAACTGCAAAACTTAAAATAATGATTATTGAAGCAAGGATTTTCAAATAAATTTTTCTTTTTCTTACCAATCTAACACCACAAATAAATTTTCTTTATGTAACTAAATTTGCTTCTTAGCATTTTCCACGAGGCTTGCACGATTCTTGAAATCATTAGAAAAGAAATGCCCATTATCTCTTTTACATTATGATTCCCTGTAAATTCAGATGAATTCATAAATTTTCTTATCCATAGTGAAACCTTTGTATCTAGGTTACTTTATTGGGAAGAATCCACCATGGATAAGAGTTTAATTAGTTTAAGGGTGACCAACACCATATTCCATGGTCTACGGCTCTCAGTCAATAGCTTGGAGAGGAGATAGGTGCCACCGAGCTACCTTAAAGCTTACTGAATCCATGAAGAAGAAGAAAACTCAATCTTTTTCTTCTACACTCAGATTCCCCTAGCAATTGAGGCAGTCAAGAGTTTAAAAAAATTATAAAACACAACATTTTAAAAATTTTCCTATTTTTCTTGTTTCTTTAGTTAATAATTTTGAGATGCCTTGTTATCGTCAATTTTTCATGTTTGAGAAAAGTCTAATTTTCAAGATAACCTTGTATTACATGAAGGTATCATATGTACAAACATGTTGATGTTTAAGAATTAAAAACAATCAGTTACATCAATTCATTTAAATGTTCTGAATTTGATAGACTGGTCTAAACAATACAACCTTATTTTCTAGGGGATCCATTTATAATGAAATGTTAAAAAATGGTATTATTTAAAATAATTTTTAAAAATACTATATAAATTATAACAACAAAAAGAATATATCATGAAGATGTGGAGACATGTTGAAAATTACTCTAAAAAATGTGATATAAATCCTCTTACACAACCAAATATTGGGATGGTTGAAAAGCTGGCCACTTACACCAGCTTTTTTTTTTATAGTAAGTTTCAATATGCGTTTGCTTTTTCATGTTATGACTTTGTACCACCAAAAAATTGATAAAAAATGCTCATGTTTTACTTTCATTATGATTACATTTCTATTTACCAATTGTTAGGGTCTTTGTTTATAACATTTACATATCTTGTTCAATGAATAGTATTTGATTATTTCATAATATTGCTTGAGCATTTTAAAAATATACCATTTTTTGAATGGTCTAAATTCTTCAGAATAGCTATTTCTTCATAAGGCACAATTTCTTTAGTATTCTGTAGAAATTGTTCTTTTGATTACATTTAACTACTTTTACTTGTTATTCCTGTTTTGCATTGTGATTTTCTTCACCTTTTCTCACTTTTGTTTATTAACCCTTAAGAAATAGACTTGCTTTTTGTCAGGGATATTTTCTTCTATTGGTCAGTGCGTTTTGTCTGTTTGCAGCAAACACTCATGTCTATATGTTATCAGTTGTCCTTGCACCAAAATATGTGACCTATGCATATGCTGCACCTTGTACATTTTTTTGCTCTTGCTAATCCAGGAGTTCATCTGTTGGGTCAGGCAATCTACACCCCCAGGCCAGTAGAATGCTGCTGCTGCTACTGCTGCTTCACCTGCTGCTGCAACCTAAACGTGAATGTGATTCCTCTTCCTCCTCCTTCACTGAAACTGGTTGGAGAATTTTATAGATTTTGAGAGAATCAGTCGACTTAACTCCTCTCTTAAACACCACATGTCAGATGGACAACAGTCACTGGTAATTATGCTGTCCTGCAATTTGTGATACTACTTTACTTTGATCCACTTTTTCTATTAAAAGTTGGACTGTATCAAACAATTCAATTGAATGTTAGATCACAAAACCAATAAATTTGCTTACATAATCACATTTACACACATGTTTTGCTTCCTAGGATATATTCTTTATGCAGTAGGGAGCATTGACACTGACATGACAAAACCAGGTTAAAAATGTTCAGGCATTAATCCATTGTACTCTGCAAATATTTAATTTCTGTGATTGGGTCCCTGAACTTGCTTTAAAATGCATCTCCTTAATTGCTTTGAAATTCATTTTACTTTTACTTTTTCACACTAAACTGTTCCCATAACATTTTGAATATGGTTCTGACCCGAAACAAAGTAGGTAAACAACTAAACAATTAAAAATACTTAAAGTACATTTATATATTTTGCAGTTGGATTTTATTTAAAAAAATACAATAAATAATTTACTGTCTAGGACAATCTTCCTATCATTTAACTCTTAGGTTAATAAATGGCCATGAATTTGAGAGTCTTTAAAATGATTTTATCTATACTAGAGTGATCTAATAATTGTACACCACAGATAATTTTCATTTTCTTTCTGTCAAGCCTTATTGATTTATACTTATAGAAATACGATATATAATTTGCTTTCTCATGTTAATTTAGTTAAAATCTATGTCTTAAATTAAAATTTAAAAATATATTTATAATATATAGTAATTAACATGTATAAAAGCTCAACTATCTAGGATATTAAAATTTATGTCCTAAATTAATATTTTTTTTAATTATTTATATACACACACACTAATTTTTTAAAGAAATAATGGATATTTTATTTATTAACTCAACAAAGTTTTATCATTTTGAACATTATTTTTAGCAAATTTTGATATTTGAGTAGATGCTTTGTTTATTCATTAAACAGTATATTTATCTTTGGCAAATGGCCTGAATATTCAAAAAAAATCTTATTAATGGAAAATATGTGCTCTCTGGCAAGAACTGAACCTACATCTACCCTAGGCAGAAGGAAACTGTCATTAGATTTGGCATACCTTAACCGACTTGAAGAAGCTTCACCAATTGAACAAGGTCTGAACAGTACCTTTAAGCAAAATTCTTCTTGTCGCAGATTCCTCAAAATTATAGTTTCCTGTCCAAATGAAAACAAATTAATTTTCTAGATAAATAATGGATTTTTATCTATTAATTCTTGAGAGCACATATTTTTCTTTAATAAGATTTCTTGAATATTCAGGGTGTTAGGTGAAAATAAATAAATAAACATTCTATTTAATAAAGTGTCTACTCAAATATGAGTATCCAATAAAAGTGTGTGTGTGTGTGTGTGTGTGTATATATATATATATATATATATATATATGGCACTTGCTGTCAGTGATTACTCAAGGTAGGCAGCTTGTGACCTTTATCTACAAAAAAATTAAATATTTTGCAGTTTATGCATAATAATCAGAATAATCTTCATAATTTTGTTGGTTTGGATGCATATTTTGCCACAGAAGGAAAATGTAACTGCTGGTCTGTTTTATTTAGAGTAGACATTGCCTACCTAGACAGAAAGTACATATATATGTATGTAAACTTGGGGAAATCAGCTGATTATGTGACCACGGTTTTGAACTTTTTGATTTCATCAGGCTATTGAAACCGAAATGGTCTAAAAGCTCAACATGTTAAAGCTTCATTTCCCTTCAAACATGTATTGAAAACTTTCTAATACAACTGTTTACTGGTCTAATTTAAATCTGACCTATAACTGTTTAGTTTATGTATGTATGTGTGTGTATATATATATATATATATCCGAGTGAATACAGAACGAAGAATTTTTTCCACATCCAAAACATTAATTTAAAACAGTGCTCAATATATAAATTTCTCTATATATATATATATATATATATATAATCGCCTGACGAAGCATTGGTACTCCGATGCAGAAACGGACGCACCTTCGTAGCGATTATATATAGAGAAGTTATGTACATGTTCTAAAATATAATTTATAATATATATATATATAGCAATTAACATGTGTTGGACAAAAGAAGCTCAACCATTTAGTATATTAAGATTCCTGTCCTAAATTAATACTTAAAAAATAATGCATTCTAATTAGCATGTTGTATAAGATCAACCATTGAATATTAAAATAATTGACCAAAGCTTAAGTTTTCTCATGGTGAGATGTAGTGTAACACTTTTGAAAATAATTTAGCCTTCAGTTAGGATATAAAAAATAAAAGTAAAAATCTTTTAAATTACAAGTCAAAAAAAGAAGGTCAAATTTAATGACCTGAGAGTAAACCATTGTAATTATATCACAGTACATAAAGGACCATTTAGGCAACATCATTTTATATGTTGATATTCTATCTAAACTGTACTTTTACTCCAGTTTAGCCACTTTTTTTTTACATTATTTTGGCTAGATTGACTTTTTCTTTCATTTATTTATTTCTTAGATGTAGTTTAAGTAATTACTAAAATATCTGTTTGTTTAGATTGTTATGTGAGAATGACAATAACAGTTACGAAATGGGTGTGATTGCTTCCTGTTCACTCTTTTGTTGTTATTTCTTTTAGTATCAGATCTGTGTAATAAAATGAAGCAATAAATTTTGTTTCTGGAGATACAAGATTTTAAAATCTACTAATCATTACTGTATGAATTTTTATAGCTTCTTACCCCATTAATACAACTGGGAACAAAATGCTACTTTCAAATCAAGTTTTTCACACAATGAAAAGCTGCAAGAAATTTTGCAAGTGGATCAGTAAAATCAACTGAAGTGGCATTCATTTTTTTCTACACATGCTCTTTACAGCAGGTATTTGGATTAGTAAATTTTACACTAGCTTAATATAGATACTTACTAAGCTTAACTTTACATGGCACAATACTAAATGTAGATGGGATAGGAAGATCGTGTTGCACCCCAAAAAATCCTCTATATTTTCCAGGGGTGAATTATTTTTGTCTTCTTATTTTTTAATTAGCTTCTTTAAATTGATTTAACTTTTTTTTTTTCTTGTTTATCGTCATTAAAATAGTATCTGAATTAGTTAGCATCAGGTTTATTGTAAAGACAGTTGCAGCTTTTAATTTTTCTTTGTTGGCAGACATTGTAAGAAATGCTTTGAAACCACAAAGATGAGGATACAGGTTTAAATAATGTGTGGAATATGAAAATATTTCAGTCAGCTTTTGTTTATATTTCATGTTCGGTTTCACTCATTAAATTTTAATTTATTTCTTTAAACTGTTTCAAATGATAAATTACATATTATTCATATTATACTATCAGATATTTTAATTATTGAAAGTTTAACAAATAAGAAGTGTAAATAATTTAATACAGAGATATATTTTAACTCTGAAAAAAATCAAACTGCAATAATAAGAATAAGTGATACTATTATAATGCCACAAATTTACCAGTTTTAATCTTGTTTTGTGTCATAGTCCTACTTTGGAATAAATTTTTATTTGAATTTTCAATAATGAAACTCTACCTACCAAGGGTTTTAGTTTTTAGAACTGTAACTCTACCCCACTCAAGTTGATCTTACAGGTCTAATATCAAAGAACAATTATTCTTTTAGCCTTTTCTCTTTTAATAGATTTTTTTAATATATGATATAAGAATGAAGTTGATAAATACTTTCCACTCTTTACTGTTAAAGTCTGAATGTGTAATCCCAGCTTTTTCACAACTCAACAATTATCTTAAAATAGCATGACTATAACACTTCCTATCAGTTTTTGAAGTTTTTATTGTTTTTTTTGTTTTTTCATAAAACATTGCAATAATTTTTATTGTAATTGAACTGTTTTACTTGAATGTGTAGTAAGAAGATTCTTGACATGAAGTCAGGTTAGAAAAAAGAATATTTAGATGGATTTAAAAGAAAAGTTTTACTTATCTCAGTTTTTCTTTTAAAATATTTTTTTCCTCTGTTCATACTGGTGTAAATATCTTCCTTCATAATCTAATGATAAATGGCTTGTCATTTATAACTGCCAATATGACTGACAGTATCCGAATTTGTCAATGTCACCTTTTAGATTATTTTGTACAATTTTCTCATTCTTTGGAAATAACTATCTTTTTCCATTATCTAATTCCCCCCTCCCCAAATCATCATATTGCATAATGTACATTTTTTTTTACTAACACCTCAACAAATTTAGAGATTGACTTATATGCATTGTATATAAGTTACAATTGTTAGCATTCAACCAATATCTACTACTGTATGTTAGCCTGTTTTTTGTTTTTGTACTTTTTTGTTTTTAGTTTTTAACCTTACACTCTGTTCTTTCCTGAGATTTGTTATTGTCATCACTTATCACAACTACTGTCTTTATTATAGACTACAGCTTCTATCACTTGTTTACTAATCAGTTTCTGTTTTCTTTAAATATTTTTATCTTGAGAAAGAAATCAGTCAAAAATTAACTTCTATTTTAAAAGAAACCTATAATTGTGCTTGTTCTTTCCTTAGTTAACTCATATTTTACACTGTAAAACTATCCCCTGCCTTGTTCCCTGCCCACAAATTCTTGATGTTTTTCTCAAAATTTCTAGAAAGAGAAGATAGAGGAAGTGATAATGCCCTAATGCATTTAACGTTAGCTTCATTGAAATGGTATAACAATATAAAATATGCCAGAGTAAAAAAGGAGTACAATTTACAAGGGTCCTGTTAGTCATACTAAAATTAGAAATATACTAATCTTGTTAAATCTAAAAAAATTTTTAATGGTTGAAAATTGAAGAGCAATTAAAACTGCACAAAATTATATCAGCAAGACTTGGAGTTAGGCAAATTGTTTATATCTTAACATCACCTTTTATTTTAATAACTGGTTTTAATCTTTAAGCAGTTAGGCTATAATTGTTCATTGATTCAGTATTTGAAAAGTCAGTGATTGTGTTAAAAAAAAATTGTGAATAATTGAATCCACAATCTGATGACAAATAAAAGTTTCAAAAATATTTTCTTAGGCTGGTTATGTGTAATTTTATACTGGACAGTGACAAAATACATTTCTCCAATTGCCTTTATTTTTGTTAGGGATTTGAAAATTAAAACAATGGTTAATTGAATTTTAAAAAGTAATCAGATATTAAGAGAAATATCTGTAAAGATGATGAAAACATTTAAGATTTGAGCACATAAAACAAAACTATCAAAAGGACACAGTTTTATTTGAAATCATATATATATATATATATATATAGCTGTGTCTTTTTTGTTGAAGTAGGGCCAGGATTAATCTCACATAAACTAAAGGTGGGTCCTGCCTGACAAAAGATTGGTCATAATGATTTGAGGCAGGGTTTCTCAAGTCTGGATGTTCTTTCTGGCGTTCAACTTGAACACACATGGTAGTCAAAGTACACCAAGTATTTTTATTGAGACACTATCACTAGGACGGTTGCCATTCAAAGGTTGAGACCCTATCCCATCCTAGCCTATATGTGCGCACACACACACACACACATATATATATTAATGTATATTTGGGTAGCAACCATAATATGTCAGACAAGGAAGATTTAATTAATTTTTATTTAGTTTTTCCAGCATTTTTATGTTTTTCTGCTTTATAGAAGTAAGAATTTCACCTGTGCTCAACATGTGAATAGATGCTCCTATTCAAAACAACATAAAAATAAAATACAACAGTCTAAACATGAGTAAAAACTAACAGTACCAAAAACAAAATTCATTTGAAAATAACTAAAAAGTAGGTAGAAGCACTTAGGATAATGAAAATTGTGGAAAATTTCCATACTCCCTTACTTCTAAAAAACAGAACAAAAGTAAGGATGCTTGTCTGCCATATTTAATGAATATATATTTCATTAAAAATGACAGACAAGCATCCTTACTTTATTTCATTTTCATTTATTTTCATTTTCATTTTCATAGGCTTCTATAAGAAGCTCATCTGCCCTTTGAAATAATCTAGGAAATGAGTTCTAATAAAACTTTTAAAAATACATTTATTTTCATAAGTAATTTAAAAAACCACTTTACTATATGCATTTTTAAAATTTTTTGTTTTGAGAATTTGAATCCTTAAAAATAAGGTTTACTATATTACCAATAACCAGGGGTGTTTATAATTGACTCAGACTATTGAAATATACACATTTGGAACCTTTGATAGGAATTTGACTATACTCACATTATAATAGCTAATAACTGTTTAACTATATATCTTGTTTAATCTGAGATATTTAGTCCTAATCTGGTTCCCTAGATTATATCCCTTTAAGTATGGGTTGGATAGAATTAGTTCCCCATCAATATTTCTTGTTAAACTATAGTATCCCTACTTTAACCAGTTTAACATAGTCTTTTCCATTTTATCCTCAACCCTCACCCTTGACAATGGAGGGGGAGAATATCCAACTTTATTCATCCCTGCCAATCGTAGTGATAATCATGGAAGTTGATATTTTACCAAATCAAAACATATCTGTAAAACTCTGTTGTTAATGCAGCAGAATTATTTTTTATGTAAAATATTCCCAAATCTGCACTCTTTAAAATTATATAACTTTTAAAGAAAAACAAGTCACCTTTTAATAAAGCACAGAGCATTTTACAACATGATAGTTAACTGTTTTGGTTGTTTTTTTTTTGTTTTTTGTTTTTTTTTTCAAACCAGAATATCAGATAACCTGATTAAGTGAATAGAAATCTTTTTTTTAGGCAAATCTGCTGAATTTTCAGTTTCAGTTCTTAGTGATTTCCTTTGGGAACCTTATTTTTATTATAAGATTTCTTAATATACTTTCTTTATTCTATTTAAACTACTTTTTCTGTCAATCAACTGATTTCCCAGCTCTATAAATATTCTTTTCTTAGTGGGAATATGTCATTCAGTAATTTAAACAAAATTTGTTTTCAATCCACCCAATTATTTTAATTGTTATATATATATATATATATATATATATATATATATATATATATATGTTAATATTTCTTAGTCTAAAATCATGGAGAAAATTAGATCAGTACATTGAATTTATTATATTCCTGATGACAATTTAAAAGTACATTTTTAAACATTTATTTTAATATTGTTATTTGAAAAAATATTTTTGGGAAATTTCCAATTAACTCATGCAAATATTTTAATACTGCTATCAATACAGACGGACACTTTTAAAATTGCATCATTTTATTTTTATTTTTTTGTTCACAGATTATTATTTTTTGTGTACATGTTTTTTTTATTTTTTTATTTTTTTGCCAGAATATATCTAGAAATAATGAAAATTGTAAATTTATACATTCAATATACAAGCATTTTTTCTATATGAACTCATACTTGTGATTTGCATGCATCATTGCTTAAGTTTTTGGTTTTGCTTGTGGTGTTTTACTTTATCAATTGGTTTCTCATATCAGCTATAAAAATAGGTGGGAAAGATACTGTAACATCAATATTTAGAGCGAGTATAAGGTGATCAATAGACGTTAATATTTATCAATTATTTTTCCTATTCATATGTATATTATTTTCTTTCCTACTTATATTACGTGATATGTTTTTTTTTAGTTGGATACTGATATTAGTATCTATTAGATATTTATTTATCAGTATGAGTCCATCTTGCTGTGACTTATACAATAGTGATAATATCTGTTCCAAAATTTAATTTAAACAAATAAGTAAATTTTTTTAATCCTAAAATTGATTTGAAGTGAATTGTGATGTTTATCAACCATTTTCACTTCCAATATACCAAAGAATTAAATCTGAAACCATTAGTGTAAGAGAACTAAAGCAAATGACATTATTGTAATTGTCATTGTCTTTTTCCCTAATTAACATTCTTGTAAATTTCACTTAACTTAATAATACTCTTGTGGTATTCTTATTATTTGTTTTTACTTTTCTAGTTTAGTAGTTTTTAATAAAATTAATACAATTTTACATGATAATCATGTTTGTGTGTGGGAGTGAGAGAAACTGGGTTTTTTTTTTTTTTCATGTTCATGAGTCATTTTTTTTTTTATTTGTAACCTAAAAACTCAACATTTTAACATTTTATTTAAAAGCCAAATAGTCATCATAAAAATGTCATGTATTCTATCTCTGTATTGTTAAATATCTTATTTCCTCGCCACTCTCTGCCTTGTCTACCAAACTTTTATCATACACACATTGTAAGAGACTTCATTATTGTGTTCACACTAGATATTTATGCATTTTGACAATTCTTAAAATTATTTAAAAATTTTTAATGAATTAAGTATGTTTTATATTTTATAATTTTTCAGGTTTTTTTACTAATTTAATCTGAAATATATATCCTTTTTGATTATAATTGGTACTTCAAGTTTCTATTTAATTTCAGACTACTAAATTTTACTGCATTAAATTTATTTAAAGTGTGTGTGTGTGTGTGTGTGAGAGAGAGAGAGAGAGGTGGGGAACACCATAATTAATGTTTCTTAAAAATTTTGATCAGAAAATAAACAAATTCTTAGTTGTATATTTTAGCAAAGTAAAAAAACTGCTATTCTTTCAATATTTTAATGCCAGAATCATATAGTTTTTCTTATAAAACAATTTAATGATTAGCTGTAATTTTCATTTTCTATGTCAAAATTACTAATTAATGCAAACAGTACAGTAGCCTGCTAAATATTCAATTTTTTTTTCAATAAAGAAAATTTTAAATTGGTTCTTAGCAAAAATATTAAATTAAACCTTATTACTAAAATATTTAAACTAAGTTTATTTTTAGCATTATTTTTAAATGAGCTTATTGTAGTTGCAATTTTATCTTTTTTTCTTATTCAAAAGATTAAATTAATTAGAACAAAAGTATTAACCTTTTAATGTAAATGTAATTAAATAATATAAAAACATATCTACTTTATGTGCATATATCTATTTTTACTTATTTAACAGCTTGTTCATATAATTTTCTATTGCTTTTTCTTAATAAATTATAGAATAACTAAGCCATAACTTATTCCCACAACTAATCTTGTGAACAAATAACAATATAAATTTCCTTACTATCAAAAAGATCTTTTATTTTAAAATTGTATAAATTGCCTTCCTCTAAATACAAATGGATTCTTTTTGAGTTAGGTCAGAGTACTGAAAGTAGATACCTCATAGCCTGCTGTTCCACCATATGTATAGGAACACAGCATAAAAAAGAAATCATATTTCATATTAGTATAAATGAAAAAGCTTATAGCTGTGTGTGTGTGTTGGCTTCATTTTTACCTTCACTGACTTTTTGCTTTTAGTTATTTGGTCCAATAATTATAGGCTCATACTTTTCAAGTCTTTTTCTATTCTTGCCTTCAGTTGAAGTGCAATGTATTATATATATATATATATATATATATATATATATATATATATATATAGTAACCTATCCCTCTCATTGTCTTTTGTTTCTTCTATCTTGGCCTTTATGAGCTTTTGTATGCAGTTTGTTACTGTGAAATTTGCAGAAAAGATTAAGTGCTTTCTTCATCTAGTCAAATAACACATTTGATAGGACATCAGTAAGCTGAGTTAATAAAATAATTTTGCTGATGTTACCAATTATTAGTGTTTGTACTAGTTTGCATTCCAAGTAGGTTTTCCAACACTAATAATAATCTTGACAGCCTGATTTTGTTCCTTTTATCAACAGTGATAATGTACAAGTCTTCCTTACTATAATATTATCTTCAAATACCAACCCCTAAAATGTTTTCATGCTTGAAATAATAGTTATTGCTATTATTTCAAGCATGAAAACATTCATTGTTAGATGTATTTTTTTAATGTATTTAATAAGTTTTGAATTATGAAGTATTCTAAATTTGACCAAAAAGCTCTTAAAAAAGTAAAAAAAGAAAATCTTGTTTGGTTATTTGATCAGATTTTAGAAAGTGTTTTGGCTTGAGAACTTTTCAGCATCTCATAGTATGACATATTGTTGTTTTTAACCTATATTAATATAAAGGTTTCATTTTGATACACAGCTTTTCAAGTAAATACCATGAAAAGTTCAAACATTTTTTGCCATTTTTTTACTTAAAAACATGTTTTATTAAATAAATTATGATATTTTAATTGTAGTTTTTCTTTAGTATAAATGTTTTCTAGATAAGATTATGTTTTTAAAATGTCATTCTAATGTTTATTTTTGATCAAATACGGAATTGTTTTCAATTGTATTTCTTATTAAAAATGGTTTAGTATGTGTTGTTTGCATTAAATGTTACAGAAATCAAATCTTTAGATTATAGTGCTATTTATGATAAATATTAAAGTATCTACATAAGAACCTTAAGAAAAACTCTGTTTTATTGTTTCCTAAAACATTACATTTCTGGTACATGAAAGAGTATCAAAATATATAGGCAATCCATGAGAGCCGTCCCTTTCTTTCTTTACTCCTTTTAACTCCTTTTTATTTTTTGGTTTTAACTCTGATCTTTTCCAGTCTGATCAGGGACAAATTATTTTCTTTTTCTTTCTAGAAGTTGATGATTGGGTTTCTGGTTCCTTTTAAAGTCTTCTTATTCTCTTTCGCTCTCAGAAGTTCTGTGCATCTTAGAGGTATTATCACCTTGCTTGGAGTGAATTGAATAATAAAAAAATGTTAACATTTATGTTTTCATTTGCTATGAAGTTATCTATCATGCCAATAATAGCAATAGCTTCAATTCCTCTAAGTACCCACACCAATAGTTTAATTGGCTAAACATAAATACAAGTCAGTCAGTTAAGTGCCATATGTGATACACACTTGGGCGATCATGTCTCGAAAGAGACATGACTGACTGGGAGAAGATTATCCTGCAGTAGGTTTCCATTGCTTTCTGCAGTAGACTGGTTGCCAACCAAGGCTACAGAACCCAATCTGTCCTATTATTTAACCCATAACTGGAGGGAAGAGACAGATTAATACCTTTCCCAAGGGTATTTGTGCGTAAATGAATGCAAGGAATACAACTGGAATTCAAACTCGGCTTCCCGATTTTTCATTCCAAACCGATATCCGCTGCACCACAACGCACCTGACCAAGAAGGGATTTGAAAACAAGTTCTGATGTTTTAGTTAGATTTTGGGAAGTAAGTCAAGCTGAAAACTTTTCAGCAACCCTTGATAGTGTCATAATCACTTTTGTGTGGTTTTCTTTGTGCAGATAGAATGACAACATGTGTATGAAACAAGATAACAAACAATGACCTGTTAAAAAACTGCTTAGGCATGTTGAGCCTTTTATATTAGTTTAATTATAAAGATTTTTCTTGGATTGGATTTATTTACAGTCAGTGAAAAATATTCATTTACAGATGATTCTCTCGTTTTATTTAATCTTCTTGGCAAAAAGAATCCCAAACACAAAATAAATTCATTTATAGTTAAAGCAAATTTATATTCTTTCCCTTTCCAACATCATGTCTGTTAGATTATTGGCATATTGCAGAAATCACAAGTAGAAAAACAGACTGACTAGCTTAGTGGAAAGATAATTGATACAGCTGAAGAAGTATCTTTAGCAAACTAGATGTATCATCTCAATCATTGATTAATTGTATATGTTTATAACTGTTTCAATTCCAAAAATTAGGCCTATCAAAATTGTTATTAATATTATCTTTTTTAAATGATTTTCTTCAACTAAATTTGATCCAAGTTAACCTTTAGATTATATTCAGTAGATTTGGAGGCTCATATTTGAGGAAAATAATGTTCTTATAAGAAATATCTTTAATGGTCAGTAGTTGTGACTAAAAAAAATTTTGTTAGCTTCATTTATCAGATTGCAACAGATTTATGTACATTATTCTAGAAATCAATTTGTGTTTCAGTACTACCAATTTGGGTCTATAAAAAACAAATTATGGGGCTTGATTGGGCAATGATGTTTTTTGTTTTTATAATCTTAAGCACCTTAATTGAATCCATACACAAAAGTGACTTTTTGTTCAATGGTAATATTTTCCAAGTCATGTTGGTCTTCTCTTTTATTAGTGATTAGGTCCAAAATTGTGTACAGTAGACATCTCTTCTGCCAATTTGATAGATTCCTTGAAAAACCTGTCCTGAAATTAAAAATAAACAAGATGTATTTATGGTGGGATTTATAGCTTCATCTTAATCTTTCACAATACAACATTATTAACAAGATTATCTCAAACTACAATAATAACAACTCAAATTCTTTTTTTTTTCTTTTTAGAATAATCGAGTGTCCATTTTCATACAGAAATACTTTTTTTTTTTTAGAATTCTTCTGTGGATGCTATTATTCAATTTTGACATAGATACAATAAAAAATGGTGGTAATTGAGCAATCCATTTGTTTTTCTTGTAGCTGTAACAACCCTAAAGTGAACAGGTCACTTCCAGAAGTAGTTAATGAAAGCCAAACATTCTTTCATCAACTCGTACACAAGGTAATTACATGACTTTCTGTCTCGTTTTCCTATGTACACCTACTTTAATAACCAAACACACACACACACACACACATCTGATAATTGCTGTAACTTTTATATCAATGAAAAAAAAAAGTCAATCAGAAATTGCATTTCCTTACATTGCTTCGGATCATTTTATGATGGTTCAATGAAATAAAAAAAACGTAGTTTATTTAGGTTTGCAGTTTAAGCTGTCCACTTGTCTTATTTTCATGGCTACTTTGTTTGTATCTTATTTCTTTTATTTAATGCTGATGTCTCTTATCATTAGATGAACATTATCGTATTTGAGACACAAAGAATAATGACTTTAACAAAATTATAAATTGTTATAGCAAATAATAGAAATAAAATAAATGGAAAAAAAAAAAAAAAAACGAATTTACCTGACAACCCAATAGAAAAAAAGAAATAATAATTTTAATTTTGTTCAATAGGGAAAAAAAAAAAATTTGTTTAATATCTAAACCAAATTATGAGCACCAACAGAAAGCTACATCCACATCCATATATTTTTATGGTATTTGAAAATAAAAACATTTTACTGGAAATACCACTAAAGCTGAATGTTCCGATCCCTTTTACTTGATGTAATATTTAAATTATTTGCTCTGTAGTTTTCTTTTCTTTCAAAACAAAATAAGAACAGGTAGCAAGTTATTCATTTAACTTGTGTCACAAATACAAAAATGTTCATCAGCATCCATTAAAAGAAATAAGACACAAAGTAGCTATGAAAATAAGAGACAAGTGGACTGCTTAAACTGTTAACCTGAATAAACTGCTTTCTTTATGTAGCTCAGTTCTTAATAGTTGTAAAGGAAGAATAGAGCTACAAAAAAAAAACAATAAAACACTACAGTAAAAATATTTTACATGTAAATTCAAATTAAATTGGGGAAAAAAAGAAATTTATATGCCGACGCAATACATGAAAAATAAAATCCTTTAAATTTTACATGGGTATAAAACTTAAAACTGAATAAAAGGAAAATGGATAATATTCAATGTCATATTTTTCTCGCTTGGTCATTGAGGTTTTTGGTGGTAATTTTTTACTAGAATTATTAAGAACTAATCCTAATAACCAATATAATGAAAATAGATAATGTGTTCTTATATTCAAAAGGATCATTATTTTTAGAATAATATTCTTGATATAATAATGCTTAAATTATTACTTTCTTTGTAAATATCCTACATTCTGAGGTGAATCAATGCTTTTCCTGATCAAGTATTGAGGATATGTGTTAGCTCAACACTCATTCATCATGTATGTTGAACTCTTGATAAAATTATTATTGTGCTATTTTTTTCATTAGGTTTTAATCTTGAACACAATAAAGCTAATTTCATGCATATTATTGATCAGTATTTGATTAACTGATAGAATAATTACATTTTTCTATGCAAATATATTATAAAATATATTTTCAAGGCACTTTCAAATATAAAAATAAGTTTAATATTACAATATAACTGATGCTAAAATCTATTATCAGTCTTCATGTAACATTTAAATAATTTGTTATCATCTGCATTACAATGTTTTAAAAACTGTCTTATCTTTAAATAGAAATCTTCACAAACGTTTTAGAGAATTGTATATTTGAAAGATCATTTGTCATGTTTTAATAAAGTAGATGTTTTTTTTTTCTATCTGTATTGTTTTTTCTGTTTTCCTCTGTAAAAGTGAACATTGATCCCACTTAAGTATTCAGACAAGGCACTTCATTATTTATACAATTATTAGAAATTCAGATATGCCAAAGTAATTTAACACTCATTTGCCCAGTATTAGTGTTTATAATTTTGTATTAACCGGTTCAGTTAACTTATTTGAAAGTCTCTATCGGATGGAAACCGGTGTATTCAACATGATATAGCCATAGACATGTTGACCTATCACCGAAGTTAAGCAACATCGAGCCTGGTCAGTACTTAAATGGGTGACCATTTGGGAATACCAGGTGCTGTAAACGTAAGGACCAAGAACGGTCAACCGGTCCTCCAGGTTTGGGGGTTGGGTGCAGAGCTAACAATCCTGCCCCGTAAAAAAACAATTTGTTACAGAAACAGCCACAAAAAGTTGCTGCCCTATGCACCATTGGGTGTGATGGATAGATGATGATGATATATATATATATATATATATATATATATATATATATATATATATATACATACACACACACATGTACGTACGTACATACATATATATTAGAGAGTTTCAAATAAGTTATCTGAAAAGGAACCGGTGTATTCAACACACTATAGCTGTAGACTTATATATAAAGCTTATTCAGCTATGATGCTGAAAATGCTTATTTTACTATAGTAAATGGTTAAAAGTGAGAAAAGAGATGGAATATGTTTGTTTTATTATCACATACTCAAAACAAATATTATTAATGAGAATATGTCCATTTGCAATTACAATGATTGAAAATTAGTACTTTCATTTTAGTTGTTGGTTTTTAATTGTTACATTAAAATACCTATTGTTTTGTTAAAATTCTTATGAATATAATGAATTAACTTTGACATAGTTAAAATGTTTATCTTCAATTATTTCTGAAAATATTAACTTTTTTTTTTCATATAAAAATCATAAAAGATATTTTCCATTCCCACATTTAAAATATTATTCTTTGAGGTTTCTTTTTTGTTTTCACACACTTTTACTGTCATACAGTTTCATTGTCTAGGAAACACAATTTACAGCATTCACTATAAATTGTAAATGATTTATTTGTAATATTTTTCCAAAGAAAGTAATTTTTGTACAGATTATTTAATTAGCTTGATTGTCTTTAAGAAAACATTTGTTGGGCTTTTTCTTTCTCAGGCTTTGGTTTTGTTCATTTTTCAAGAATATGAATTTTTGCTCTATAAGATTTTTGCAAATGATTTCACCTTCAGTTCACATTAATCATATCACTGATAAGGTATGAACTAGTATAACTACTTAATGCTTATAAAATATATACATTTTTAAATAATTATTTTAACAATGTTCTTTATGTAATATATACATCTGTTTTATATATCTTTTGTTTTTTTCTTCTTGGCTGCATTTTTTCTATTTACTGTTAGATAAGCCCAAACATTTCTTGCTGTATAGTCAGTCAGTTAAGTGCCATACATGATACACGCTTGGGCAATCATGTCTTGAAAGAGACATGACTGACTGGGCAGAAAATTATCCCGCAGTAGGTTGCCATTGCTTTCTACAAATAATATGCATTTATAGTCTGTGTTGAGATTGATCATTTACAAAGTGTATTTATTATATATTATGACTTAACCTGCTGTTTACGTGAATATGAATCTCTTCACTTTATCTAGCTTATCTTTATAAGTAGTCATTAAGATCAGTAGAGGTGTTTTCTCTTTATTTGTAAGCAACATCTACATTTTGAAGTAGTTTTTATTAACCAACGGACTTATACTTTTAGAACATGATTTTCTTGAGGCAGACTTCACATTTAAACTTGAAATTAATTCTTTTTGTTTAATTCAGTATTTTTATTTGTCTCAGCTGAACATTATAAAATAAGGACGTCATAATAAGAACACTTTAATATCATTTGTGGAACTCAATACCATAATAGAAAAACTATGCTTCATTTACATTGTGTATGTTTTGAACTTAATGGGATATTTTAACAAATTTCTTCATAGGAATTTTTTATGAACTAATTTTTAAAGATATTCTTCCTTGCTCTCACATTTAAAGTTTCTTCCTGAGGATGTGTGTGTATGTAATGGAGAATTAAGTATTGACAAAAGATTATCATGGCTTATTACAGAATATTACAAAAGATAAAACTGGTACTTAGTTGTAAAGGTTCCTAGTGTGTTGAGTTTTCAAAGAGTAATCAGAATGATTGAAATATCTATCTATCTCTGTGTCTTTGAAATATCTATCTATCTCTGTAAGTCTTTGAAATATCTATCTATCTCTGTAAGTCTTTGAAATATCTATCTATCTCTGTAAGTCTTTGAAATATCTATCTCTCTGTAAGTCTTTGGAACATCTATCTCTCTCTGTAAGTCTTTTGAAATATTTCTCTCTGTAAGTCTTTGAAATATCTCTCTCTCTCTCTGTAAGTCTTTGAAATATCTATCTATCTCTGTAAGTCTTTGAAATATCTATCTATCTCTAAGTCTTTGAAATATCCATCTATCTCTGTAAGTCTTCTTTAAAATATCTATCTATCTCTGCTTGCAAGTCTTTGAAATATCTATCTATCTCTGTAAGTCTTTGGAAATATCTATCTATCTCTGTAAGTCTTTAAAATATCTATCTCTGTAAGTCTTTGAAATATCTATCTCTCTGTAAGTCTTTGAAATATCTATCTACTCTGTAAGTCTTTGAAATATCTATCTATCTCTGCAAGTCTTTGAAATATCTATCTATCTCTGTAAGTCTTTGAAATATCTATCTATCTCTGTGAGTCTTTGAAATATCTATCTATCTCTGTAAGTCTTTGAAATATCTATCTGTAAGTCTTTGAAATACCTCTCTTCTGTAAGTCTTTAAAATATCTCTCTCTCTGTAAGTCTTTGAAATATCTATCTCTCTCTGTAAGTCTTTGAAATATCTATCTATCTCTGTAAGTCTTTGAAATATCTACTCATCTCTGTAAGTCTTTGAAATATCTATCTATCTCTGTAAGTCTTTGAAATATCTATTCATCTCTGTAAGTCTTCTTTTGAAACATTCATCTATCCTCTTTGTGTTCTTGGAAATATTCATCTATCTCTGCAGTCTTTGAAATATCTATCTCTGTAAGTCTTTGAAATATCTATCTCTGTAAGTCTTTGAAATATCTATCTCTGTAAGTCTTTGAAATATCTATCTCTGTAAGTCTTTGAAATATCTATCTGTAAGTCTTTGAAATATCTATCTCTGTAAGTCTTTTGAAATATCTATCTCTGTAAGTCTTTGAAATATCTATCTCTGTAAGTCTTTGAAATATCTATCTCTGTAAGTCTTTGGAAATATCTATCTCTGTAAGTCTTTGAAATATCTATCTCTGTAAGTCTTTGAAATATCTATCTCTGTAAGTCTTTGAAATATCTATCTCTGTAAGTCTTTGAAATATCTATCTCTGTAAGTCTTTGAAATATCTATCTCTGTAAGTCTTGAAACATTCATCTCTGTAAGTCTTTGAAATATCTATCTCTGTAAGTCTTTGAAATATCTACCCTCTGTAAGTCTTTGAAATATCTATCTCTGTAAGTCTTTTGAAATATCTATCTCTGTAAGTCTTTTGAAATATCTATCTCTGTAAGTCTTTGAAATATCTATCTCTGTAAGTCTTTGAAATATCTATCTCTGTAAGTCTTTGAAATATCTATCTCTGTAAGTCTTTGGAACATCTATCTCTGTAAGTCTTTGAAATATCTATCTCTGTAAGTCTTTGAAATATCTATCTCTGTAAGTCTTTGAAATATCTATCTGTAAGTCTTTGAAATATCTATCTCTGTAAGTCTTTGAAATATCTATCTCTGTAAGTCTTAGATATTTCAAAGACTTACAGAGATAGATATTTCAATCACTGCTATCTATCTATTCTATTCTCTCTATCTCTGCTATCTATTCTATTCTCGCTATCTCTGCTATCTATTCTATTCTCGCTATCTCTGCTATCTATTCTATTCTCGCTATCTCTGCTATCTATTCTATTCTCTCTATCTCTGCTATCTATTCTATTCTCTCTCTCTGCTATCTATTCTATTCTATTCTCTATATCTCTGCTATCTATCTATCTATTCTATTCTCTCTATCTCTGTTATCTATCTATCTATTCTATTCTCTCTATCTCTGCTATCTATCTATCTATCTATCTATCTATTCTATTCTCTCTATCTCTGCTATCTATCTATCTATCTATCTATCTATCTATCTATTCTATTCTCTCTATCTCTGCTATCTATCTATCTATCTATCTATCTATCTATCTATTCTATCTTCTATCTCTGCTATCTATCTATCTATCTATCTATCTATCTATTCTTATTCTCTCTATCTCTGCTATCTATCTATCTATCTATCTATCTATCTATCTATCTATCTATTCTATTCTATTCTCTCTATCTCTGCTATCTATCTATCTATCTATCTATCTATCTATCTATTCTCTCTATCTCTTCTATTCTCTCTATCTATCTATCTATCTATCATCCTATTCTCTCTATCTCTGCTATCTATTCTATTCTCTCTATCTCTGCTATCTATTCTATCTTCTATCTCTGCTATCTATTCTATTCTCTCTATCTCTGCTATCTATCTATCTATCTTCTATCTCTGCTATCTATCTATCTATCCTCTCTATCTCTGCTATCTATCTATCTATCTATCCTCTCTCTATTTCTGCTATCTATCTATCTCTCTATCTATCCTCTCTATCTCTGCTATCTATCTATCTATCTATCTCTGCTATCTATCTATGTATTCTATTCTCTCTATCTATCTATCTATCTATCTATCTATCTATCTATCTATCTCTGCTATCTATCTATCTATCTATCTATCTATCTATCTATCTCTGCTATCTATCTATCTATCTATCTATCTATCTATCTCTGCTATCTATCTATCTATCTATCTATTCTATTCTATCTATCTCTGCTAGCTATCTATTCTATTCTATTCTATTCTATCTCTGCTATCTATTCTATTCTATTCTATCTCTGCTATCTATTCTATTCTATCTCTGCTATCTATTCTATTCTATCTCTGCTATCTATTCTATTCTATCTCTGCTATCTATTCTATTCTATCTCTGCTATCTATTCTATTCTATCTCTGCTATCTATTCTATTCTATCTCTGCTATCTATTCTATTCTATCTCTGCTATCTATTCTATTCTATTCTATCTCTGCTATCTATTCTATTCTATTCTATCTCTGCTATCTATTCTATTCTATTCTATCTCTGCTATCTATTCTATTCTATTCTATCTCTGCTATCTATTCTATTCTATTCTATCTCTGCTATTCATTCTATTTTATCTCTGCTATCTATTCTATTCTATCTCTGCTATCTATTCTATTCTATCTCTGCTATCTATTCTATTCTATTCTATCTCTGCTATCTATTCTATCTATTCTATTCCTTTTAATCTACCAATGTTTTTTTTTACTTTGAGAAAGTTGAAAAACAATTTTACCTTCCGTCAACTAACAGCGTCCTCAAATGAACACACTTTTGACCACTTCTTTCCAACCATTTGTCATCCATAGCTCTACTAAGTTCTTCCTTAGTAGTAGTGGGCACATAACATCTTTTTCTTTTCTTTTCTTTTTTTTTTTTGTCTGTAATTTCATTGAAATATGTCTTTTCAAATCCTGTTCTTTTATTATTTTTTTTTTCACTCTCAGTAGCCCATTGCATCTTAGTAACTTTATCTGCTGTGTTTTATTCACACACACACACACACACACACACACACACACACACACACAAATATATATATATATATATATATATATATATATATATATATAAGCATATTTGATTAAATAAATTAAACATATCTATTTATTTTTATTTTAATCCTCTCATAGTCACAAATAAGTTTCTTGGTATGGTGATTAAAAACAGCAAGAAAGGCATTGTATGTATTTTCATTAGTTTTATTTTTATGTTTAGTGTCAGTTTTAATTTTCATGGTAAAATATGCATGTATTGTAAATTAATGTTAATATAATTCTAATTATAAACAAGATGAAAAAATTCTAAAAAAAATTCATAGGTACTAATACATCTCCCACAAATCCCAGTAAAAAAATAAAACTAATCATATACTATGCTAAATTTAATACAACCAATTTTAATCATCCACAATAATTTCTTTCCACCAACTAGTATTTTGCTAAAAACAAACATTGTATACCAATTTAAATGTTCTTTGGGAGATTGTATCTCTGACAAAAACAAATGTATATGTTGGCCACACACGAACAACACTATCTAGAAGGCTTACATTACATATGTCCGATTCATCATTAATTGCACCACATTTAAATGAACATTCCTGTCCACATTCATGATTTCAGAAACTATGTTTAAAATTGCAAAGCTATTCAACTTGAATATAATAACCTGATTTTTACTTATTTCAACCAATTTACCTCAATAACAAAATGTTTCCTTACTCAGCCCCAGTGACACTGTGTAGAATTTTTAAACAGACATACATATTTTGAGTTTTTTGTTAGCTTTGCATTATTTATAAATATTTTCAAACTATATAAATAAACTGTAGAATTTTCTCTTTATAAACTCCAACATAAAGAGATCTGTAATATAAAAAAACAGAATTGAATATTGTCATGTGTAGCTTCTGATTTTCATAGTTTTATAAAACGTAACCATTGCCATAATGATTGCTTGGTATTTAGTCTTTTCATTTTAATTTAACAAAAATTTTCAATTTAGATTATTAGGTGCAGAATGTAAATAAGAAAGTGAACAGCAATTATAAATGTTTTTAAAATTCACACTGACATTAAACAATATATTTCAATTTAAAAAAAAAATAAAAACTTTTTTTTCCATAGCAATTCTGGTTAAATGTTATTGTTAAGCAATATATTTCTCTCTCAATATTTTAACTCTCATTGCTCAATATTTCATTGGTGACAAAGCAATGCATTTGACAAAAATTAGCAAACTTTAAAACATTCTTTAAAATTTCTTAGTTGACAGTGAAATGTTGCACATTGTGTATTGGATGAGTGAAAGATACATTTGAAAAACTAAACAAAGTACTAAGATACAGGAAAATTTTGTTAGAAACAAAGAAAAGTAGTGAACTGTTATGTAATATCAATCCTCTTGTATGGCATTGAATGCTGGACAATCTCCTTTTGGATGAAGAGAAAACTGGAGGCATCAGAAATGTGGTTCTACAGAAGAATGCTGAGAACTCCATGGATGAAGTTAGTAAGCAACAAGGAAGTCTTAAGGAAAATGGCAACAAAAAGGGCACTTACACTCAGAATCAGGGGACAGATGAAATATCTTGGACATATAACGAGGAGTGTGGGCTTGGAGTGTTTGATAATTACAGAAAATATCAAAAGCAAAAGTGACAGAGAAAAACATCAGGACCACCTACCTGACTGGTTTGTGTGAATGGATAGTGAAATAGTGGGGGATGCTTGGCAAAGAGACAAACCTTGCTAAGGACTACAAAGAATAGAAGGTTGTGGAGAGCCATAGTCGCCAGCACTCTTAAAGACACGGCATGTACATGGGTAGTGGGAAATTTGTTTATTTTAAAGAATTAACTCTTCTTTTGAAGGACATCATAAACTACTAAGCATTTCTCTTTAATTTTAAATACAGCTTTCTCCTTTCCCATACAAATATTTCTTGCTTTTCTACTTCTCTCAGAGAGAGAAAGAAAGCCTGCAAGAGAGAGAGAGAGAGAGAGAAAGGGAGACCTACTGTTACCATTATAAGCAGCAATCAACACTTATTGTCATGGTATTTATTGTGTAGCTGTTGCTTGGGATTTTGGCCCCATAGCATTTCCAACTACTACCACTGCCCATTGTTAGTTACATACATGTCTGCTCACAGCCTTACTATCTCTCCCTTCCTTCTCTTGCCTACTTGGTAAGCTGGTTGGCTTTAAAATTAGTGAATGCTGGTAACGATGATTACTGACAGACAAGCCAGGCAGTTATTGATCTGTGACAATTTGAATTTCTTTCCCCCACCCCATCTTTTCCCTAGTTGTGATGTCGATGGTAGTGGTGATGGTGGTGGTTGGATGTTGTGTTTGTGCTTGATTCTGAGTTGGCTGTCAGGAAATAAGCAAGCAGCAATCTGGTGTTGTCTGAATGAGAAAATAAAGCAGATCACCCCCACCATCATCCCCAGCCCCAACCACACCCCAATCTCTTTTTGGCCTGTTGATGTGTAACCATTCCGCTATTGATGGCTTGCTTTTCTCACTCTGTCCACGCATTTTTATTGTCATCTTTTACAAGAAGATAAAAATGTAGAGAGATTTACTGAAAGAATCCATGAGAGGACATTTCATTTTTTCTTTGTTCCGTTTTTCTTTCTTTCTTTCTTTTTTTCTTTTTGAATGTAATCATTTCTTTTTTTTATGCAAAAAATAAACTCCAATAATGTAATAGAATTATTAAATGGAATATTTTTTAAGGAAAAATAGATTTCAGTTCATTAATGTAATTCTTAATTTAAAATTGCTTTTAAACACATTTCTCTTTTAGGTGAGAATACAACATTATTCCATTTTTCAGTTTTTGTCTGTTTTTTTTTTTTTTTTTTTTTTTTCAATGTTTCTTCTTTGATCATTTATTAGAAAATTATTTAGAGATTGCAGAACAAAACAATATTTTGGTAACAATCAGAAATAGTCTTTCGATGAAATAGAAAAGAAAAGTAAATATACTCTCTCTCTCTCTCTCTCTCTCTCTCTCTCTCAAAATTTGCCCTTTATTCCTTTTTTAGTAATAAAAACATTGGTTCCCCAAGAAGTATTTTCAGTGTTACTAACAATGACCTTTCTCTGCGGAGGATTGTTTACACACGGTACACATCATTTCTTATCCTTTGTTTTTTTGTTTACCAATTTTTAATTGCTATTATTTCTGAAGAACTTTCCATTTCTCATTTTCATCCCCTTTTCTCACCAAGATGTGTTTTCAAATCTACCCAAACTGTCATTGCTCGGTGGTCATTTCCTTTTTTTTTTTTTTAATCAAGATGTTTTCTATTTTCTTTTCAACCCAGTCTTGTTGATTTCGGGGGAAAAAAATGCTAGGCCATTATTTTTTTTCATAATTTTTATTTTTCTCCTTTTGAGCAGAGTATGAAAAATTATTAATGATTTAATGTCACAACAATGGCAATAAGCAAAAGATTTTGAAATAGTTGATGCGTTTTTGGACTTTTATTATTAAAAAAAATCAAAATTAATTAACTCTTGTTAAACCTAAAAGAATATTAGAAAAGTTTCCCTCAGCAAATATTTTTTTATTCAATATAACTTTTTTTGTTCTGTATGAACTATTAAATCAAATTTTATATGGCTTTCAAATAATTATTTGAAATTTTCTTAAATATTTTCTATTTAAAAATCTTCTTTCAGCCTGATGTAATTTATTTTAAATTTTATTTAATACAATACGGAAAAGTTGCCAAATAAAGCAATTTTGTAATATTTTAAAATGTAAGAAAAAAAAATTAGTTATGTTTTTTGTAAAATGGACAAATTTATTAGAAGAATTATTTAAAGAAATATTTAAGTTATATAGAATAACTTATATTTAAGTTTAGTATTAGAATAACTTTGTCTTTGTTATTATTTCTTCCTTTAGTAAGCAGCTTTTTCAAACACGAATATCTCTTGTTCTTGATTTTCAAACACGAATAATATCTCTTCTTGTTCTTGTTTAATGGCTTCTTTGAAGAAACATGATATTTCATCAAAATATTTCTTGTAGCCCATGATCATTGATGCATCTTGCATAAGTTCAAAACTAGTAAAATCAATTCTCAAGGTATAGGATATCAGATATTGAATTTCTGCAATTTGGTGTATTATTTAGTCTCTGTACCGTGTGTTGATATTTTTGGAATGTTACTATCTGTGCTGTTTCAACTGCAGGTGAACTCTTGACAACATTTAGTAAGCAGCAGCAGCAACTCTTCTCATCTTTCCTGTGAATCTATGCAAGCAATACCAAAAAGATAACATTTATTTCATTAGGCTTGAAAAGCTTTCTATTTTCAATGCTTGTGATGACCTCAGCATGTTGTACACTTCACTAAAAACACTGTTCTAGAAAACAATTTTACTTCAAGTGGGATTGGCCTACTTATCTCAGTGTTACCTCACAACTCAACTAACTGTATGCCAGATTTTGCTATCCTTTACTTAATTAATTTCAAGTTATATGAATAAAATACTAAAGATATAAGTTTATAAGCTAAACCACAAATTATTGTTTTATTTAATTGAGTACTTGTAGTTCATTGCGTTGTGGTACAGTGGATATCGGCTCGGAACGAGAAACCGGGAAGCCGAGTTCGAATTCCAGTTGAATCCATTGTATTCACTTACGTGCAAATACCCTTGGGAAAGGTATTAATCCGTCTATTCCTTCCAGTTATGGGTTAAATAGCAGGACAGATTGGGTTCTATAGCCTTGGTCGGCAACCAGTCTACCGCAGAAAGCAATGGCAACCTACTGCGGGATAATCCTCTGCCCAGTCAGTCATGTCTCTTTCGGGACATGATCACCCAAGCGTGTTTCACATATGGCACTTAACTGACTGACTTGTAGTGGGATAAGAAATTAAGATCAACCTTCTTCTTCTTCACTTTTACAAAAATTCACAATGACTGTGAAATCCTGGTTTTTAGAAAAAGAATTGACCATGTGCATAAAGAAAAAGTCAAAACCAGATTTCACAAGTAGGTGTTAAATTGATTTTTGACTCATCAAATTGCAAGACTTGAGGACTTGAGTCAGTATGAAAAATCTAATGACAATAAAAGGGCCTCATCAGCATCAGTCAGTTAGTCAGGGATGGAAACAGCAAAAACAACAAGCTAGAATGAAAGGTGAGAAGTTTCAAGCTGACCCAGACATTTTTCCTTTTTCTCTTTCCTTCTCCTGTGCTGATTTCCTTTACTTCTTCTCCATCCAAAGACATTCCTACTAAATACATACATACATACATACATATGCATATATTCTTTCAACAATTACTACTACGAACATTTTCTACAAATCTTGATACCCATAACTTTCTCATTGAACACGAACTCTACCCTTAACTTCTTAATAATGTTTCTAATTGCACATTAACTTCTACAATTTGTTTTATGCTTTCCTTTTAATAAATTTCTATTTTAAAATGAAAAATGTATATTTTATTCTTACACTATTCCACACATTTCAATCTGCCGACAACCAACCAACCTTCTGATGATAATTCTGGATAAAACTTGTAAGCTGTAAGGGGTTCGGTTAAGTATGACACAAGGCCGAATCAAAGAAAAATTAACCCGCCCCTTACGGCTACATACTCACCACAATTCAAAATACTCTAACAGTTAAGAATAGTAATTGTGTTAAAATGATGAATTTGACTCCAAATTGTATTTATATAAAAATGTTCACTGTTAAGAACTGAATGCTTGTAAGCATTATAAAGCAGGTTTTAGATATCAAATTGATATATTGTTCCTTTGTATCAAAAATAAAAAGGGATATCAGTATCTACAGCTCTTGTGTAGCAATGGAAATCAGCTTAATTAGAAATATTGATAGATTAACAATAAGATTAACAATCTTGTCCGAAGATTAAACAGAATATGGTCTTTCAGCTCTAAATTAATGATGTTTCATACAGATGGGAATGTTTTGTTTGGTGGTCAGAAGTATAACAACATTTCACAGGCAAGAACACACATAAATATTATTAGTGTATATCTAAAGCCATAGGATGTTGGTTGATTTTCTTCTTTTTTTTTTTTTATTCAGCCTTGTGTTATACATAACCGAACTCCCTACAGCTTACAAGTTTTATCCAGAATTATCATCAGAATTATTAGGTTTTCATCAGAATGTTGGTTGTCAGCAGGTTGAAATGTATGGAATAGTGTAAGAATAAAATATACATTTTTCATTTTAAAAATAGAAATTTATTAAAAGGAAAGAATATCACAAGTTGTAGAAGTTAATGTGAAATTAGAAACATTATTAAGAAGTTAAGGGTAGAGTTCATGTTCAATGAGAAAGTTAAAAGTATCAAGAGTTGAAGAAATTGTTTGGAGTAGTAATTGTTGAAATAGTATATGTCTTTGGATGGAGAAGAAGTAGAATTAAACAGCACGTGAGAAGGAAAGAGGACAGGATGACCAGTTGACTTGAAGCTTCTCCCATTACATTTTAACAGTGTCTCTCACAGCTCCACTGAGTCTCTCTGATGATCAAGTTAAGGCATCTAGATTTTTCACACTATGGAAGTCCTTTTGGGTCTTGCAGTTGCTCCCATTGATCAAAATCAATGTAACACCTACTTGCGAAATCTGGTTTCGACTTTTTCTTTAAGCACATAGTCAATCCTCTTTTTCTATTTGGGAAAAACCAGGATTTCACATGTTATTGTGAATTTTTGTAAAAGTGAAGAAGAAAGTTGATTTTAATTCTTAATTGCTTATCCACTACATATCTTCAATAAGTCTAATATATTACAAATTAGTGATAGAATTGTGCCTAATATTTTGTAAATTTTTAAGGAAGTTTGTTCTGCTACAGCAGATGAGCCTCCATCTTAAAGTATATTTAAGTAAATGCATGAAAGATGAACAATGAAAGAGACCAATTATTGAGGCATTCTAATTTTATTTTTTGCATATACGAACCTTAATAATACAGTTTCTCTTTTTATTTTAGATATTGTATTATTTTTTGTTATTCAGTCGAGCCAGCTCGAACATTCATAAGTCTCATACCAATCATCATGGTCCTGCACCAAGGTCAGAAGGTCATTAGGGTGGCATCCTGTGTCATTGCATAGTTAGTTAATGTAGGTGGTTGCTGGACAGCCAACCCATCTTGCACAATGTCCAGAGCAGTAGATCACTTGCAAGTTCTTGTTTTGCTCACCTGCAGTGTCCCGCGAAGCGTATTCTGTGTCCATGTAAGATTGTAGAAATATCAGGGATAGAGCTGTGACTTAGTTGGATATTGTCTCCTAGAAATGTTAAATTTTTTTTTTTAATCATATCACCCCAAGCAAGGCGGTAACGCCACTGATGTGCAGGGGGCTACATAAGAGTGAGAAGATTAGAAAAGAGAAAACCGAAAACCACATCCTAAACAGGAAACAAGGGATGAGCCTCTTCACCTGTTCAATAGACGTGGGTGGAGTGTGAACCGGGCGATAGTTTAGTCTATCTACTCCAATTAATATAGCATTCAGCATCTGAGTATAAGTTCCATCTATCTTAGACTCAAGAGTTTTAGTTAATGCCCAAGCAGTAGCACTATACATTAAAGTACATTACAGTGGCACAAAAAAAAACTCCGTTTTAGGTTCTCTGGTAGATCAGATTTCCAGATTACATCCATTTTATTCAAGACTGCCCAAGGTTTATCTATATTATTGGTCAGGCACTGTTAATGTTTAAATCCCAAACTCTCTTAGGCTTTTAAAATATCTTCAGTGCTAGTGAATATTTCTTTTAAGTTCTAAAGATTTACTGTCTACTAATCTAATAATTTGCAACCACTGAGCATGTTAAAACTGTGGCCTCTAATGGGTTAACAACAACAGTCTTAGAATTTATTTTATAATAATGCTATCATTCTACCTACTTTTATCTTCAGAATCACTTTCAACAAAATTTCTGTATCTATTAGCACTCACATATCGCTTTTACAATCAAATGTATATTTTATTGTTTGTTTTTCCTTTATAGTGCTTCATTTTCTCATCTAGTCAGAAATGAAATCCAACTCCTCTTTGAGTTCATATTATCTTAGTTGTCTGATTAGTTTTTATTTATAAATCAGTCACTACTAAAAGAAAGATATCAACCATGTCCGTTATTTGTGTTTATCTGATCATTAAATGTTAATATTTCTCATAAAAAAGAACAATTATTCAGCAGAGCCTCTTATCACATTCTGTCAATTCAAATTCCTTTGAAATAAAATGATGTTGGTTTCAAATCTAAGAAGATTTACAGTGACACTGACATTTTGGAAGTCTTGATAATACAAGAAATTCTGTAGGGGATGGAAAAGGTGGTAATTAGAGAGTATCATATTAAGTTGGATGGGTGTGGCAGAATTTCCTAATTTAATTACAGCTGTTTTTCATCATGAATTATGTAGATTGACAACAGGCAGATTTGGGGCAATTACAAACATGTTCATCATGTTTAGAATTGTTGCATCACTCATGATTTACAGCTGTAATGCAGTTCAGAATAACTTATAATATTCATATCTGGATTAAGCAGTTCCTGGTAAAAAATATTCTTTGTATAACAAAGCCTCATTTATCTAACACAACTGTGGCTATGGTGGCTGTATCATTGTTTAATAAGCTTTATCTTGTACTGATGAAGGGGCATCACTTTCAATGGGAACTTGTGAGAAATCAAAGACATACAATTTTAATTGTTCTCTCAGTGTTTGTAGCATCCACACCTTGTGCGGAATAATACAGAAAGATACCAACTCTACAGGGATCATCTAAATATGACCACTTTAAAAATGGCAGAACATTTCAAAGCTTGATCAGTCTTGAAATGTTGAAACATATTGCCAAAAAGGAAAGTATTTGTAAGCTGTTATTTAGCAATAGTCTCTTCTTTGCATGCCTTATTGATTCAAGGTATCAGTGAATCTGAAATGAGGCTCATTCCCCAATTAGACAGTTGTCAAATGATATTGGGAATGCTTTAATCAGAATAAGACTGATTTTCTTCTATTGTTGACTATTTGTTTTAACGGTTATCATTGGGCAGATCTGTACAGTCACCTGAGGCATAAATGTTTTTAAAGTTGGAGAATTGTTGTGCAGGGACAACCCTACACTCTCAGCTTCTATGATAGTGCTTTTTTTTTAGTAATACAATATGACAGCCAGTAACTTTAACTGGAGAAGGGAGGGTTTATCACAGATCTCTTTCTCTCTCTCTTATATGAGTTAGAGAGAATTAATACAAATAAAAATCTTGTCACTTTGCTGATTGATGTTAACTTCTGCATCCTGATTCTAAAGTTTTGTGGGCAGACCCCTCCATCCACTCATCAATGGGTATCATCAATTGACTGCTTATGCTTCTTGATTTTTTTTTTTTTTTTTTTTTTTTTTTGTATACCCTTATCATTGGTTCAAGTATTTTGAGTTTTTTTTCCCCCATAGTGTATGGGTGTGTGTTTAAACATTTTATATATATTTATATATATATATATTTATTATAAATTAAAAAAAAATTTTTTTAAATTAAAAATCCTATAGAAAAAATCGATTTACTAAATTCTAAAGTAAGGTTTAATATACATAATTAGATTAATTATAAAAACAGTCCTTAATACACGCATTAAACTTCACCTACTACCTTAAATACAAACACACCTATTACCTATTCATCTTTTACCTTAAATACAAACATTTAATCTTCCCTCCTACATAAAATTCTACTTATTACGCACCTATTACCTACTTACCTATTACCTTAAATTTTTAACATTAAATTTTACCCCTTACATTAGATCACCGTTTACGGTAAGATTTAATTAAAATTTAAAATTTAATAGAAAAAAATCAGTTTCCAAACTGTGATCTAATTAAAACTTAAAATTTCATAGAAAAAAATCGATTTCCTAAATCCAAAATTAAGATTAAATATACAAAATTAGATTAATTATAAAAACTCTGCTTAAACACCAAAATATTTTGTACACAATAAGCATCCCACCCCTTACCTGCTCCTCTAAGAAATCCAAGGGATATAGTCTAGTTGCAAGATAATAAAAACTTACATTCTAGCTGCTAATGCTAAATCTGTCTAGAAAACTCAGAGACTCTCATTAATCAAACATATTCACTACCCACACCACTTTCTTCAAAATTCTAACAGTCAATCCACAAGACTTATTCCCTTATCACTAACCCCCACCAACATCCCACACACAACTGACCAAATATAAGAAAAGGGGCTTTCCATTCCTGTCCACACCGCCTGATGAGACATTGTAGTTTCAATGTTGAAAAAAATGTACTATTTGTAGTGGGATATATAAAAAAATTATGTACATGTTCTAAAATATAATTTATAATAAATATTCACAGCTCTATATATTATATATTGAGCACTGTTTTAAATTAATGTTTTGGAGGTTGTAAAAAGTTTTTTTCTTCATTCTGTATTCACTAGAATATATATATATATATATATATATATATATATAATGGATTTATGTGTGTGCGTATATATATTAGTTGAATATATAGATCAAATTCTGACAAGATAAATAGAATAAGTAAAGAACAGGTAGGAAAAGTGTATTTAATTTAATGTTTTACTTTAACAAGCTTCTTCATAGACTTTTTTTAAAGATGGAACTTGGTTTTGTTTTTAAGAAATCTCTGAAGAAGCTTGTTAAAGTGAAACGTGTGTGTGTGTACATACACACACACACACACACACACACACAGAGAGAGGGTGCGATGGGTAAATTGTCGCCATTATATATTTTTTTATTTTTTGGTTGGTTGGTTGGTTGGTTGGTTGGTTGGTTGGTTGGTTGGTTTTTTTGTTTTGTTTTTTTGTTGACTGCAGAGTATAGTAGGGTCAGTTAGGCACTGACTGTGAGAAAAAGAGCACCATGACATGTTTCACTCCACCAAAGATTTGTAAACACCATGCTGTTTTGCTTAGCATTCATGCCAGAAGATCCAATACAAATATTTCAGAGAGTTTGGACAGTGCAGAGGATTTGGAAAGAGTTGGATGAGTCTAATAATGGTCATCACAAAGGTGTTTTGAGTGATCACTAGAGATGCCGACATTATTCCTCTATTTATCTTCCCACAGGGCCTCACACTCAACACAAAGGCTTACATGAAGTGCCTTGAGGAGGTAGTGCTTCCCTGCATCAAGAAGGTAACTGTTGAAAGACTTTATGTCTGGCAACAGGACTCTGCACCTTGCCACACAAGCAGGAGAACACAGTCATGGCTGTCAGACAAATTCTGCAACCACATTACCCCTTATATCTGGCCACCTAACTCTAAAACTGCAACTCCTTTGATTATTATGTGTGGGGGACAGTAGAACAAAACTCTGTGCTACTATAACGTAAGGTCTACCGCAGCATCGAACTTAATGTCTATACATATCTATTTAAACCTTATATTAATATTTATATATCTATATACTATTTCTAGTCAAGGTAGAGAGGTAAAACTAAACACACTAACACATACAATACATATATTTGTTTTAGCGATAAACAATTTGAATATGTGCTTTTTTCTCTGTAAGGATAATTCTTCTATAAAATTTCTTTAGCAACATCTTGAAGTACCCTGAAGTTCTAAAATATTTGTTAACTGATTCAAAGAGGATTCTGATTTAGGATCTTCATTTGTTTCTTTTTATATAGACGGGTCACATGACCTGATGGCCACATGAAGGGAGAGGCATAGTAGACCTCCGCACTGCACCTGGGTAGACAATATATTGAGGTAGACCTCATGCTATAGTAGCACCTAAAACTCATTTTAACAACAAAGATAAACTGAAGACAAGGATTATGGCAGCATTCACCAACTTAATCAAAGAGGCCGTCCAGAAGTGTTGCAGGAGATTCCAAAGTCATCTGAAGGACATGGTTGAAACCAATGGCAATTTCAAGATATTTTGATGTCATTTTGGTAAATATATTTGTTCAAATGAGATGTCAGTGTTATTTTCATTTTTGCGTAATTTAGACAACAATTAATCCATCACACTCTGTATACTAAAACTGTTTTTACTAACAAGGTTTATCTTGTCCAGGAAATGGTTATATATAAGAAAAAGAAGTGCTCAATACACGGTCCAGAAAATTGAAAGTGTAGAGTTAGTCAATATTTAAAATATTACAAATACTAGCCTTTTCTGCTACCATGGTTTCTGCCACTGAAGGTTTCTTCAGGCAGTGAAAAGGTCAATTGTTTTTCTATCACTTTATTTATACATGTATGGTATCAATGGAAAATTTAATGGGAGAGAGGGTGTAAAGGGAAATGAAAAATTATATATAATTTTGGTACTCTCATCTGGGTTCATATTGTTCCAGTAAAGATATTTTAGCATGTTTTGCAGGCTGTCATTATTTTAGATCTCCCATTTAACGTTGCCTTGCTCTGGATAGAACATAATTGCCAGCTTTTTTTTTTTTTTTTGACCCAATATGTACATCATATTTCTAATACTATATGACTTAACTTTTTTCAAAAATACTCCAACATATATTAGGGCTTTTTCCATTTTTTTTTAAACTCCCAGATATGGCTAGCTAGTTTCGTACTGTGTTTAAAAGCTTCTAATTTAAATGATATTCAATGGTTATACCATCTTTTCTTAAAGCTCCCTTCTGTACACCCAAATTACACTTTATTTTGGCCTTTTTCATTTTCTACATTTGCCTTGTAGACAACCTTTTCTGTTTTATATATTCCATTTAGTGGGCACTTATTTTTTTATCTACAATATGTGATTAATTATATCATTATCCTGCACACTATCTTGATTAAAACTCTTGATGTTGTACTTAATTGTATTTTCTAAGTTGTTGGTACAACTATAACTTTACAGTGTTTTTGTTGAAGATTTTGTGCAACTCAAATTTTGGGAAGTGTTTATCAAATAGTTTGAAAAACATTTTTCCTATATTTGTTTTCACTCCTAAATTAAAGTGGGGGTTGAACCAAATAATGCTTCTTTTTTTATGTTCTCCATAGATTGAATCATTTGGGGTTTAAATTCAGGTCTGGTTTTGTGCCCCCCTTCTATTAATGCTCTCTCATACTCTTTCTTTTTTACTTCAAAAATATCTTGATTTGAAGAATCTCAAAATAGCCTACATTCAATGCCTTTTGAGATGTGTTTAACCAGTTTTATTGGATAGTTTGATCCAGCATTCACATATTGTAACTTGCTGTTTGGTTTCTTGTATGAGTAGATGTTGTCAGTTTATTGTACTACTTTTAAATTCATATTTCATATGTACTATTTTACTTAATATATAGAGGCCCATCAATTTGAACACCTGCACTGTCAAACAAACCTTGGGAGACATCAAATGCACCTTTGTTTTTTCTTTTTAGCCATGTATCATTGTTGTGAAAAAGAATTGATTTTCTTCAATGCAGAATAATTTCTACTTGCTCAAGTGTTACATTTATGAACTCCTTGGTGAAGTTTAATACTTCAAGCAGCCCCTATTCAAATATGGAAGGATAGAAATCTTTTATATCGTATTTAATAAACACATGCTTTTTTTTGATAATTTTTTATTTCTTGGAACCAAGATATACACTCTCCTGTGACTTTTCACTGGTTATCCTGTGTTGCTATCTGTAGTAACTACAGACATGGCAGCTGCATTCATGTTGAATAAAAATAGAAAATACTTAAAAAATATAACTAATTTCCTCAGAATGATGTTTAAGTAAGAATGAAATTGAAATGCAATAAAATTTGCTGTTATTATTTGAATGTTATTTTAAAAAAGATTATTGGGATGTAAGCAAAAATAAAAGCTAAGAAAAATAATTTTGTTGACACAAAAATGTTTTTTTGTTTGTTTGAACTATGTCCTATATTCATATCAGTGTGTTAAAATTGTATGAAATCATAAAAAAATATATATATTTTACAATTAATGTTCTCCGCCCAATTGTCACCTCATCTTTCTTAGCAGCTAAACAGAGTTCTCTCCCCCATACAATTTTCAGTTTATTACAGATTAACATTTTTCCTAAAATTGATTTGTCCTTGAATGATTTGAAATCAGAATAAATTAATGAGCAAAGTTTGAAAGATATTGATATATTATCTAATTTTTTTGAGCTTAATTCATTTTCAGTAACAAAATTTTGTATATAGAAAATAGTATAAGAATTATATATATATATATATATATATATATATATATATATATATATGCGCACACACACACACACACACACACCATATATCTAGAAAATCCATATATAGAGGCTATTCTCTTCATTTTTATATGTGGTGGGTGGTCTCAACTAATCTGTTTGCATTGTTAATGTATGTCTTTATATTGAAAATAAAGATGTAAAAATAATTATTGATATCATTATATTCAAGAGCTTTTTATTTTTATATATTGTATATAAAATGTACTTAATAAATAAAATAATGCCTTTCATATTAAATGAGAATTAATGTTTAGAGTATACAGACATAGAACCCAATTATCACTAGATACACAATCATTAAACACACAGTATATAATGTAAATTCTATGAAGACAAGAATGAAAAAAAAAATTTTTTTTTATTGAAATAATCAACAAAGTAAACCACTCAGACATAATTTTTAAAGATTTTATCATATTTTTCCACTTTGATCCCAATACTTTTTATTTGGGAAGAACATTCCTTGAGTAACCAACTTTTATATAATGTGTAAATTATGTATAGTATTAAATACAATAATATATATACATTCTTGTATGGAGTTTTTTTTTTTTGTTTTTTTTTTTAGACAAGATAACGTAATTGTTATATTTTGGTTTATTCAGATTTCTTTCATCTTAAGATGAGAAAATTAGTTCAAATGAACCAAAATACATATTTACATATTAAATAATATTATATGCAATAGATGGAAATACTTTCCTATAGTCAAGTAATGATTTGATCCTTGAGTTCAAATCCTAACCTTGTAACATACGTATCCTTTGATTTATTATCACAAAATATTTGTTGAGAAGTGATGTAGTATTGTTGCATATCAATTATTCAATGAGAAGAAAATTGGAAAAAAAAGCTTTTCTACTCTATCCAGTAATAATGTCTTCATAAAGCCAAGTATTCCTCAGTTTTATAAGTATGCTTATAATTTACTACAACCAGAGAATAGAAGTTTTCTTGCTACAAATATTATACATGCTTTATTTAAAAATGTTTTTAATAATTGTTTGTGTCTAATCTTTCAGTTTAGACTAATTGGAGTCTCATATATACATATTTTAACGTATCTGAAATTTTTATCTGAAACTATATAAATCATGTGTATGTCCTAGATTTTTAAGTGCCTTGTGGCATTTTCTGTTTTTTTTTGTTTTTTTTTTCCACTAAAAAGATCCGATCTGCTTCATTTGACAAAATTGTTTTGCAGATGTTTTTCTATTCAAGTAGCCACACTTAAGTCTAAACAAAGGAAATATTGTCAAGCTACACAATACTCTACTCTCAACAGACTCTACATTATTCAACTATGATAAAAATGAAATTGTATTCTTTATTTGTTTGATTTTATTTTTAGTTTTTAGCAAAGCATTTTATTTCCTTCTATTTGATATTCTTAACCCATACTTTGATATTAAATTGAGCAATAAAAACAAAACTAAAAACAGTTCAATCAAAAGTGAACAAAGTAAGCTATATCTATTCCATGAATATATAGAAAATTCTGTTTTATGATCTTTTTCATTTATTTTTCTATCTCACTTTTCAAAGTGAACTTGAAAAGTGCTTTGACTAAAACAATTGAAAACTGTGTTCATATATACAAAATTTGGCATAATGTATTGTTTTAAAAGTACTACTTTGTTCTTGTTACATCAATCATATTGTCAAGTATCAGGATTGTTTTTCATTTGACTGCAATATACAACAGGATACGTTCTACTATCAATCCTAATATTATATGATGATAAAAGATTCTGTAGAAGAATTGTTACATATATCCTAGAACTATTGTATTAAAGGAATTCTTAAACTGTGTTTGACTTTGTAAATAAATTAACTTATATATTTTTTTTTACATATGTTAGCAACTAAAAAAAATAATCAATTGTTATTTTAATTTACTTTTAGTTTAATATTCAAAAAGAAAGTACATAACAACAATGTCTTTGATATTTTATAAGTACAATGCAGTTGAAAATTTACTTTCTTTGATGACACAGAAACAAGTCAACATTTGATTACTAAAGCTGGATGCAAATTGTTCACTGCAGTTTAATATCCATGTCTATTATAAATTATGCAGAGTAAATTGTTCTTAAGCGATTAGAATATCATTGTTGCCTAGATTAGTATTAAGTTCAAGTTAAAGGTAACTTAACCAAGATAAAATAAAGATCTCTTTTGAAAAAGATTTTCATTTTTAAAATTTATATCCTTAATCTCTACATACTAAAAAGAGACACAGCACATAGAAGAAACAGAAATAACCTGAAACTATCCTTCCCGCAAATGATTGGGGGGGGGGGGGGTAATGCTTTCATTATTAACTTACAAATTTTTAAAGTGAAATCATGATGAACAGATATTCCTTATTGTGCTATAAGCTCCACTGAGACCTGAAATAGAACTTCTACATACAATTCATTGCTAAAGATAATGAGAAAATGTTTGGTTTCCTGTACCACTCCAGCAAGTACCTCACTCCTCGTGCTATCCTTTATTTTTCAAGAGCCAGATCAGGCTCCACTCGACAGAGTCCAGAATATCAATAGGTGACAAATTATTTTCTACTCTGCAACCCATTTCTCACAGACGAGATGTCGCAAGTCTCTTACTACTTTATCACTATTTCCATGGAGAGTGCTCAGATGAACTGCACTCTTTATTTCCTCCAGTCCTAACTGTCACAGTTAAGACCCACCATGCCATGCTCATTGTAGCAAATCACCCTCATTCCCTTCATATTTCCTTGATGAAATGTAAATTCCACTCAAGTAGCTTCTTCCCAGAAACCACAGCCTTGTGGAATCAACTTCCAAGAGGTTGCTTCTTTGATCACTACAGCCTTGACCTGTTCAAGTCTGTTAGCTGCTATCTTCTACACATATCCACAATAGCTGTGCCTCTTACTCTGTAATCCTCTACCTTGAATGAACGTCGAGCCTTGAACACCACTATAAAAAATTCTAATTTGTTTGCAATAATAGAATTTTGGGACTATAAATACCTGTATGACTTTTACATTTTAGATATTAAGAATACAAAAAAAATCAACCTTTTCTACTATAAAGAATAATATGTAAATTTAAAGGAATTGATAATAAACATTTGAAATTAATACAATGTAAACTACCGCTAAGATATTTTATGGTGAAAGTATGAAAATCATTTGTATTATGACAATCTTGTTTATATATATATATACTGTATTCAAATGTTCTTCACAATATAAGAACCACCCTCATTCCCTCTGTGTGTGTGTGTGTGTGTAAATCCAGGTGATGAGAACCAACAGTTTTGGAATTCCAAGTTCTCCAGCATTACTTTTTTAAAAAAGTGCTCAATACAACAAATATTGTAGAACATAATTAATTTTTTTTTAATTTAAAATTAATATAGTTTACATTGTTACATGGAAATTTCTATTTTTCAAGATTTTACCTCATCATTTTCACAACAATAAACAAACATTGCCTGATGACAAGTTAAAATCTCGAAACAGAGAAATTTCCATGTAGCAACGTAAACTATATTTAATTTTAAATAAAAAAAAAACAAATTTAATTATATGGGAGGGAATGTAAATTTAAACATCTGATGTGTAGTTACATCGATGGAGACATTTCTCTGTCATTAATTTTTGTATTAAGTAACAAATTTCATATTTCATCAATAAACCATCACTGAAATGTGTTAATGATTTTCGAATTTTTCATGAAAGCTTGCAAAATTGCATTGATAATGATGGCTCGTGTTGAAAAATATAAATTTTAATTGTTTCAACCTCACCCATCATAAAATTCTGATACAACAGTATTAAAATGCTGTAACTTGAAGAAAGCAATTTGCAATTTAATGATTCGTACTAACCCCAATAATATGATTTTTGTATGTTTGTTAAAGAAGCTGCAAATATTGATAGAAGAAAAAATGATTACTGTGATTGCTGTATAAAATGATACCATTATTTTTTCAAAAAATTGTTATATATTTTATATAAAATAATTTTACTGCTAATCACAGAGTAATTTCCCTTTATTTTTTATTTGTAAATAATTAAAAATAAATTCTATAAGTGATTTGTGATTTGACATTGATTTTATTAGCTAATATTATTATTGGCTATTAAAGGAATTTGTAGCAAAATATAATTGCGATCTTCAAATGTATGACATTAGAAATTGTATTCTTCAAAAATATTCTGAACCAAATCTTGATTTCTTTTTGTATCTAAATATGTACATATATAGAAATTGAGACAAAGTAAAAACAAGGTTGGACTGACAAATTTGAAATAATTTAAATTAAGAATTATAAACTCAAAGACATAAGTAGAAAAAAAATTTCATATCAGTTTAAATAAGCCATTACTGAAGTGAAAATCTCATATCAAATTGCCAAAGTAGCAGTTTAATAATAGAACATAAACAAACGTATAGCAATATATGTAAATATATTGATTAATTGAAAAGAAATACTGTTGTTGTATGCCATTTACTTCAAGCTCATTGGGATTTTATTCAGCTAATCATCCCCTAAAGACATATTTGAAGCTTTCAGAAACTATAAGTTATCCAAAGGCCATCTTAATTACATCAACCAATTACATTATTGTATATTGAATTATTTTTTAAATCTCATTATTCAGTTTAACAAAATATAGATAAAAAAGAATGAAATAGTTTAACTCTGAAAATGTTATATTTATTTTTTCTGATTGGATGAAATATTATCAACTATTATAAATTTCATTTTTTTCCATCTTAATTTTAACTGAAAATTAACTAAAACTAAAATGAAAAAATACTAATGAAATTAAATAATGTTTGACAAATTTTATTCATGTTTGTATTCAGATAAAAATATATTTTTTTAACAAATCAAACAAAAGTAATGTTTGGGAGGGGACATGAACTATCTACAGAAACAATTTGGTAAATGTCATTCAAGACTGATGGTGATGATGATTATTATTTTATCATCATTATCAGCAGTAATAGTTTACAGACCTTTCTTGATAGAAATATTACAGGTAAAAATTACTTGTTGAGCTATTGATTTTCCACAATTCTCCAGGAGGGTTTTGCAACCAACCATTTTTCAACAGGATGGTGCATCTCACATGTCATCAGAATTTCTAAATGGAAAATTACCAAATCCTTGGTATGAGAGAGTGGATTACTGATTTGTGAAGAGAGGTTCTGTGATATCTCACCTTTTATATTTTTGTTTGTAGCCATATTAGGAATGTGGCTTAGAAAAGAAAACTTGAAACACTTCAAGATTTAATCAACTTCATTAAAGAAGTGGCTAGCTCAATAATACCTGAAATGTGTCAGTGATTTTTGAAGTTTTCATGAAAGTTTACAAAATTACATTGACAGCAATAACTAATCTGTTGAAAAATATAAATTTTACTTATTGTTTCATCTGTTAATAAAAATTTTCATCTATAACTCATTTCGATTCTCTTTTATTTTGGGTTTCAAATATGATAGTTACTTTACAGTCAGTAGAATTATAAATTATAAAAAAAATATTAAAGTTATATTGAACAGATTATTTCTCAGCTATTTTTAATCTTGTGTCGTAAAATTAATCTTCCACTAGTTTTCATATAAATTTAAATTATAAGATATTAATGTTTATATAAAACATTTATTTGACTTTTTTCTTTTTAAAGTTAGTTTAAGTTTCTATAATTATTCCAATTTTAGTTGTTTTTTGCGGTCAAATAACAGTAAATAATACTGTTTCTTTCTAACAAAAGAATTATTTTTAACTGCCGAACATGTGAACTATAAAAATGCATCAGAAGTGAATTCATGTTCTATTAATAAATATTACAGCTTACACACTATATGCTATATGAGGGATGCTCTGAATGTTATACCTCCTATTTCTATGAAATCTACATATATTGAAAGCATAAAAGCACCATTGGATAGAGCAACTTTTCAGAAGTAACAACAGTATTTTTGCCATGTTATGATGTATTTTTACCAGCAATGAACAAAAGCCTACTTGCCACACTTGTAAAAATCTTTACCAGCTTAGGTGACCCACTTTTTCGTAGTGATGATGGAGTCATTATTAGCAAAATGTTGGCCTGAATAGATGAAAGTTGGAAGGTATCAAAAGCAGATCATACAGTAGGATAATCCAGTCAAAATTTGCAATGTGATCCATGGTCATCAAATTTGTAAGGGGGCCTAGTATTATTGCAAGTGAAAGGCTGACTACTACTTCTATGGCATGAAGCTTAATCAGAATCATGATGTCATAGTTAGAATTGAGGGTTTGTCTTGGTTCTGTACAGTCCAGAAAACTGTCACCTTCAGCCTTCAAAAACTTGTTCTCTCTGTTCTTGTGGGACCTACATGACACAAATTTTATGACATCCCATTCATACTAGCATCATTCTCAGTACATTAAAATGTAAAATTCAGCTCTGCACACAATTCTTTGGTTATAATCCACAAATTAGCATGGATGGATTGATTATAGTGTTCTTTATCTGGTGGGTTGACAGAGCTGCTACAAACATGGCCTGCCGCATACACAATCCTGTCACCACTGATGAAATACATTACCCATTGTCTGACTACTCACTTCTACTTGTCTCTGTACATGTCAAACAATTTTTTTTTCATTAGAAAGAATTCAATTTTACATCTCTATGTCAGGTGCTATTTTGTCAGATGGTCACTCAGCTGTTATCTGTAACAAGGCAAAAAAAAAAAAAAAAAATATGGATTATTGGTGGGAAGTTTCAGTCTAAACTGAAATACCACCAATATGAGCACCATGATGTAGGGTAATGGTTAATGAGGCTAATCTAGTTGAGAATTCACTGAGTAATGAATTCAATCTTCACTAGGTGCCCTTTTCAAAATTCAACATTAACTATTTCAACAAGAAACTCTCAGAGTATACAAGAACAATTACTAAGTTGTGAAGATTTATGTAAAGAAAAATTTTCATTCAGAAATGCACTTTGGAAGAAACATTAAGCAAATAGAAAGTTATGCTTAGAACTTGTTAAACTAGCAATTGACCATGTCATCAGGAAAATAAGAGTTAAGATCTTAAATCTTGATTTTTCTTTTTTAAAATCTTTTACTTGCATTATGAATGTTATACTAGATGGAAACTGAGTTGAGAAAGAAAGTATGGTAAGGAGGGGGATGTAGATCCTCCCCACATACCTTGCTTTTCCTACTGCTGCCTTTGCTGAAATGACAGGATAGACAAGCTTCCAGCATACCTCTCAGCAAGAGAAAAAAATGTTTTTGTAGGATTCAGACTGAGCAATGCTTTGCATTATGTGAAAGAAAACCTTGGCACAGACCACAAAAGGAAAAACACTTAAAAATGGCTGGAATACTAAGAAAATGCTTTAAAAATGTAATTGCTCGATATTTTTTATTTTTTTTTACCTTTAAAGAAATATTTATTTTTCTATCAAATATGTTTTCTTATTGACTAGCAGAAAGCTAGACTTTAGTAAATGCATCAGGGTTGATATATAACAATACATTAAAATTTAACTTTATTTTTCAGCATATATGTAATCTGAACTACTGACTTGACCTATATATTTAAACAAGAAAGTCTATAATAAACAAAAAAATAGTTAAACATTCAAAAATACATTTTCAGTTTAATTTTTTTTTTGTGGGGGGAGGTTGAGGTTTTAAAAACCAATTGCTTATTAATTGCAATATGCAATATAGTTTGTATTGATCAAATCTACAAGTTTAAATCATGTGTACTTATTACACAATTTTATAAAGTGTACATTGGTATTAGTTGTTTGGTACAAACGATATAGAAGCCTTGTTTTTAAATGCAATACTATTTATATAGGAAAATAACCAGCTGGTATATCTAAAACATCACACTTAACAAGGTTTCAAAAATGTTTTAAACCTTGAAGTGACTCGTTTTCCTGACTAACTATAAATAAGCATCAAAATTTCAGAAAATCTAATGATTGTTTACATAATTAAAGACTGTTACGACTATTATTGATATTATAGCAATAGACTAAACTATCGCCCGGTTCACACTCCACCCACGTCTATTGAACAGGTGAAGAGGCTCATCCCTTGTTTCCTGTTTAGGATGTGGTTTCCGGTTTTTCTCTTTTCCAATCTTTTCACTCTTCCGTAGCCCCCTGCACATCAGTGGCATTTTCGCCTTGCTTGGGGTGATATGATTAAAAAAAAAAAAAAAAATAGCATCACTTTCTAACTTCAAATTGAAATCTCATTTAAATAAAAATAATCCTCTTCATGTGCATTAATTCTGTAATGGATTTTCAATGACAAGAAAATTGTGCAGAAACCCTTAAGCTCTTCCTTATCCCAATTCTTCTTTTCATATATCTTTGTGTAAAATAAACAGTAATCATTTGCTATATTAGCAGATGATTACTGTTTATTTTGCACAAACATATAAGAAAAGAAGAATGTATCTAAAATGAAGAAATTTCAGTGTTGACAGTGATAAAGAAAAAAAGATAGTGTATGAAAAAGCATTTGAAAGTCTTGCATACTAATAATAAATTTACATATCTTTAATGACTGAGGAGAGACATGTGTAGAGAATACTTATTTAGTTTGTCATCAAGACTACTCACTTAATTTTATTTTCAGGTTTGTAAATTGAGCTGAAAAATTCTTTTAAAGTTAAAATCCAAAACATATATTATTTAAGCCACAGAAAGAAATTAAAAAAAATGTATTTTTCACACAAGTAATGTACATATTGAATAATCAGCAGCAGCCATTGCTTACCTTTTGTTAAACAAAGGTCTTTCCAATCACCTTCCATGATGACAGTGAGTGTGCTACATCTTACCAGCAAAACTCTCTATCTCATTTTTATATTTTCTGTCTGGTACTAAACAATCTTTTGCTCCATTTATTATCCTTCCTTCTTACATGTCCCACCCACTTCTATTTTTTCTTGTTCCCTGTTTAGGATGTGGTTTCCAGCTTTCTCTTTTCCAATCTTCTCACTTTGGTTTCTTTTTTTTTTCAATTGGAGTAGATAGATCTATCGTCCGGTTCACACTCCACCCACATCTATTGAACAGGTTAAGAGGCTCATCACTTGTTCCCTGTTTAGGATGTGGTTTCCGGCTTTCTCTTTTCCAATCTTTTCACTCTTCCGTAGCCCCCTGCACATCAGTGGCGTTACCGCCTTGCTCGGGGTGATACTATTAAAAAAATAAACAAAAATAACAATTTCCCTATTCTCAGATCCATGTTGGCTTCAAAAGACTTATTCCTAGCATTGTCCTTTTCATTGATACATCCTCTTATATCTATATTTTCATTTTGGTTAATGTGATAGGTGAGCGCAAAAAACATATAGTATACATTTTCAAGATGTTTTACTGTTTTATAATCTATATCTATCTTTCAAGATTCATTACATCCATTTGATCTAGCCAATAATTTGTCCCAACTTACATCTAGTTTGTTTTAATATGGCTTCACACATCACAATTTTCATATTTTCAGCTTAGTTAAGTTCTTAACACAGAAATCCTGCTGAGTCTATCATGAGATAAAAATGATGCTTCATTTATTTTCTTAATAATTCAGTGGGTTTAAATTTGAAAAAAGTTCATAAGTATCTAAAGTCAGTTAATTTGTGATCTAAGAGTTTACAAGTTAAACTTGTAAATCCTGAGACCACAAATGAACTGACTTTATATGCTTAAATAGCATTTTTCTAATCAATATATTGCTCTTTAAAGATTTCATTTTCTCACCTAAAATCATAAATGATTTGCTTCTAGAAATATTAATTCAATCATTTGTTATTTATATATATATATATATATAGCTAAATGTTGTTTTTCAATTTTTCTTCTTGATCTCATAAGAAACAATGCTTCTGTATTGTTTTCAACTTGCTTATCTACATGAAACAAATAAAATAGCCTGAAGCCAGAATCAAAATTCAATTTTAATAATGTGAAATAATGTTTGTATGAACTGTAACTCATACAAACGTTTAAAAACCATATTAATTTAACTCTTATACCTATTTATCTACATATACTTAAATGAGTCCAAACATTATAAACAGTGATATTTGTAACAACTGCATATGTCAAGTATTTAAGCTGGTTTCAAGTATTTCATATTGATGTGTTGATTGCAAAAATTTGAATAATTTTGATAAAGGTAAAACTGTTAGACAGGAAACTGTCACATTTAGTTGTGGTAGGTAACTATCAGTAGTCCTAAGGAAAAATCAGCAACTGCCAACAAGGCACAGAGTGACCAAGACTTTATTGATACAAAAACGAATAAGGGCTTTTCTTCCAAGCTCAGTAAGGGTCATTATAACACAAATTGCAGCATAGATGCTAATCCACATAAATCATTAAAAGTGTCTTCAATGAGTATGCAAGTGTTGGACATGGGCTTTGTATGGATTAAGAATTCTTGGGCCAATGAATCTTGCTTTCTTTTGAATTAGGTGAATGGCTGAGCACAATGTTATTCTGGATAAATATTGGTATGAGGATGCATTGTGAGAAAATAAGTTTAGGCAGTAAGAGAATTTAGATAACATTTTAAGAAACATTGGGTTCATTTATATTGAAGGTATTTGGTCTGGTCATGTATCACTTGCCTCAATATAATTGAAGACAAGGTATACCACTTCATGTCAAATCTTTAAGGATGTTAGTGGCATCTATCAACAGGACAATGCACCCTACTCCACTGCAAAAATTATACAGGAATGGTTTCACTGTGTTGGCCTGACCATCAGATTCTCTCCAGATCTTAATCTCAGTAAACGCTTATGGGATGTTTCAAATCAAATTCACTTTTGTAATTTGCAGCAGTTAAAGGACTCAACATTTTCCAGAAAAAACTGTTAGAGGTATTGTAGGGTTTACACTTGATTAGGGAAGTGCTGTTGTGTGGGCATATTTTGAGTAATCAGTGTATGTAAAAAAATTACTAAATATGAAATTTGATGTACTTATTAAAAAATGTTTATAAAATGAAGATAGCTTTTAAAACATGACATAAAATTTCATAGACTCTTTCACAAAACTGTATATCATCTTTTTCAATTTCTGAATTGATACATGACTATTGTACATACCTACAAGCATAGGTAATTATGTTATAACCAGATTTTCATAAATTTCAATTCTGAAAAATAATGACATCCATAAATGGTTTTCATTTAATTGATATCTAAATAAAGAACAAACTTATCCTAAATCATATAACACTATATAATAGCTCTATTTAAATAACTGGGTTTTTATTTTGTTCAAATAAATTTATGTTCTAACTATATCACTTAACAATATAAGCTACCTTTCAGGTATCTCATTGTATATATTGTCACTGGTAATCATAACTAAAAATATTTACAAAATAAAACTCAGTTTATGTTCTTGAACATGTATATCCTAAAAAAATATATCTTGCTCTAGTAAGATATATTACTAGATATATTGGAAATGCATTTCTTCAGATAAAATAAATGTATTAGCTCGGGATCAACATAACTTCATAATTATTACAGGTGGGTGGTAGATTTTAAACTTCTATACATGTCAAAGTTTCAAAGTAATTTTTCTCAGCTGATATAAATTATTTCCAATCAAAAAACTATATGCTGGTTATTAGGTAAAACTGCAGTATCAGGATTAGAAGACCAGAAATCCTTTTTTTTTTTTTTTTTTTTTTAATTTTTTGATGTAATACATTTTTTAACATTCTTAAAATAAACTGTATGAGTGTTTTAACAAGGTGGATCACAGCAAGAATTATAGACTAGATAACTATTGCTCTAAAGCCAACTCCCATTTCTTAATGTCATTAAGCTAATGATTGCTTTCATCTGTCTGTTTTCAACTGCCTACTTTTATCAATCACCTGACTAGAATATTCAATTTTTACCTCTTAAAATAGTGCACCAACTTCTTGATACTATCACTTTATTTTCAACTAGCAGTATAGCCCGGTGTTGCTCAGGTGTAATGAAAGCTTTAAAACTAATCCATGGTCCTGGAGTTCAGACTCTTTGGACGTTGGCACGAAAGACTAAAAAGCGATAGTTGTTTCCAGTTAAAGTGAAACCGTAGACTGAAAGAAAAATGAATGGATGTAAGTCAAATTTTGGTTTCCTGGTATCGATATCAAATAAGTTTTTTTCATCGTAAACTGAATTTTGAAGGCTAAATAAGTCCTCTGAGTAAATGGTATCATGGCTGAGACTAAGAACTACAATTATACCTACTTAGAGCCAAAGCCGAAGCAAAAACTAAAATAAAAGGCTGAAAAAAATACAGACATACAGGCAGATAAACAGACACACACACAAACATCTTGCCTTTTATATATATATATATATATATATATATATATATATATATATATCAATTTTCTGCACTATTGTAAGAACTACAACCTTGAAACTTCTGAATATCGTTTCTTACGTCTTTGTCTATGAGTGTATCAAATTTGATTAAAATCAGACCACTCCTTCTATAACCCGATTTTTTTCAATTTTCGATATTTATCAGGGGTACCTCGACACAAAACCTAGCTCAGAACACTCGCAGTGGATTATAGTACAACTGTGTAAATTTTCAAGAAAATCGGTTCAGCCGTTTCGGAGTCTCTAGGTAATGGACACACACACACAGAGACAAAGTCCTATTTATAAATAAGTTTAGATTAGATTAACTGCTGATTCAAAATAGTTTTTCTAATTATTTCTTATAAAATATTCTACATCATAATTGTGGCGATTTCTTTTTTCAGTCAAAAAATAAATGTTGCTTTAGTTAGTAATTAAAGCAAATGAGTAAAGAAGTAATAAATAAATAAATAAATGTTTACATTTTAAAAATATTCAGAATAGAAATGATATTAATTCTTAACGCTATGATTTAAAATAAGATTTCACTAGGAAATTAGAATTGAGTAAATTTAAAAGCACAATTGTTAAATTAATCATCTAATTGTTAAGCTACCAGATAAGAAAAAGTGTGATAGAAGGATAAAAAAAAAAAAGATAAATTATTGACAATAAGTAAAATGCTACTCTTTAGACTGATGTGTTATTTAAATCAAAATTATCTCTTATCTTCTGAGACTTTGCTATATGTTAAAATCATTTTCTATTTTTGAAATTACTGGAAAAACTATTATCAGTAAGTTGAATTTTGGAAGAAAAATTTGTGATGAGAAATGAATGCGTTTCTTATATCTTATGAATAATACAAGGTAACCAAACAAGTTCTGTTTGTTTTTAAAGGGAAAAAAGAAAACGCTTCACAGTATGTATAACTTATATTTAATCTTTGAAGTAATCGCCATCGACATCCAGCACCTTCTGTCAACGTGTCTCCAGCTGTTCAATGCACTTGCGGTAGAACTCACAAAAAAGTTTGTGAGGGCTTTGCGCAAGTCTGCTTCATTGGTGAAGGATTTCTCATGAAGATGATTATCCAGGGAGTGAAAGAGGTGGTAATCGGATGGCGCAAGGTCAGGTGAATAAGGTGGATAGCACAAAGTCTCCCACCCAAGTTGCTGTATGGTATCCCCGGCCACTTGCATGACATGTGGCCTGGCATTGTCATGGAGGAAAAGCACATCTTTGTGATTCACCAGTGCTGGCTCCTTCTGGTGCAATGCCTGTTGCACAGGTTTCAATTGCTGCGAGTATAGGTATCCAGTGACCGTTTGGCCCATTGGAAGCAGTTCATAATGAATCACTTGACGACCTGTCCACCAGACACAAAGCATAATCTTGCGTGGGTCCATAGGCGGTCTTGCAGTCTGAGGGACAGCATCCTGAGGAGACGACCAATGTCTGAAATGCTTGGGAGTTTCGTACAGAATCCACTTTTCATCACTGGTAAGCACTTGATTGAATAAGGATGCAGTACGGTGGCGAGAAAGCAGCAATAGGCAGACTACCACTCGTTGTCCCTTGTGGACCTCTAACAGCATTTGTGCAACCCACTTGCTCAGTTTGTACATCTTACCTAGGCAGTGCAGGTAAAGTCTAACTGTTTCATTGGAAACATTGAACTGTCTTGCAAGTTTACCACACGTTAGACTACTGTCATCTTCAATGGCCGCCTTCAGGACTCCGTCATTCAAGACCTGTGGTCGTCCACTGCAAGGCTCATCATGGAGAGACAAATCTCCCAACTGGAATTTTCAAAACCAACACCTTGCAGTACGTTCATCCACAGCACTATCCCCAAATGCTTGACATATGCGTCAGCTTGATGCAGCTGCTGATAAGCCCACTTTGAAGTCGTAAAGCAAACAGCCCTGAACAAGATCTCTAGACACTTTCATCCTTCTCACATATGTCCGGCTTATAACTGATGGCCAAGCACGGTGCGCATGTTTTTTTATAATGTCTGATGTTCCTACTTCTGGCCGTCCGAATCTGAAAACAATTGCTACACACATTTTGTATATATTTTAACTTCATTCAATGACTAATCAAAAAATGGGCAGAACTTTTTTGGTTACCTTGTAAAGAGTGAGTGAAATACAGAGCGAGATGGGTAAATTGTCGCTAATTTTATATTTTATTTTGTGCATGCCCTTTTGTTTGTTTTTGATTTTGTCAGCTACACTGTATAGTCGAGTCAGAGCACTATGATGCAATTCACTATGCCAAATATTTGGAAACAGCATGCTGTATTGCTTGGCATTTGCACTGGAAGCTCTAATACGAAAATTTTAGAGAGTTTGAGTGTTAATTTGAGAACAGCGTAGAGGATTTGGAAAGAGATAGATGAGTCTAATGGTAATTATAAAAGTACAGCAGCAAAGAAAACATCGTTCTGATAAGAAAAGAACTCCCTAATTTGTTGGTGAGATCCATAGCCAGGGACACAGTAATGTCTGAGTATCAGACAGGTAGTGCATACAGGCATTCGGAATTTCTCGTACAAGATGGAAAAGGGCCAATTTTTATCCCAAGCTATGAAGGAAAAGATTCCATTATGAAGCTTTTGAACAAACTCAAGTATTTCTGCCAACTGAACATGCTTTAGTTTTTCTAAGATGAGAAAAATCTTTGCTAGGAAATGGTGAACACACAGAACCATTGACTTGTTGTGTCCCCAAAAGATATTCCAGAAGCAATGAAATCCAAATATCCAGCCAACTTCATGGTGTATGAAGTGATCACTGGTGATGGCAACATTATGCCTCCATTCATATTCTCACGGGATTCAACACAGAGGCCTACATCAAGGGCCTTTAAGAGATAGTGCTGCCCTGGGTCAAGAGGGTGGCTACTGGAAGACCCTATGTCTGGCAACGGGACTTTGCACTATGCCACACAAGCAGAAGAATCCAGTCATGGCTGTCAGACAATTTCTGCAATGACATTACCCCTTATATCTGGCCACCTAAATCCCCAGACTGCAACCCCCTTGATTAATGTGTGGAGGGAGCACTGTTGAGTGACAGAGCAACAAAACTCTTTGTAACACCAAAGATGAACTGAATTTTTCACCAATTTAAAAAAGATCATCCAAAAAAGTTTCAGATTTGTCTGAAGTCCATTGTTGAAGCCAATGATTTTTATTGAATGCATTACTCTTTAGTATTTCAATACGTTTTCATTTTTTTTTGTGTAATTTTGGTAAATATATCTTAAAATGTTAATGTTATTTTTATTTTTGTGTAATTTAAAGGACAATTTATCCATCACACTCTGTATATTGAGCATTAATATTTATATTAAAAAATTATACTTAATTTTCATATATACACAGTATAATATTATGTAATATTATTTAATAGATTGTTTAAGTATTCCAAATTGTTCAGTTCTAAAAGATTTCAATTTATTTACAAAGTAATTAAAAAATGTCTTTTGTACTTTTCAGAGTTTGATGGAGAAATTCAAGTGCCAAACTGAGGTTCTTGCATCATATCATTTGAGGTGTGTAAGTCGCATCCTCTCCAAGTGATTGTAGTTATGGACAAAGAACACCATCAGCTATATGATCCTGTATGGACCAATAATTCTAAAGATGCAAAATCTTCCACAGGGTGAGTTTAACATGCATACACATACATACACAATTTTTTGTTCATTATTATAAGTTATTTATACATTTTTCTATCACAACATTGAGTTGTGTAAACTACATACACAAAATTCTGTCATCATAAAGGTAGGCTTTACATAAAGGTATTGCAAAATACCATATTTCTTGAATTTGAATGCATTGTATTTTACAGTATTTGCTTTGACAATTCCATGCTAATCTAGTTATGAGAAAATAATTACAATTCGAAAACTAATGACTCATTAACGGTACATAAAATGGTTCATCATAGCCATTGCGAGGTGAATGGTTCCTTTCTTTTATTCATAAATATGAAAACTAGATATATCAAAAATAGGAGAATATTCACATTCATTAAATGTTTAGATATAATATAAAGTAGATATATTGATTTTGTGTAACATTTGTAAATATGTATAACTTGTAGAAAAGAGGGTGTAAGGCTGATACCTGAGATTGTAACCAATAAGTTGAGTAGACATAAAACCAAAAAACTTTTGAAACAAAATTAAAACACCTGCTCCACAGTATTCATAAATGCTTTTACATTAAATGCTAACTATAAAAGGCATCAGTAAATATGTTCCGTAATTTCTTTCAATTGCTAATCTAGTCGAGAAAGCAATGAGGTAATTTTAAATGTTAATATAGGGAAACATACAAATGAAAAAACATTTTTTTATTCAGAGCTTTGTAGGTTGTTAAAATAAATTAAATGTACACTTGAGGTTTAATTCCATAATTGTTAGAAAAATTACAAACTTTTAATAATTGTAAAAATTAGTACACTTACATGAAAGTAATGCTGATAAAAATTTGAATTCTTTAATGTATTCCTTTAATTGTTTTCCTTTCTGTAAACAATCATGGCTCTCCACAGATTCCTTTATTTATTACCATAACTTTTTGATAAAAATAATGGAGTAGTTTTTTTTCCAATGTCCTCAGACCTGTCTTCTAATGCTAAAGAGCCCAATCAAATTCTTAGCTCAAGTGAGATGGGATGGGGGAAAAGAGATATATTTATGCCTTTCCAAAGGGCACTAGTGCAAAAGTAAAGACAACCAACTAGGCTGGAATTTGAACTGCTTGCTGATAAAAATTTACACCCTATTAAAATTGAGTAGGAAATTGAATAACTAAAAATTCAGATGATTATTTAATCTTTAAGTATACATTTTAAGCGGTTAATTTTTTTTCCGGTTAGATTTCTGATATTAAAGAAAAGAAAAAAATGCAGAAATTATTTTTTTTCTTACAATAAAAATAAAATCGACTTTCTTACTCTCAAAGCAGTAGGCGAAAATTTATGCTAATAGAAAAATGACGATTGTCTCCCTTGTCCGTCATAGCAATTTCTATAGAAAAATATTTGCTAAATTAAATATTTTTCGTTTCCTTTATTAATTAATTTATTTTTGATCGATTGTTTCTTGCTTACCAAAAACTTTTAATAAAAGTTTCCATTCATATTTAATACCAGCTTTTTTCGAAACAAAGTACCAACATAAGACTCACCAACAAAGTACCAACATTTTCGCCTCACAATTCAAAATGCGATGTTGATAAATAGAGAAAATTATTAAATTGGATCATTTTTGTTTGATACTGATTTAAAAAAAAAAAAGATCTCATTTAAAAAATGAAAATTACAAAATCTATTATAAATAGCTTACAACATATTTTGACAATGTCCGTCTTCCAATTTTCCTTAAAATGGCGAGTCATTTTATGATAATGACGCATGAAAAGTGATTTTTAAAGTATTCTCGAAAGAAAACCCAAGACCCATGTTACATCACGATGTCTTTTTGTGCCATCATAATAACAATTTAAGTTTTCGTTAACGTGACGCTCTCTAATCAAATAAAAAACAGACAAAAAGCATAAAATAATTTATTTATTTATGTAGTAAAAATTTTAAAGTGTGTTGATATTTATAATTAAATTATTACAGTTCGAGAAAATCTTTAATAATTCAAATCGTGATCTGTTACTACTTCATAGTGTAAAAAACTGTAGTAGTGTAAAATTAAATATTTTTAGAGTACAAACAATTTTAAAGGTTTTCTTTATAAAAAAAAAAATTCTGGAAAAAATGTCAATAACAAGCTAAATAAAAACTATTTTTGTCTGAAAGTTTTAAATTAAAACTTCATTGAAAACTTGAATTATTAACTAAAAATAAGTTTTACTAATTATTTTTGGGACCTCTTATTATTTCTTTTTATAAGATAAAACATTTTATTTTTAAAAACTAAAGCGTAAAGAAGCTTTTTATTTCACCATTATAAAAAAATTATTCATATTAAAAAAGGTTAAATCAAAGATAAAAAATTTACACTCGATTCTTTTTATTTTAATGAAGCATTTGAAACTGAAGTACTAAAAACTAAATTAAATATTTTTTACCTGTTAGTGTTTGTTTACTGTTTAATATTTCAGCGATAGAAATAGACATTCGCTAATTGAAGAAAGAAAATAATTACGTTATTTTTTAAATTTATCTTCTAGAATTTATTTTAAGAAATAAATTGACTATTTACATTTTGTTATTATAAACTGTAAATACAAATTAACTGCCCCGTCATTAGTATGACTACTATACAAGTTAAAGTAGTAGTAATACGCACACTGCCAAGTGCCAGTGATAGGTAATTCATCTGATTTTATATATAATGATGCAAGTTCAAATGTCACTGTGAAAAGAGAGCCAAACATTTCTAAAACCGGCTCCTTAAAATTAAAAATAAAAGCCAATCCTCCGCTTTCTGACTAGAGAATTATAAGCAAATGCATTCAACATGGCCGACTATTAAAGAAAAACCTTAATTACTTAAAAAATAAACTTATTTTCCACTTTTCCCTCCTCTTCTGTTCCTAATTGTTCTACAAGAATGCATTCCATTATATTAAAGCAAATATATTTTTATTCACGAAATTACACAAACATAATTATCGTCAACATTAATACGATATTTATACACACAACACAAATAATAATAAATACTTCGACACTGGTGATGGTGGCGGCGTCTCAAAAACAGAATGTTACGAATTTTCTTTTGTATTTCTATATTAAAAGAAAATACTTAACTTCTTTCTAGCAAACCTATTTTTATAACAAAGATTATTTGAAGATGTTATCGAACGTTTCTGATAACTATATATTAAGTGTTAGTTCTAGTACAAAAATGATATCCTGGTGGTAGGTGAAGAAGTTATCATCGTTTCTTCTCGTTTCGTTGTTTGTTCGTCTGTCTTCGAAAGCGACAACTGTTAATGTGATAGATTTCCTTTCGGACGAGAAGGGGTCGCTGCAGTATATTTCTTTCTCTCTATCCATTATTATTACCACCAATCTTTACGGGTTAATGCTTCTCTACCATAGTGTGTGATGACTCTCTCTCTCTCTCTCTAACACACCCATTGTATAACAATTGTTTCTCTCACTCACTCTTTCTGTGAGTGTGTGTGTTGGCGCTAACTGGGTCATGTGGTACTTGCTGAGGAAACATGGCTGACCAGAGTGAGTCGGAAGACCTGGACACTGATCGACACCGTCTTTCTAATCAACTTATGTAAGTTATATATTGATTTTAAAACATTTCATACTCTTACCCATTCGATCACCCGTATCGATGATTTCTAACCACATTTACAAATACTGTCAACTGTAATGAAGTCAAAGACAGCAACGAGCACCATTTCGACACATGAACGCAATATAAAACATACACAAATATATAGTCTACTAACATTTCACATACATATATATTTATGTTTGTGTGTGTCCAACAGTTTTTATTTTTTAATTCGATGTTTGTTTAATTTCTTTGACTAAAGTAAGACTCTGAGCGTTAATAAATGCATTGAATTCTAACCGAGATCCCAATCGGGATAGAGATCATGTCATTTTATTTCCTCTCTACTTGTCTTTCTTTATTAACCTCCTTCACAATCTTCACCATGATTTGTTCCCAAATGAATATCATAATCTTTTATTACATGTTAATAAAAACAGGATTTTGCTAAAAAATCTGTTCCGATCAACAAAATTTTGTTTTGTTTCTCTCGATCGCCCCTTTTTATTTTGTTACTAAGTACATGGTGATTGAGAGATTTTTCACTAGACATTCAAAATTAATGAAATTAGATAGGAATTTATTTTTATTTTTAAGATAGACTTATGTTCGTGACACTAGCATTCACCTCTAAATATCGTTAGTAAAAAAAAAAAAGACATCTAATGATAATTTCTTTTGATAATGAAACTGGCACTAATCAACAATTCCTATACAGAATAAAATTAATGGGAGAAATTGGTGTTTTTTGTTTAATTTTCACTATGCAATCATTTTGCTAAGTTTAAAGTAATAATACATGAACAACTCACTATGTTTTGAATTAGTTTATAAGAAACAGAAAAACAGAAAACACTGATTAAAAACATTAACGAAAGCCTGAACAAGTTTTTAAGTTGCACAAGGCTATAACCATTTAATCGAATTTCTGAGTAATTCAGATCCTGACGAAGATGTGTACACGCAGTTAAAAAAAAAAGAAGCCTTTTGACAAGGCCCGAAAAAATTGTTTTTTATCACATTTTCAATTAGTCTTATTGGTTATATTCAATCAAACGTTTATTTTTTAAGATCACGAAAAAAAAAAACGTTTTCAACGCGTATATCATTTTTCATAATACCCTCAATACATTTATCGACATAATTTATATACATTTTATAAGTTCCAAGCGACAACCTTGTTAATTGATAGATATACAAGAGAAGAGTTTTGTTTTTGGCTAGGTCGCTTGAAAGAAACTGGCGTTAAACTCAAATGATGCACTGATGATGATTAAACCTATTTTTAGAGTAATTGTTCCTGTTAACCCCACTGCATTTCATTAAAAATAATCTTGGTGCATTAATTATGATAAATTTAGAGCCAACAGATAACTTCTATCCAAAAATGTCTTATTACATTCTATCTTGCTAGGTAAGATACTTGTAACTTTACGTACTGTGATTTTTACTGTAGTGTTTTCCTTCCTACAACAGTTTGACCTGAAAACAACATTATTCTCTCTAACTTTTTAGTAAAATCTATTCATAATGAAAATAAAAGTCTCAACCTAGACTCGTTTAAACATATGTTTATATTTTCTTGCTAAATTATTTAGACTTGATCAATAAGATAATAGTTAGTGTTTGGGACATTTGAATGTCATCGTCTCGTGAAGTACATGTTACAAAAATATGCAGAACTGCAATTAGTGAAATTTAGATATAATGACTATGTACTACACCAGATAGTTACTACTATTACAATTACAAAGAATGTTTTTAATTCACTAGAATTGTAACAAGTGGAACAAATGTGTAGTTAATATATTTTTTAATTTTTTTCTTGGCTGTCTGAATGTGATGCAAATGGATCTGTATTGAATTTGATGAATGTAAGCAAAGCTAAGAAAAATAATATTTTCTAATAAAAAAATTAATCTAATTAAATTCGGATCGAGTAAAAATAAACATTTTTATTTAATATGCTTTTTAAATCTTTCTGTATTTCTTAACATTGTAATTTCTTCATTTTTGTTTTCTTTTTTTAAACAATAATTTAAGATGAATTAACATTAACAATATTTCATAAAACATTTGATTTCTAGTAAGAGTGTTCATATTTAAATTGACTAGTGACTAAATATGATCATGATTTATTTCAGTGCCGCTATATATCTTTCCTTAGCAAGTCTTCTAAATTTGTATCAAAGCAAAAATACTTAAGCACACCATATTTATGAAGTGCTTTATTAAAAGTAAATATTTATTTATTTTTCAAAATGGAAATATCAACATAGATATTTTAAATGGGCCTAAAATAAAAATGTTATAAAGTAATTGTATGACCTATGATGGCTATTATAAATTTAAAAAATAACAGTAAAATAATAAAATCTGAGCTGGTCATGTTTTGGCTAGATAGAACTTTTTGTGACATTTTTATAAAGAAGCAATTTTATGTTTTCATTTTATTTTTCACCATTAAATTTTATATTTTAGAATTTTACAAATCAAATTATTTTAGTTTAAATTACATTAAATTTTTTGAATATATATTTTTTTTTCTAAAGTTAAACCAATAGTTTTCTTTTTTTCTTTTCTTTTTTCTTTTTTTTCTTGTCATAAACAAACAAGGTTTCAAATTGCATAAGTTATTTATAACTGCTGAAAGAGCCACATTGAGTGATATTTCCTGCAGAGTATTTATACCTTAATTGAAGCAGTATATGATTGTTTCTCTTCCATTTAGAGAAATTGTAAATCTTTTGCATTTTGCTAATTCATAATTTTTGCACGTTTTCTTATAGAATTTTAAAAATTTATACAACATATTTACTGTTTTAACAACATATGTAATACTTAATAAACTTTAGCTGAATGGTTAAAACTTAATGATGCTCTGTATATTATGTATTATATATATCTGTTTTGTGGTTAATTCATTTTACCTGTTAAAACAAATTTCTAAAGTGTAACTAACAAATTTTCAATTTCCATAGAATATCTTGATGTTTTCTAATTTGTATCTTGTTGCATATATATCATTTTCTTGTTTACAAATTTGAAAATGTAATTCTTAATTCAAGATAATCATTTTTAGAGCAAACTGTTTTAGCTTAATGTTTGCTAAAGTAAATTTCTTGATTCAACTGTGAATTCTAAATATATGATTAAATTTCAAAATTATAAGCTTATTTAAGCTTGCGCTGGCAGTTTTCTTACATTATTCATGGCAGATAGTATCTGATGAAATATATAGATTAAAAAGTAGCATTTAATTTTATGTTGGTCTTGGATTTCAGCTATTTGTCAAGTTGATTTACACTGTATTTCATATCAACTGATGTAAACGACTGGCAATGAAAACAATTGCTTACAAAAATAATCTGTTGAGGTGACCACCTTCACAATAATCACTAAGAAAGTCCATTGCTCTGCTACTGTGTGATCACCTCTCAATGATTACATAGTTTACAACATATGATCAACATTGAAAAGTCCCCTATCACTGAATAATGTAGGGATTTTAACTATTTATTCAAACTTGGAAAATATCTATAATATTAACAACCATATCGATGGTAATTTATTATCCTTGAGGAGGGGTGAAATCATGTTTTTGTTTTCATTTCTTTTGTGCATCTGTGTTCTTTTACAATTGCATTGAAAAAGTCATTCATATTGCTATAGTTTAATTAATTTCTACTTTTCACTCATCTTAAACAACGTGGAATTTTCTTAGAATTTATATTTGAATATTTTCAATATAATTTATTCTGAATTGAATAGCTGCAAACTAAATTTGCATTTATAGATTTTAAATTACATTAAAATTATGATTTTAAAGTAAAAATGATTGTCAACATATAAATTTTTGTAAAGAATTGTTATTTCTGTTGCATGATTTTTTTTTTCTTACTTGATTCAGCAACTTAATTATTGAGTCACCTTACAAAACTTTAAAATGCATTATAAAATTCTAAAGCTACTGTATTCTTTGAATATATATTGTGTATTTTGACAGCAATCCCTCTTTTATACATATTTCATTAAAGACAACTGACAAGGGACAGCAATTAAGATTTTTATTTAAGTTTTATTGTGTTCATACAAGCGTTTTCTTTTCGTCCAAAAGTTCTGCATATATGAACGCTTTCAGCTATTCTTTTATCAAAGACAATTTTTATTTTTAACTAAATATGTTTTTTTTTTTTATGTACATGTTTAAAGTTATGGGAATGTTTAATTTTTTGAGTACAGTCAGCATGTTGTGGCCATGTTCATAGTTAATGTTGAGTTTTGGCTTTTCCTTTTTTATTATTATTAGGGCTTCCATTATTTTTAATCTTTTTTTTTTTTTAAACCTGTGGATGAGGCTTAGATAGTTGTATTTTTTATTAGTATGTTTTGGATGGGCTCTAAAGATTTTGTGTGTGTGTTTAAATGAGTCCTAATGGAGCTATGGGTGGGTAGGTGTAATGGAAGTCATCTAGATGGACATGTAGTAGTGTGATCAATGTGATTATGAGTTTGGTTTGATCAGGAACACAGTTTTTTAAGGTGCATTTGAATTTGCAAATGTTGGTTCTGTGTAGTTTTAATTTTGCAGATGTGTTGTTATTTTTTATTATAAGGTTAGCTATTTAAATTTTTTGTAGTAGATAATTTAATCTTCTTGTTTGGTTGACTGGTATTGTGTATTTCTTTTATGATATTTCTAAAAAATTAAAAAAAATCATCTTGCTTATATTTGTACAAACAGAAATTAAATAAAAAGCTTA
>JBBBDQ010001603.1:1640000-1772500 GCA_037127315.1 Ascarosepion bandense | reverse complement strand
ATATATATGAAAGGCAAGATGTTTGTGTGTGTCTGTTTATCTGTCTGTATGTCCTTTATCCACAATTTTTATCTGATTCTCACCAAACTTCACACAAATATTCTTTAGGCTGAGTCTGAGCTCCAGGACTATGGATTAGTTTTAAAGCTTTCATTACACCCGAGCAACGCCGGGCTATACTGCTAGTTGTTGATAGAGCAAAAGGATCTTGTTTTATAAACTTTCTTTGTTGTTACTGCACTCTCAGGAATCATGTGAGTGCAGAAAATTTAATAAATCTGTTACATTATGCTGCTGGAAAACACTGATGACAATCATCTTGACAGACAATGATTGGTGACACTGATGTGGAGTCGGAGGGTAACCAGAGAGAGATTATGCACATGTAGGAGTTGTTAGGGATTTGTTATTCAGCCACTAGGGAACTCTCACTCTATTTTTTCCCTTGTTATTGAACAGAAATCACAAACTTATATAACCCAAAATTCCTACGCGTTTTTAATTTTTTTTAGGTTGTCGCTTAATTGACATCCTCTACAGTCAGATACATCTGTCAATCATCTTTGTTCGCCTGTGTTTTCTGCCTTTCATGTTGCAGCCCGCCCCCACCACCATCCATGGCAGGATATTTTTGTCATTCAATTTTACACAGTTGTACTATAAGCATCTGCAAGTGTTCTTAGCTAGGTTTTGTGTCAAGATAATCAAAATATCAGGTTATGGAAGTAGTGGTCCGATTTTAATCAAATTTGATACATTCATAGACAAAGACATAAGAAACGATATTCAGAAGTTTCAAGGTTGCAGTTCTTACAATAGTGCAGAAAATCGATTATATAAAGGGCAAGATGTTTGTGTATGTGTGTCTGTTTATCTGCCTGTATGTCTGTATGTTTTCAGCCCTTTGTTGGTTATAACCTGTGTTTTTGCCTTTGATGTTGGGTGCCATCTAAAGACAGATATTTTTGTCATATTTTTACAGGTCAAGGTAATATATTACACTTCATTTCATAATGATTTGTTTTCACAATTATTTACTTTGTATCATAATTGTTTTTAAAACTTGTGTTCATTTTTTTTTTTTACTCTGTATGTTAGAATCTCAAAAATCTTTTGACTATTGAGTTAGAAATTTTTTTCCCTTTAAGTGTAATTAAACTAGAGACAAGAATAGGCTTGCGTATAGAAGCAAATCTTATGTAAGACATGATGATGTGACCTTGCATCCTGAATTAGAATAGAAAGCAAACTTCATTGTATCTTATTGATGTCTACTGACCAGACTTCTTATTCGACTCTAACAAAAGTAAAATTGGCTGAAGCTTACCAGCCAACTGAAATAAATTTCTTTACTATTCTGTTTTGTTATTTTTCACTGTCAAAGGCCATTTTTGTAAAAGTTACTGGCCAGCTTGAAGAAACTGATTGATGAACACAATGCACAAAATATTCCATTCAAACTTTGTTTGGCTTAGATTTGTTCCTTTCTGGCATTCAGCATTTTATAAACTTCTTCATGAGTGGGAGTGACAGACAGGAGTTGAGATATGATTGTTGAACATTTAAAGAGTTCTTTTTTCTAAAAACAAAAATAAATAAAATTAAAATTAAAGAATACTTTTTTATTCTTAAATATCTCTTCCATTTTTAAGAATAAATCAGTTTTCAATTCAAGCTTATAAACTTAATTGGGAAAATATGTTAATTTTTTTTCTAATATTGATAAGAATTACGGATGCATTTGTGAGATAAAGTCAATAAAAATATTAAGTGTTATAAAGCATGATATGCATGTTTTTTTTTTGGTTTTTGTTTTTTTTTCCCCCCCAACTGTTTCTGACCATTTGAAATGCAGTCTTCTTTTCTCTTTAGAGTTTTTATTACAACAGAATTGGTTTCAAAAGAGCCTTTGTAAATTCATGGTCATGTTTGGAGTCAGAATTATAGAATAAATGAGAATATCCTGTTTTTATAATCCTTAACATGAATAATTTCAATTGTATTCGAAGTATTTCTGTTTCTTGTTGATATGAAATGAAAAACAATGCTTATCTCAGTCATTTTGGCAGCATCTTTCATTTATGATTTTATTGCATTCAAATGTTTTATTTATGAATGCATATTGTTTTAAATTATGCAAATTCAAACAAACTTTTGCTTAAAAATGTCTTTCACTCTTTCCATTTTCTATTTTTTTTCTCCTACCATCATTTGAATGTTTGGCTGCTTATTTATAATACTGTATTCTGTTAGTTTACTTTTTAAATTAGATAGATCTATCATTTTATAAAATTCTAAAAGTAGTGAACCACCTCTTCAATTCTTTGGCCACATATCGACTTATTTCATGACTTCCAAATTGACTTTAGCTTTGCTAGAAACTTGCAAGTAGATCTGGTATTTTATTCTTCATGCTAAATTAGTTACATCTATTGTCAAAAATCCTCCAATAGAAATCTTGAAGCAACTGACATGTGTTTCTACAGAAGGATGCTGCGAATATCATGGATCAAGCATGCGAGCAATGATGAGGTTTTGGAAAGGATGGAAACAAAAAAGAAAATAATACTGAGCATCAGGAAGAGACAGCTAAAGTTCCTGGGACATGCAATGAGGAAGGAGGGCTTGGAGAACCTGATACTAACAGGCCAGATAGAGGGGAAAAAGAGACAAGGGAAAGCAGCGGATAACATATTTGACGGATCTGATCAGGTGGATGACGGAATGAGGATTGCGTGGTATAACAGGAGAAAGCATGTTAAGAGCCACCAGGGATAGGGAAATGTGGAAAGCCATGATCATCTACATCCTGAAAGGACAGGGCACATAGGAGACGAGGAATCTGTTTGTTGTTTGCGTTTTTCATTATTCTTTTTAATATCTTTTTTTTTTTTTTAATCAATTTTTCACTTTACTAACTTTCAAGAAAAATTTTACTTGCATCTCATGAGTTTGTTAGTTTATATTTCTGAGATGAGGTATTGTGACAATTTGCACTATTTACATTGTCCTCATTTTTGTCATATTCATGACGTTTTGGCTATTGAAGAAGGCTGGTGCGTACAATGGCCAAAATGTTATGAATATGACAAAGACTTGTCTGAACAATGTTACTAGTGCTCAAGAGTTTGTTCATAATGTTAATTCTTTTTTTACAAACATAGGACTGCAACCACAATTAATTGATGAATTTTTACAGAGCTGGAATGCTCACTAGATGTCAAAGATAAACAAAATTTTGATGGCAAAGGTCTCTAACTACCTTGCTATTTACCTATAGATAAGGAGAGAAGTGGATTCATGCTATTCTTAAGGTATTAGTGTGATGTGAATGGAAAACTGTCCCAATTAGAGTTTAGATTTGGTTAGTCAGTTTCATTCTCTGATAAGCCATCTGTAACTCCCCATTTTTCATGAGCTTATTTGATATTGTGGAAGTGACGTTATTAGAAATGTTACAATACAATTTGGAATGCTATAAGTCACATTTTTCTTTTGCTACTTTTGAAATTAGTCACTTCCATTACATTCACTTACGCACTCACTTACGCATGAATACTCTTAGGAAAAGTATTAATCCATCTCTTCCCTGCAGTTATGTATTAAATAACAGGACAGATTGGGTTCTTTAGCCTTGGTTGACGGCCAGTCTACCGCAGAAAGTAATAGCAACCTACTGCAGGATAACCTTCTGCCCAGTCAGTCATGTCTCAAAAGTGACATGATCGCCCTAGTGTGTATCATGTATGGCACTTGATTGAGTGAGCAGTCTTTTCAGAATCAAATGACTGCTTATACAGCAAACTGCGAATAGAAATGCAATCCAAATGATTCTTTTCATTCAGATCATGTGGTCTCTAAATATTGTAGCGATTTGAATACCCAAGTGCACATGGATAGCGGATTTTGATAAATTTAGTATTTCTGCCAAATCCTGCATCATGTAATATGGGTTATTCTCAATCAGTGTCGTCATTTGGTTGTCATCTATATGTTGTGTCTGCTTGAGCTTTCTTTATCAATAAGGCTACAATCACCAAATCTAAACTTATTGATTTGCTCCAGTACAGTTCTGTCAGCTAAAGCACCTTCACCATACATAGCCCATTTTTTTTTTGTTGCTTATGAGGCATTTTTGCCTCCATCATAATAAAAAAGCATCAAGTGTCTAAAATAGATCTAATAATTTTTCATTTTCATAGGAATGCAAAATTGACCCTAATTAATTAATTTGCTCTTGTACAAATCTACCATTCACCCGTGCATTGAATACTGCTGCCATATTTGGTTGGGTGCTCCTGCTATCCACCTAGGTGTCCTTTGCAAAATCTAACAGAGAATCTGTAATGTGATCAATCTTGACTTGGCAGTTTAGATACAGTCACTTTCTCATCCGCGCAATGTGTCTTCTGTGTGTTTCTTCTACAAATACTTTCATGGCTTCTGCTCTGATGAACTTAGCTCACTGGTTCACCCTATATATGGATTTACTCGAGCCAAAAGATTAGCAACTAGGTCCCACCCTTTTACTGTGAAACCAATAAAATGTAAATGCAAATTCTACTCCATCTGCTTTTTCTCGCACTTCTCACCTGTGGAATTCCCTTCCATTTACTTACTTTCCTGACAGCTATAATCTCCAAGAATTTAAATGTAAAATCAATAGTCATCTCCTATTTCACTAAACTGCATTCTCTCTCTCATGCTTCTTTCTCTGTCCACTCCACTCTCATCAGTATTTTCATCCTTCTCTTACCCACTTCCTGACACCCCCTATAACCTGTCACTCTTTTTCATAAAATTCCTTCTATGTAACCCCCTGCAAAACTGTGGCAGTAAAATGCCTTGCTTGGGGCAATATAATTATAAAAAAAAAAAGAAATTAAGTAATTTTAAACTTTCTAAAGAGTTTGAAGTGTGGTCTAATCAGAAATATAAGCATATTATATGTGTCAATAAATTTTTATGTGTTGGTGCATGAATGACTAAAAATCAGCACAAACTTTCTGGACAACCCAATATTAAGCAACAGGAAAAGTTCTTTAGAAACAAAAGAATACTGAACTTTTATATAATATCAGTTATGGCAGTAAATGCTGGACAATCTCATTAAAGATGAAGTAGAAAGTTGAGGCAATATGAATGTGGTTCTACAGAAGGATGCTGAGAATATCATGTATCAAACACATAAGCAATGACAAAGTTTTAGAGAAAATAAAAAAAAAAGACACATACTTAACATCAGCAATACTTGAAGTTTATAAGGCATATAATCATGAAAAAAGGCTTAGAAAATTGGATACTTTCAGCACAAATTGAAAACAAGTGGGGCTGAGGAAAGCAGTGCATAACCTCTCTAGAAAATTTGTATAAATGGATGGTAGAACAGGGTTTAGACGAGAACAAAAATATAAAATTTACCAAGGGTTATGAAAGAAAGAAAATTGTGGAGAGTCATGATTGCCAATCTGCTAAAGAAATATGGCACATAGAAAATCTTATACCTTATGTTGTATTACTGGTTCTAGACCAGTGGTCGGCAACCCCCAGCCTGTGGGCCGTATCCGGCTCTAGTGAATCTTGTCTGGCCTGTTACCTTACTATGGACACAATATAAATATAGGTAAACCAAACCAAAGTGACAGTTGACAGTCTGAATATATTGCGTCCAAATTTTAAAAACATTTTTTTTTCCCTGGAGAATGTGTTTTACTTTGATTTTTTTTTTTTTTTTTTTTTTTTTTTTTTTGATAGGAATCACCAAAATGAGCATACAGCTTCGCTTTCACTTTTTCTGTGAAACTGCTTTTGTGAGCGGGTACTTTTAAATTAATATAAAATAGTGTTTGCAACCGATTTTAATGGAATTTTTTTCAGTACTGATTTATGAAACATTTATTTTTAAGATGTAATACTTTTTTAACAAAATTCTCGTCAGATGTTAAATTATATTGAATTCTTGCTTTCTTCAAACACAGAAAATTTATTCACATATTTAATCACATGGTTCTTCTCCATGACACTGGAGCCATAGTTGTTTGGCCCTCCTCCATGATTCTACATAGCTTTTTGGCCCTCACTCTCCAAAAGGTTGCTGACCCCTGTTCTAGACTAACAGCTCAAAAAAAACTAAGTCTTGTGATGAGTCAGAATAAAATGTATATGAATAAGATTTGTTATTACTTTAAACAATATATTCAGACATCTCTACTTTTTAAACAGAATAATGGACATATAGCAGCCTGGATTTTTGAGTCTTTAGTAAAGAAAATGTTCCTTTTGCTGGGTCTTGAATCTGCATTCCTATTATACATGAGAAACAACCACGTTGGTGGGCATGCTCTCTTTTTCTCTTTTATAACCTTGCTGTTATATTAAATCTTTGATAATTAAGCAGTCTTATGTTAAGTACTTGGAAATGCAATAATTATAGAAAAATTGTGATTCAATCAAATTTTCTTTTTAGTCCAATTATATATATATATAGCCATCCACAGACAGATCTATTTTGCTGTATCACAGCTCATCAGTACGGTTAGACTCCGATTGCTTTTAACCCAGGATTGAAACCCAACCGAATTGGTGTCAGTTGGCGATTCTACCTCTGAGCTATGGGTGCTCGGTAGGAGGAGGCAGACGTTTAGCGTATGATGTATCATATGCCAGTGGCCAGAGTGCTCTAATTCATTACTGAATGAGCGATATGTGCTGTAGTGTAATGGATATCAGTTCAGGATTATACCCTTTTAAAAGGTATTAATCCATCTTTTCTCCCTCCAGCTATGTGTTGAATAGCAGGACAGATTGGGTTCTATAGCCTTGGTTGACAACCAGTCTACTGCAGAAAGAAATAGCAACCTACTGTGAGTAAATCTTCTGCCTAGTCAGTCATGTCTTTTTCGAAAGATGATTGCCCAAGCATGTATAACGCATGGCAATTAACTAACTAAATATATATTAATATATATTCACTGAACTTACTCTAGTACAATGTCATAATGATAATGCACCCAGTGTGAATCAGTCTCACTATATTAGTGATAGTTATTTCAACTAACTTGTTGACTATTTTTCCTTGATGAAGTCCCCCAAGGCATTAGTTGTATTAATGATTTCAAAACAAATTTACATTGTTTCCTTTAATTAGATGCAGATCTGAAACTGATCTGATTTAAATAAGTTGTACTGAGTTGGAATATTATATAGCTGACTTATTGAAATGTTATTGGATATTTGTATGCAATGTGGAAGAATTAATTTATTCTACATGACATTAAATGGAGTGAGTATGTCAAAATAGGTTTGGAGGGAAACACACATGAAGAAATAAAAAAAATAACTGACTGATTAGCAGTTTTTAAGGTTGACAGTAAACAAAACTCAGAACTTTCCATCTTCTTTTCTATCTTCCTTTTCTTTTTTGTCTTCCCTTTTCCTTTTCTTTTTTGTCTTCCCTTTTCCTTTTCTTTTTTTGTCTTTCCTTTCCCTTTTTGTCTTTCCTTTCCCTTTTTGTCTTTCCTTTCCCTTTTTGTCTTTCCTTTCCCTTTTTGTCTTTCCTTTCCCTTTTTGTCTTTCCTTTTCCTTTTCTTTATTTCTCTTTTCCTCTTTTCTTTTCAGTCTTTGCTGTTTTCGCTTTTCTTTTCTGTCATCTTTTTTCTATCTCATTTTTTTTTATACATCTTGTTCTTCTAGAACAAGTACTACAAACACACATTTAAAAAAAAAGCAGAATTTGTTGACAGGAAGCTGTGGGACCCATGACTGAAGGTACATGGCACAGAAAAGACTGAAATTTATCTAGTAGAAAGAAGCTAATTTTATAAAAGAACAATACAGTTCATTACAGTCAAACATGAATCACTTTTAGTAACAACAAATACTGTTAGATAATTTTAAATAGAACAATTATGGAAATTTTTTTTCTGATAATCTTTTTGACTTACATCATTTTTATTCTTATAGCCTCTAACAAGCAATGTATTCATGGATATAAGCAATAAAAATATCAAATGTGTGTGTATGTATGTATGTGTGTGTGTGTGTGTGTGTGCATATGTCTAATTCATATTAGCAAAGGAAATCTTTTTAATTTTACAAGTTTTTTTTTTTATCTAGTATAATAATAATAATAATACAGTTGAGAAAATGTATGAAAATTACAAGAATTTTATGTTTTTCAGGTAAGCAGAATTTCTGCCAAAAAGCATTCAATATATAACTAGAGCTATAGTTCATCAGTGTCTAATGTTTGATATATGTAATATATAGATTTCAGTGAGGCATTTAATTTGAAAGTAAATTGTAACTTTAAAAAAATAATACTCACATAATTTTCCCATGTTTGAAATTATTCTAAGTCAGTTATATTTTGAATTGTTTTTTTTTGTTTTAAATTTTAAACTAGTTTGATTACAGTCACCGGTGCAACGTGGCTACCCTGTGCCTCTTCTATAAATACTTTCACAGCTTCTGCTCCGATGAACTTAGATCACTGGTGCCCCCTAGGTTCGAATTTGCATGAGATACTAGATTAGCAACTAGATCCCACCCTTTTACAGTGAAACCAATAAAATGCAACCGCAATTTCTACTCCAACAGTTTCTTTTCTCACACTTCCAGACTGTGGAATTCCCTTCCACATGACTGCTTTCCTGACGGCTACAATCTCCAGGAGTTTAAATGTAAGGTCAATAGACACCTCCTAACAAACTAACTCGCTTCCATTCTTTCAAACACTCTTAAACCCATCCAACTATCTATCATCCCCCTTCTGACATTTCCTATATCTAACCACTCTTTCTATTTACCTTCCCCTATGTAGCCCCAAGCGCAATAGTGGCAGTGGAATGCCTTGCTTGGGGTGAAATGATTAAAAAAAAAAAAAAAAAGTCATGTTCCAACATGTTAGAGCATGTTGAATTTATCAACACGTTATGCTTATATTTTTTATTAGAGCACACTTGAAATTATCTTTTTAGAAATGAAGTTTAAAATTACTTAAATAGTATCAATTTTGTATCCCTATGAAAATGGATGGTTATAAACCTTATAACATTTTAGACACTTGATGTTCTTTTACTATTATACTAGCAGTATAGCCCGGCGTTGCTCGGGTGTAATGAAAGCTTTAAAACTAATCCATGGTCCTGGAGCTCAGACTCTTTGGACGTTGTCACGAAAGACTAAAAAGCAATAGTTGTTTCCAGTTAAAGCAAAACCATAGACTGAAAGAAAAATGAATGGATGTAAGTCAAATTTTGATTTCCTGTTATCGATATTAAATTTTCTGCACTATTGTAAGAACTGCAACCTTGAAACTTCTGAATATCGTTTCTTATGTCTTTGTCTATGAGTGTATCAAATTTGATTAAAATCGAACCACTCCTTTTATAACCTGATCTTTTCGATTATCGAATTTTTATATTTATTGGTGGTACCTTGACACAAAACCTAGCTAAGAACACTTGCAGATGCTTATAGTACAACTGTGTAAACTTTCAAGAAAATTGGTTCAGCCGTTTTGGAGTCTATAGGTAATGGATACACACACACACAGAGACAAAGTTCCATTTATAAATAAGTTTAGATAAAGGCAAAAATGCCTCACAAGCCACGTAAAAGATATGTGCTGTATATGGTGGAGGTGCTTTAGCTGACAGAACTGTAATGAAGTGGTTCACAAAATTTAGAGTTGGTGATTGTAGCCTTATTGATGAAGAATGTTCAGACAAACCCCCTACCTCAAATGACAACCAAGTGAAGACATTAAGAATAACCCATATTACACGATGCAGGAATTGGCAGAAACACTAAATTTATCAAAATCCACCATCCATGAACACTTAGTAAAACTGGTATTTTAATCATTATGGTGTTTAGGTACCACATGATCTGAATGAAAATAGTCATTTCGATTGCATTTCTATTTGATGTGTTGCATAAATGCAATGAAAAGGCACCCTTTTGAAGCAAATTGTGATGGGGGATGAGAAATTAATCATTTATAACAATATTCAGTGAAAAAGATTCTGGGATAAGAGACATGAGCCAACTTTAGCCAAGCCAAAAACAGGTCTTCCTCCTAAGAAAGTCATGCTGGTCAGATGGGAGGGAATCCTGTACTATAAGCTTTTGCCAAGTAACCAGTCAATTGATTCTGAAAAGTACTACTTGCAACTGGAGGAATTAGAGGTAATAATTAAAAAACAAAAACAAAAAAAATACCCAGAATTGGCAAACAGGAAAGGTGTTTTTTTTTTTCCATCAGGATTATGCCAGGCCTCACATTTCTTAGGCAACCTGGCAAAAATTGTTGACTGGAATGTTACTCCACCCACCATATTCGCTAAACATTGTTCATTCAGGTTTTAATTTATTCAGGTTGTTGCAAAATAATCTCAAACTTAAAAATTTTAATTCTTTGGATGATATAAAAAACCACCTTAACGAGTTCTTTGCTGAGAAACCACCAAAATTCTGGGAGGGCAGGATTTTTAAGTTGAATGAAAAATGGAGAAAGGTTATGCAACAAAATGGTTCATATTTAGTTGAATAAATAATTTGTGGCATAATTTTATTTTGTGTCTTAATTCCTGTGGATTTTTAATGGAAATTTTCTGGACAACTCAATATATCGCTTTTTTTTCCTTGTTATAATAGAAGAATTTGTAAAATACCCGGAAAAGAATTGAAAAGAAAAATATGAAAGATCTTGTTTCTGTAATCTCCTACATATCTCTGGATACGCAGTGTATAATTCATGTTTGCGCATGACCAGCAATCATGCCAAAGACTTTGGCAACTCTTCAGTTGGAGGAAGTCGCTATATAACTACTATGCTTTCTCATTTTTCTTTTTTCTAATTTAGACTTTAAAAAATATATTCTTTAAAGTTCTATTTTTAATTTGTATAACAGACAGTAGTATCTGATGATATATATGAGAAGTATATGTATTCATAATTGTTCACACACACACACACACAGATATAGACTAGGAAAAACTATTCTTAGCTGATGTATTTAATCCTCTGAGGGACTTTATCAAGGCAAATGTAGGATTTATTTTGTTGTAAGTGTTTACTTTCTTTTTCTGTTTTTATCATTTTTATTGTTACATGTCCTATATTATTATGATAGAATGTTTGCCAGGAAAGGTCAAATATTGAAAGAAATGGATGAAAATTTACTGTGGATTGATCATTTTCTCATATATTTTTTCAAATCATTTCACCCCAAGCAAGGCAGTTTTACTGCCACTGTTGTGCAGGGGGTTACATAGGGGAAAGTGATGAAAAAGAGGGGTTAGTTATAGGGAATGTCAGGAGGAGGGTAATAGACTGATGAGAATATTGGTGTAATGGGGATGGAGTGGGTCGAGAACAGAGCTTGAGAGAAAGGATGCAAGTTAGTGAGATAGGAGATGTCTATTGACCTTACATTTATATATATATATATATATTACAAGAAAGTGTAAGAACATATAGATTAAAAACCCACTGTTCAAGCATTTACTTTTATAAAGAGTGCTTGATACAGAGTAGATCTTATTATAATACATACACATACACACCCACACATATATATATATATCTCATCCCTTGTTCCCTGTTTAGGATGTGGTTTCCGGCTTTCTCTTTTCCAATCTTCTCACTTTGTTTTTTTTTTTTTTTTTTTTCAATTGGAATAGATAGATCTATCTATCGCCTGGTTCACACTCCACCCACGTCTATTGAACAGGTTAAGAGGCTCATCCCTTGTTCCCTGTTTAGGATGTGGTTTCCAGCTTTCTCTTTTCCAATCTTTTCACTAGTACGTAGCCCCCTGCACATCAGTGGTATTACCGCCTTGCTCGGGGTGATATGATTTAAAATATATATATATATATATATATACACACACACACACTAACAGTATAGCCCAGTGTTGCTCAGGTGTAATGAAAACTTTAGAACTAATCCATGATCCTGGAGCTCAGACATATGATAGTTGGCCCATGTAATACATGGACCCAGCTTATCAAAGATGATTTAAGGAAGTTGAGATTAAAGCCAGACCTTACAGAAAATTGGATGGCCTAGAAAAGAGCCATCAAGAAAAAACTGTCCAACCCATGCTAGCATGGAAACAGACATTAAACAATGGCAATAATACACACACACACACACATTGACATTAAAGTCAACACCAGAGGTAAGTCTTCTGTTACACCGTGCAATCCTCATTCTGTCATCCACCTGATTAGGTCCTTCAAATATGTTATCTGTTGCTTTCCCCTGTCTCTTTTTTCCCTCTATCTGGCCTGTTAGTATCAGATTCTCCAAGCCCTCCTTCCTCATTGTGTGTTTCAGGAACTTTAGCTGTCTCTTCCTGATGCTCAGTATTAATTTCCTTTTTGTTTCCATCATTTCCAAGCATGCTAGTCTCCCTGAAAGCAATACTCTGCACCTCCTCGGCCTCACTCTCTCAGCCTATCTCAAGTAGAACGACTACATTGAATCAATAGCTAAATCTACAGCTAGGAAAATCAGGTCACTGTATCAGGCCAGGAATTTTTCTTGTCTGAATTATCTTGCATGTATACGAATCTACCATTCAGCCGTGCATTGAATACTTTCGTCATATCCGGTCTAGCGCCCCTGCTGTTCATCTCAGGGTTCTTGACAAAGGAGAATCTGCAATGTAATTGATCTCGACCTGGGAGCTCAAATCCAGTCACTTTCTAAGCAAGAAGATGTGGCTTCCCTCTGTCTCTTCTACAAATATTTTCATGGTACCAACGCCAACAATCTTAGCTCTCTGGTGCCCCCTGCCCACACTAATTTACTCGAGCTACTAGACTGGCAACTAGGTCCCACCCTTTTACAATCAAGACAATCAAATGTAGCTGTCACTTCTACTCTAGAAGCTTCTTTTCTTGTACTTCCCACCTGGAGAATTCCCTTCTGTATACTTTTCCCTGATAGCTATAATCTCTAAGAGTTTTAAATGCAATGTCAATTGCCATCTCTTATCTTCTTGACTCTCATCATTTTTCCATCACCCTCTGTATCTTGTTGTTCTTTTTTGCTCTACTCTCCAAAACTCTCTTCACCCCAGTATTCCCCTCCTTCTCTTATCCATTCTCCAACACCCCCTTTATCTTGTTCTTCTTCCTTTTTGCTCTACTCTCACATAACTCTCTTCACCCCAGTATTCCCCTCCTTCTCTTATCCATTCTCCAACACCCCCTTTATCTTGTTCTTCTTCTTCCTTTTTGCTCTACTCTCACGTAACTCTCTTCACCCCAATATTCCCCTCCTTCTCTTATCCATTCTCCAACACCCTCTTTATCTTGTTCTTCTTCCTTTTTGCTCTACTCTCACGTAACTCTCTTCACCCCAGTATTCCCCTCCTTCTCTTATCCATTCTCCAACACCCCCTTTATCTTGTTCTTCTTCCTTTTTGCTCTACTCTCACGTAACTCTCTTCACACCAGTATTCCCCTCCTTCTCTTATCCATTCTCCAACACTCCCTTTATCTTGTTCTTCTTCCTTTTTGCTCTACTCTCACGTAACTCTCTTCACACCAGTATTCCCCTCCTTCTGTTATCCATTCTCCAACACCCCCTTTATCTTGTTCTTCTTCCTTTTTGCTCTACTCTCACGTAACTCTCTTCACCCCAGTATTCCCTTCCTTCTCTTATCCATTCTCCAACACCCCCTTTATCTTGTTCTTCTTCCTTTTTGCTCTACTCTCACGTAACTCTCTTCACACCAGTATTCCCCTCCTTCTCTTATCCATTCTCCAACACCCCCTTTATCTTGTTCTTCTACCTTTTTGCTCTACTCTCACGTAACTCTCTTCACACCAGTATTCCCCTCCTTCTCTTATCCATTCTCCAACACCCTCTTTATCTTGTTCTTCTTCCTTTTTGCTCTACTCTCACGTAACTCTCTTCACCCCAGTATTCCCCTCCTTCTCTTATCCATTCTCCAACACCCCCTTTATCTTGTTCTTCCTCCTTTTTGCTCTACTCTCACGTAACTCTCTTCACACCAGTATTCCCCTCCTTCTGTTATCCATTCTCCAACACCCCCTTTATCTTGTTCTTCTTCCTTTTTGCTCTACTCTCACGTAACTCTCTTCACCCCAGTATTCCCTTCCTTCTCTTATCCATTCTCCAACACCCCCTTTATCTTGTTCTTCTTCCTTTTTGCTCTACTCTCACGTAACTCTCTTCACACCAGTATTCCCCTCCTTCTCTTATCCATTCTCCAACACCCCCTTTATCTTGTTCTTCTTCCTTTTTGCTCTACTCTCACGTAACTCTCTTCACCCCAGTATTCCCCTCCTTCTCTTATCCATTCTCCAACACCCACTTTATCTTGTTGTTCTTCCTTTTTGCTCTACTCTCACGTAACTCTCTTCACCCCAGTATTCCCCTCCTTCTCTTATCCATTCTCCAACACCCCCTTTATCTTGTTCTTCTACCTTTTTGCTTTACTCTCACGTAACTCTCTTCACACCAGTATTCCCCTCCTTCTCTTATCCATTCTCCAACACCCCCTTTATCTTGTTCTTCTTCCTTTTTGCTCTACTCTCACGTAACTATCTTCACCCCAGTATTCCCCTCCTTCTGTTATCCATTCTCCAACACCCCCTTTATCTTGTTCTTCTTCCTTTTTGCTCTACTCTCACGTAACTCTCTTCACCCCAGTATTCCCCTCCTTCTGTTATCCATTCTCCAACACCCTCTGTAACCTGTTCCTCTTTCTCTTCACTCTTCACTCACTAGTGGCAGTCCTGCCCTGCTTGGGGAAAACAATTATAAAAAGGAAAAAAATTACACCAAACTTCATATAAATATGAAAAAATTGGGAAACAGCTGCAGAAAAAACAAAATCCTAAAGACTGAAGACATTTCGATAATGACTTCACGAAACTTGAAGTTAGCATGACTAAAATAATACTGCTCAGCAAACATCTCCACATTAATTCTATTGTGTGTATATATATATATATATATAGTCATCTGCAGACAGATCTGTTTTGCTGTATCATAGCTCATCAGTATGGTTAGAAAACTAATTGCTTTTACCTAGGGTTGAAACCTGACCAAATTGGTGTCAGTTGGTGATTCTACTGCTGAACTATGGGCACTCAATAAAAGGAGGCAGACTTTTAGCGTCTGATATACCATGTATACATATGCTAGTTGTTAGAGTGTTCTAATTCATCACTGAATGAACGATACATATATTTATTTATTTATATATATATATTCTAATTCATTATTGAATGAACGATACACATGCACACACACATCTATATATGTAAACTCTGAGCTGTAGAATAATATGCATATTTATTAATATACACATAATTGGTCTTATATTTCATTGAGCACTATTTTATCAACATCAGAAAAATATTTAGATATGTATGTTTGCTTGCATGTGTATATTTATTGATATCTATATTTATTATTATATTTATATATAATTTAAAACTGCTAACCACCTTGTCAAGAATAATCTAGTAGTATGCTTAAGTTCATATGGTTGAGGTAGAAGAACTGCCATGGGAAGACAGAAAGTAGCCATATCAAGGCAGTGGGACAGTAACTGAAGTCAGGTGATGCCAAGTGAAGACCAATAATATTACAGACTTTTCTTTGGATTTTATCAAGAATCTCAAAATATATAGCTGGGGAACCAGAACAGATGTGGCAGCAATATTCAGTAGATTTATAAATGTGCAAGATGGATTCTGACAAGAAAAATTCTCTGGCACAACATAAGAAACCAAGTTATTTCGTATAACACAACAAACCAACCTTTTTAGCAGCAGTCTTAACAATTCAATATAATCACTCCACTTCAGGTAAACAGAAAACATGATCCCAAAAAGGTGAAATGAATTGCTCTCCAGTATGCTCTTGCAAACAAGTTTCGTTTTTTTTTCTTGTTAGCATTTCCTCTATAGTAAATGAAAACATTTTTTTTAAATCATTCAGTTTTATAACAAAACATGTAATTTTAAATAAATCTTGGCAAACAAATTTTAAATAAATCTGAGTAACATTTTTTGTTAATCATTATCTAAATACTCTTTTTCTCAATACATCCTTGAAGGTGATTTTTTTTTCCCAATGTGATTTATATAAAAGGTAAAATATTTTTCTTATATATAACCATGAAAAAATTGTTTTTGCAAAATTCATTTGGGGAAAATATTATTAGAAAGTATTTATTGGCCTTTTGAGTGCAGGTCATGGTCCATGGCTTTGAACTGAATGTTCTCTCTACCCATATACACAAACAAATTGCTTTTTCCTCACTTCAAAATCTTTCAAGTATCTCATTTTATAATACTAACAATGTTTAGCAGAGATATGGTGGCACAATAGATAGCATTTCCGATTGAGGAATCAGACAAGTTTAAATTCCTTTTGGGTTCATTATATTCACTTACATGGAAATACACTTAAGAAAGGTATGAATCCTTTTCTCCCCCTCGCTATAGGTAAATAGCAAGAGAGACTTGGTCATACAGTGTTGGATGACAACTGGTCTAGAAGGACAACTCTGAATTCAAAGCCTTCAACTATGTGTTAAATAGCCTCACCAATCCACAATTGGTCAAGCATGGTGAGTACAGATACACTTCTGAAGATATTGTCAATCAAGGAGAAGTTCAATCAGCAGGAGTGAGATACTGGATTTGAAACAGTTCTTAAAAACAGATTATTATTATCACTTTAATACAATTGTAATGTTTTACAAACTTTAAAAATAGTTATTGTTATAGCGCATAGCTGACCGCAAGTTCGGCTTCAAGGACTATTGGAGGATTTGCAAACAAGTGCTCAACAATAGGAAATCCTCAATACCTCATTTAATCCATGAATTTGAGGTTCTCACGTCATCTGCAGACAAAGCTGAGTGCTTTGCCCGCAGATTCTCATCCAACTCCATATTTGACTCGTCTGGAGTACACCCACCCGACTTCCCTATTAGAACTGAGGCCAAACTGCACGACATATATATTACCCCGACAGTAGTATCCCGAGTAATTTCAAAACTCGACCCCCCCATAAGGCGTGTGGAGATGATGGAATCCCGGTGATAGTCCTTAAGAGGTGTGCTCCTGAACTTTCCCCTGTTTTCTCTAAACTATTTAACTACTGCCTTTCTGCTTCCTGCTTTCCTGCATGCTGGAAGTTCTCTTCAGTCGTTCCTGTATTTAAGAATTGTGGTGAACCCTCAGACCCATCCAACTATCACCCTATCAGTCTTCTACTGATATTCGGGAAAGTATTCGAGGCCATAATCAATGCTGAAATAGTTCATCATCTCACTGCCCACAAACTCTTCTCTGACAGGCAATATGGATTCTGCTTTGCCAGGTCCACGGCCGACCTGCTAACAACCATAACGGAGTACATGCTACAGGCCCTTGATGAGTCTCACAAGGCTCGTGCGGTTGCTCTGGACGTCTCCAAGGCTTTCAACAGGGTTTGGCACTCTGGCCTCCAATGCAAACTACGGGGTTACGGTATTACCTGTCGCCTGCTTGACCTAATCCAATCTTTTCTAAATAACCGCAAAATGAAGGTCGTTTTGAATGGGCGTGCCTCTTCATCCTACAGCACTGGTGTCCCACAGGGCTCTATCCTGGGCCCGACGCTCTTCCTTATTTTCATCAACGACCTCCCAGATGAGATCAAGTCCCAAGTAGGCATCTACGCAGATGACACTACAATATTACTCTCGCACCAGTAAGAAACCTGTCATGGCGGACAGACATAATCTCGCTGCTGACCTTGAACAGGATCTACACGCTGTGGTGAACTGGGGCAAGAAATGGCTTGTCAACTTCAATTCGTCTAATTCTGTCAACCATTACAGGCAACCTCTCCTGCCTCCCATAAGCATGGACCAAGCGATTATCCCTGAGAGCAATACATTACGCCTACTCGGACTTACCCTGTCCTCAGACTTCAAATGGAACTACTATATTGAATCCATAGCTAAATCTACTGCTAAGAAGGTTGGGTCACTATGTTGATCCAGGATGTTTTTTCCGCCTGAATCCATCCTGCATATATACAAGTCAGCCATCCATCCGTGCATGGAGTACTGCTGCAATCTACGGTTGGGTGCCCCTGCCGTTCTCCTCAGTGTTCCTGACAGGCTCCAAAGGAGAGTTTGTAATGTGATAGGTACTGATCTGGCGGCTCGACTGCAGCCACTTCCCCACCGTCGAAATGTGGCCTCCCTTTGTCTGTTCTATAAATACTTTTATGGCTTCTGCTCAGATGAACTTAAGTCACTGGTACCTCCTCAACAGGTGTTTACTCGTGCAACCAGACTGGCAACTGGGTTCCACCTATTCACATTCAGGTTAGCCAAATGCAGACGACAATTCTACTCTTGCAGCTTTTTCTCTTGCACTTCCTGCCTGTGGAACTCGCTCCCATATTCTTGCTTTCCTGATGGCTACAACCTCCAGAAATTTAAATGCAAAGTCAATACTCATCTACTAACCACTGGACTCTAGCTCTCTCCCCACCCCCGTATAACCTTCCCTTTCTCTCCACCTATGTATCTGTCATCGCACCTGCTTTCTCAGCTTTCTATTGCTCCTTTCTAACTAGTTTGTACTCCTCACTCTTTTCTAATTAATCTTTTTATAGTTATGTAGCCCCCTGCACATCAGTGGCATTTCCGCCTTGCTCGGGGTGAAATGATTAAAAAAAAAATAAATAAAAATAAAAATGCTGTAAAATAAATTGACCACTTGGGGAACTCAGCACATCAGGTTTTTACTATTTTTCTAATTTTATATTTTTTTTTTATATACTAGCAGTATAGCCTGGCATTGCTCAGGTGTAATGAAAGCTTTAAAACTAATCCATGGTCCTGGAGCTCAGACTCTTTGGACGTTGGCACGAAAGACTAAAAAGCAATAGATGTTTCCAGTTAAAGCGAAACCGTAGACTGAAAGAAAAATGAATGGATGTCAATAAAATTTTAGTTTCCTGGTATCAATATCAAATTTTCTGCACTATTGTAGGAACTGCAACCTTGAAACTTCTGAATATCGTTTCTTAAGTCTTTGTCTATGAGTGTATCAAATTTGATTTAAATCAGATCACTCCTTCTATAACCCGATTTTTTTCAATTATCGATTTTTGATATTTATTGGAGGTACCTTGACACAAAACCTAGCTAAGAACACTCGCAGATGCTTATAGTACAACTGTGCAAATTTTCAAGAAAATCGGTTCAGCCATTTCGGAGTCTATAGGTAACGGACACACACAGACAAAGTTCCAGAGCCTCTCCCCCCACCCCCGGCCAGCGTGCCACATCCAGCCCTTGTCTAGCTTGCTACCTTACTCTGGACACGATATAAATATAGGTAAACCAAACCCAGTTGATAGTCTGTCTGAATATATTGCACCAAAATTTAAAAATTAGTTTTTTTACCTGGAGAATGTGTTTTACTTTTATTTTTTATTTGTAGGGATCGCCAAAATTAGTGTACAATCTCACTTTCACTGTTTCTGGGGAATTGCTTTCGTGAGTGAGCACTTTTAAATGAATATAAAATAGTGTTTTCAACTGATTTTAATGGAATTTTGTTTTCTTCAGTATTGATTTATGAAACATTAATTTTTAAAATGTAATTTTTTTTTAACAAAATTCTCGTCAGATATTAAATTATATTAAATTTTTGCTTTCTTCAAACACATAAAAAATTTATTCACATATTTAATAACATGGTTCTTCTCCATGACACTGGAGCCATAACTGTTTGGCCCTCCTCCATGACTCTACATAGCTTTTTGGCCCTCACTCTCCAAAAGGTTGCTGATCCCTGACTTAGAAGATTGTGGGTGTCAGGGAAGCAAAAAATCAGAAGAAAGTTCCACAGTCAAGAAAAAAAACCATTAGAATAGATGGTTGCTTGCAGCTAGCTACTTTGACTGTAAAGCAGTGAGACCTAGTTACCAATCTAGTCTTCTTTTATGTGCTGTGTCCCTTCAGGACATAGGTGATCATGGACCTCAACATCATCCTGTCCCTTGTAGCTCTTAATATATTTTCTCTTGTTATTTCTCCAAAACTCTGCTCTACCATCCATTTGCTTAAGCTTATCAAGTATGTCACATGCTGTTTTCCTCTATCCCTGTTTCCCTCTATTTGTCCTGTGAGTATGAGATTTTCCAACCCCTCTTTCCTTATGTGTCCCAGAAATTTCAACAACCTCTTCCTGATGTGAAGTTTTCCTTTTGTTTCCATTCTCTCTAAAACCTCATTGTTGCTCACATGTTTGGTTCATAGTACTCTCAGCATCCTTCTGTAGAATCACATTCCTGTTGCTTCGATTCTCTCCTTCAACTTTGAGGAGATTGTCCAGCATTTGCTGCTATACAGGAAGACAGTTCAGTACTATTTTCTTTGTTTCCAACAAAATTTTCCGGTTTCTTTATACTCTGCTTAGCTTTTGTATTGGCCATGCCAATACACCTTTGGATCTCTGTGTTGCACTTCCCATCCTCTATTAGAACACTTCCCAGGGATTGAATTTCTGTACTGGCTTGATTTTAGTATCCCTGACCTGTAATTATCATTTTTGGCTACTCTTTTTGCTGATGACCATGCATTCAGTCTTCTTGTAGTTTATGTTTAGTCATTTTCCTTCACAACATTCTGTAGAAGGTTTTGTAGTTTCCTTTCTGTATCTACTATCAGCACTGTGTCATCTGCATATTTTAAGATTGTGGCTGCCAATGATGAATCCTGGCAAGATTTCTAATTCTCTTAGAATTGCCTTGTTCTATAGGTTGAATAAATTTGGTGAGAAGATACATTCTTGTCTTATAGCCGTTTCTATTTTTGTATATCTGCTGAACTCATTTTCTGTTTGTGTGCAAGTGGTTTGCTGCTAGTATAGGTTTTTGATTATTCTGATGCCTTGCCCAAATATGTCAAGGTTGCTAAATAACTCTAACAGGTCTTTGTTGCATACTTTGTCGAACACTTTTACGTAGCTTATAAAACACGGATACACATCATCCTGCATTTGTATTGCACTTTCTGATAAGATTCTGAGCATAAATATTGTGCTCTTTGTTCTGGTGTCTTTGAAAAACATGCACTGTTCTTGTCCCATCTCTGGCCTAATTCTGCTGTGCGATCTATTCATCAAAATTTGGATGATGAGTTTTGTTAAGTGGCTTGTTAAGCTGATTGTTTGGTGGAGTTAACATTCTTTTGTGCCTGGTTTCTTAGGCAGTGCTATGAAAATAGGTCTACTTAGATCTTTTGGTATATCACTACGGTCGTAGATTTAATCTATTATTTTTGTAATCTTGTCTATGCTGATGCATCTCAATTACAATTTCATCAGGTCCTGCCGCATTGTTTCTTTTCAATTTGCTCAGTGCAATTTTTACTTCGGTTTTCAATATTTTCAGCCTGTTGGTATTTCTTTATTTTGCCAGTTGTTCTCTGTTGTCATGGAAGAGGTCTCTGATATATTAATTCCATTGCTGAAGTATTTTTCTATCTCTAATATGAATGTATTGTTCTTAAATCTTATGCACCTTGTTGATGAGCATGTTTTTTATGTCTTGTTCTCTTAATTTTTTTTTCTTATACATGTCTCTTTTATTTGTGATAGTCTCTCTATTTCTGCACATTTTTCTTTGAGCCAATCTTCTTTAGTCTCTCTGCATTTGCTCCTTATTTCCTTGTGTAGCTTTTTGTATTCCATTCCCTGTCTTGGCATTGTTTTCTGTCTCCTTTGCATCATGTCAAGAATCTCATTTGTGATTCACTCATTTTTCTATTTACATCTGTTTTCCTTTGTTTGCTGATGTCACTGAAGCTTTTGCTTAAGCTCATGCAGGCTAAGCACTAAGGAAGAAGCTCAACAGAACAATTGCCCTGAAAATATTTGTTGAAAAGACAGTGGAAAGCTACCTCTCATCAGTGAGAAAGTGACTGAAGTTGAGATGCCAGACCAGGATGAATTATATCACAGAATGGTCATTAAAATTTAGGCAAACTCTTTCAACTTTCTGTCCAGTCTATCAATTATTTTCAAAAACATTTGATTTGCCCTGAAATGATTTCAAATGAATTTGTTTTATTTTGTCATCATTACAAACATCAGATTCATTCATCTGTTTGTGGAGTTGTCTTGTTCTTGCTGATAAATTATTAGAGATTTGCACAGTCTTTGCTTTATTATTGCAGTCATTTGCAACTGTCATCCTGTTTTGAACTGTCAAATTTTCCCTTTAGGCTACCCAGATCAAAATACATCTGATGAAGGCTGGACAGCAGAACATCTGAAACATTGTGATAACAAAGATGAGGACAGTCGTCTGCATTTAAATTGTGTAAATAATGATAAACCCTCATCTGAAAAATTCAGACAGAAATGGTCAAATTTTCTTTACTCTGAATTCTTTTCTACTTTTTTTTTAATTATCTGAATATCTTTTGTAATTTTACAATGAAGAAGCCTTAAACGAAGATTTATTGGAGATCAACAGATATTATCAATTAATAATTTAAGTTTTTTCCAACAATACAGACATTCATTCATGATTTGTGTCTAAATGACTAATTGGCAGCTCTAGGTGTCATGAGGTTGCATCATTTCCTGGAGTATTTCCTAAGCCTAACTGCCTGCAAATGAAGTTGGAAGGAAAGAAAAAGCACCAAAAAAAAAAAAAACTTAGTGCAAAGAATCCACTATTTCACTGTGCATGGAATTCTTGAAGGAGTTTCATACTATTAAAAATATATTAAGTTTATGAACTGCAAATTTGTTTTATTGCATTTTTAGTTTATCTACTGTTTTCTTCATTTCTCTTTTATTGTTCTCGTTCCTTAATGATGTTTTTTTTTCTATAATCTTGTATTTTTTGTTTTTATTTTCTTACCCATTTGGTATGCACATTTGTGCAACTCTTTTTCAGATGATAAGGTTAATGTCAAGTATAAACAAGAAAGGCAATAAAGCCACTAGAACAAAAGTAGTTACAGTCTTAAAGTAAAGGAAAAACATTAAGGGGCAAGAACAGTAAAAGAGGAATCGAGAACACAGTAGATAACAGTTGAATTTAAATGTTTGAAGATCAGCATTGGCTGGAAAGCAAGAAGCCAAAAGATTTCCACAAGAAAATAAACTGTTAGTACGCATAGAACTTATGGTTACAATTCAACTGTAAAACGAGACCTTGTTGCCAATCTAGTACTGTACTTCAAAATGTCTAGGTAGAGAAAAATTCATCAGAACAATTACTATGAAAGTATTTATAGAAAGGTCCAAGGAAGCTACATTAAGTGGTAGAAAAGTGACTGAAGTCAAAATGTCAGGTCAAGACCAATAAAATTGCAGGTTCTTCTTTTAGTTATTGAAAATATAACTTTGCATTGTTTAATTTATAAAATCCAAAGGAGTCTTGATGTGAACTAGAATTGCTTTGGTAGTTTTAATTTATCAAGAATCTTTAGATATATAGCAGGAGCACTGGACAATATGTGACAGCAATATTCTAAGCATGAATGAATGGTAAGCTTGTAGATATGTGTGATAGATTCTGGAGAAAACATTACCTAGTATGTAACCAACTTTTCTAGCTTCAGATCTAGCAATTGATTCAATATAATCTTTCCACTTCATGTCTGCAAAGAATAACAGCCTGACAAGGTGCAACAAGTCACTTTTTTGGAGGTTAGCATCATAAAGAACAGTTTTGTTTTGAAGGTGTTCAAATTAACAAGTCATTCCCTGTACCAATTAATAGCAGATTTGTTATGGTACACTATCTATAGGAATAGATTCTTCCTCCGTCAGTAAATACTAACCTGCATGAATTCTGGGGATGCAGCTGTGAGGCAGTCTAGACACAGTCAAGACGCAGTATAACTAAAGTTTTGACTTACACTTGTATTTGTTGACTACTAATACTTTACTTTGTATATATGTTCTGTTATTCTAATACACTGTTTGAACCTACCTACCTTGTTTTCATCTCTTTCTTCCTGGCTCAAACACGCCACAACAACTTGCTGACAAAGATTCGCCACAAGATTGTAGGTCATTTTTTAGATCAGGTGCAAAATTTAATCTTTTAGAATGATCAGATTTACTATTAAGAGAGGAGTAAATAGTTGTAAATGGTTGAAGCTGGTTGCAGCCACAAAAATGTGATTCTAAGCAGAGCAACGTACTAAACCTAAAAAAGTATAATGACTTATAACTACAACTTACTATTTTCAACTAAATATTGTTTTACCAAACATATCTTTCTCATTAATGATGTCAACTCTTTCATATTAATTCATTTTTATTATTATTTATATTGAGACTTTTTTCATTATTATTATTATTACAAGTTGGCCCATGACATCAAAATATATCAATATGTTGTCTAAAATGACTGCAGCATATATATTGATGTACCTTCTATTAAGTATCTATGTTAAGATTTAAGGAAAAAAAAATAGGAGGGAAATATACAAATACACAAGTCTTTATTATAATAGGGAGGATATATATTCTTCACTACTCAACGACATAATTATTGCAAAAAGAGTAAAATAAGGCATTGTTAAAGAGCAAACACGTGGCAAGATCTTTCATAATTGATAATAAAAGAGAATTGTCTGCCTAATGAACTGAGCTGATGCTGCCTCTTTAGTTGTGTGTGTGTATATATATATATATATATACACACACACACACATTCTAAACATATATTGTTAAATATAAGAAACAATGAATGTCTTTTATGTTTAATCATGAGCCATTCTAAACATCGTATTTTGGCTTTAATTTCGGGTAAAAATAAAGACAAAAATTCTTCAACATTTGGATATTTTTTTTATTATTTTAGTTCTAAGCTTTTGGCTCACATGAGCCATCTTCAGAGAGATTACAGGGATGTTAACATAAAAACATCCACCATCAAAGATGATTTTATTTTATGTTGACATAAAACTTTGCTAAGCAACAATAAATTACCAAATAGTAAATGCAGTTTGTAAATTTGTAATGCGGTTCTATGACGTCACACTGCATGAGAGCTTGAAATGTTAACAGAACCATATATTTAAATGCAATGTAATGTGTTATGACAAGATTTAAACATGATTTTATTAAGTGTGGGTTGTTTTTGATTTCATGTAGGTAGCCTCTAATATCTGATGGTTCTTTTTACTGTGTGTGTGCGTGAGGATTATTGTATAAAATAAACATTAATATTTAATGAAATGAAAACAGTAGAAATAATTCTGACAATAGAATCTTGAGGTATGATAAGAAATCTGAATCTGGTTTTCATTATAGTTGTGGTAAAATGAAATTTAGACAAAGAAAGTAGCAGCTTTGTTTCTTTCTATCAAGATTAGTTACAATCTTTCTTTGTGATGATATCATTTTTTGTTTTCTAAAACAAGTAGGAATTTTCTACAAACTATATTAAAATTATATATTTATATGCATGCATTCTTTAAATATGTTTCAGTATTGCTTGTATCTTTGCTCAGTGAAAAAATATTTATAAAATTATTAATTCTGTTTGAAAGCCAAACAAGGCATCCTGTGAAATTTTACTGATGTCGAATTTCCACAGATTTCTTGTAAAGCTTTTAATAGGGGGAAAGCAAAAAAGAAAGATTTTTGTCAGAAATTGTTTTGCTTTCTCTGTTGTACTTCTTGCAGCTTGCTTCAAGGATATTTTGCAGTGTGAATACAAAAATTGGCAAAGAGATCAGGAAATGGCTGCAGCTGTGTCAGGGCAGGTGAAAGTTCAGTCTGCCACTGGCATGCTATCATTTGTCAGCTGCCTTCAATCAATATACTATCATATATCCTTTTTTGTTTTCTTTTCTGAAGGCAACGGCAAATTGTAGTTGTTTGATTTACAATTCACTAGTAGATACAGCAAAGGCATTTTTCATCTCACATTGAAACCTTTTCAGTTGATAGATAATCATTAACTTGCTACTAAAATTTGCAATATTTTTTTCCATTTGCAAAAAAAAAGAAATTATTTATATGAATTCATGGTATCAAAGTATTCTATTGATACATAGGCAAAAAATGGACTTTTGTGCCTGTAAAAAAAAAAAAAATTGTTTTAAAGGATGGTTTTTCCATTGGCTGGACTCTTTAGCCTAGTTTGGCAAATAATCTCTGGGGAGGACATTTCTGAATTCAAAACTAGTTGGATGTGGCACTAAAAACTGCATTCTATAAAAACCTACTGATGAGGCTGTGGTCCTATATTCCATAGAAAAATCTACAGGATTTACATCAACATTAGTACAGCCTATTAATTATTTTTCACATAATTTTTTTCTACAGCATTATTACATGTTACAGTTCATTAAACTGATACTTTTATTTTATAAGTTGTAAACTTCTCATTGACATGACTATTCCAGATGGTATTTGTATTTGGTACAAAAAAGTACTTTCACTATAATAAATGAGACTTGGCACCATTTTCAAATATGGGTACCACTAAAAATAACGTGTTTTTTTTTTGTTTTTTTTGTTTCTCCCCAAGCAAGGCAGTACTGCCACTGGTGTGCAGAGGGTTACAAATCTCAATTATAGTCATTTTGCTAATACTGTATCTATATGAAATTCCAACATTTTAACCAATTTCAAGTCACTCAAGGTAACAACATATAAACAGTCAAACTGAACTTTATATTTTTAGTGAATATGTGTGTTTGAAATAGATGTCTATTGCAAACACGCATGTTCATTAATTCTTATATTCTTGAGCCCTTATGAATGTTGCTACAATCATTTTCAAGGATTATCACATAAACTTAGTCTCTTTCACAAATACTTTCACGGTTTCTGCTCTGATGGGCTTAGCTCCCTGGTGCCCCCAATGCATGAATTTACTCTAGCTACTAGACTGGCAACTAGGTCCCACCTTTTTACAGTGAAAACAATCAATGTAACTGCAGCTTCTAATCTAGCAGCTTCCTTTCTTGCTCTTCGTAACTGTGGAACTTTCTTCTGTATATTTAGTTCCCTGATAGCTACAATCTCCAAGCGTTTAAATCCAATGTCAATTGCCATCTGTTATCTCCTTGACTCCCATCCTTTCCCTGACACCTCTGTATCTTGTTCTCCCTTTCAGCTCTCTTCTCACCAGTGTTCCCATCCTTCTCTTACCCATTCTCTGACACCCACTGTGACTTATTTCTCTTTTTCCTCTTTTGTAACCCTCTGCACACCAGTGGCAGTACTGCCTTGCTTGGGGGGAAACAAAAAACAAAAAAAAAAAGGTTATTTTTAGTGGTACCCATATTTGAGTAAAAAGTCTGTAATTTTTATGTTTGTAAACGGAATATCTATAACCATCTACCAACCTGCTGAATAGTCATGAAATCTTTTTAAAGAAAAATCTGACTGTGTGTGTGTGTGTGTGTATATATATATATATATATATATATATATATCCAATAAAATAAACAAACACTATTTATGCCAGATATATAGAAAATCGGTTAATATTATAGAATTTAAGAAAATTTGAAAAAAAATTGTTTAAAGTTCACTTATGAACTAAATATCAATAAAAAAAACCTATTTCTAGATATTTTGAATGACTATAACAGTGATAATTTCAGCATGTCTATATATAAAAATTCTATTATTTCCAACTCTTCCCTTCTAAACTACAACAATGAATGATCTGAAAAATATAAAATTGTTGTCATTAATAACCTAATCCAAACAGCTAAACTCATTTTCTCATCTAAAATAGTTTTCCTTAAACTCTTATCAACAATGGGTACTCTAATTAGAGGAAATGAGAGACAGGGGAAAGCAATGCATCACATACTTGATGGGCTTGAGCAAATGGATGGTAGAGCAGGGTTTTGGAGGAGTAACAAGAGTGCTCAGAGCTTCAAGCCATGGTCACCTACATCTTGAAAGGACATGGCATATAGAAGAAGTATTATATAGTAGACAAGCAAATCAAATTTAAACAGCAACAATTTTCACAATAACTTTGATCATAAAGATAATATTGACATTCATGCTATTAACATATACTGCTGAAATCAAATTTGCCACGATTACAACAAAAAAAAAACAGCAATATCATCTATAGATAATATATAACTAATTGATAAAAACAAATACATCAGATACATTATTTACTACAAAAAATTAAAAACTAGCAACTTAGTTATTAAAAATAATATATCACAAACTTCTAAACCCCTATATATATATATATATATTTGCCCACTCTGAGAATATTTCTGTGTAGACAAAAAACACAAAACCTCTTACATAGGATATATCATGACCACACTCTTATATAAACTTATCTGCTACCTTTTGAACCAGAATGCCATCAGACGACACATTAATAAGTAGCATATAGGTCATAGTAACATTAGCTAAACAGAAACAAAACCAAAATAGTAGCAAATTCAGATGGTAAAAACAAACTTATGATCCTTGAAGCAATGCTCTTACAACAAAAACAACTGTCAATAAATTAAAAATATTTAAATTGCAACAAATGTATATAAAAAAAAGTAGTAAAAAAAAACATACATTATACCTTGCTTACATCACAACATTCATTAGTTCTATGAAACTCACCAAATCTCTCTACCTATCCTGATGAGCACTTGAAAACTTGGACCATATTTCTGCTATTTTTCTTTCAAAACGAACCTTCAACAATTTCTCATTAAATTTTTTTTCTTTTCTGAAAAGGATTAGTTGTAACTTGGAAAAGCTGATCATTAAAATTAATGAACACAATATATCCGTTATCTTTAATAATAATATTTGCATCAAAGAACATTTGTTGACTAAACACACAAAATAAGCAATCCTCATTGGTTTCAATCATGAAACAGACAGTTGCCAATCGATGTTGACCTCAGTGTTGCCTTTTAAATTTACATGTGCTATATCCCTGATATTGAGCACCTTTGCCCATAAATATAGTCATGAGATGCCTCATCCTATCAGTGATTTAAGACTTATCCTCATTGGGGACACATTTGCAACTATTACAAGCAGATGCAAAGAGTTGTATGTTTGGATTATTATTATCACATTGATAGAGCCAGAAAAGGTAATTCCTTTAGCTGTAGCAGCTGAACCGGCAACAATAAACCAAGGAGAATATTGTAGTTTCATCTAGTATTTCCGAGATGACACAAAAGTATCAATACTGTCTTTCAAGAAACCTTGGTGACGGTAACACACTTTTCAATAGGAAGATTAAAGATTTCACCTCAAAGGGTTTTTTTTTTCCACAGTGAGATTCATCCTTTACGAGGCCCGTAGGCCATTCAAAGTAGAGGGTTACAGTGCAGGAGGCACAGTTTATATGGATATGCTGGGAAGATAACAGTCAACCCTAGACTTGAACAGGTTAAGATTGTAGTGATCAGGAAAACATCCTCTGCAGGAAGAAGCTACTTGAGTGGAACTTATTAATGGAATACAGAGGGATGACAGGTGCCACCTGTTAAAGTTAGAACTGATGGAACTAAGGAGTGTAGTTCATCAGATAATTTTTTCATGGAAGTAGCAATAGAGCAGTGAGAGTTTTGCGACACCTTATCTGTGGTGCAGGAATTACAGGGTAAAAAATAGTTTGTCACCCAAAGATGAAGTGTTTCAACAAGATGGTGCACTTTTGTCACTTTGCTTTGCAAGTTAGGAAATTTTTCCTTTAGGAACTCACTAAGTAGATTGGAAGAGGTGGTTCATTATCTTGGCCTCCATGATCCTCAAGTTTGACTTCATTAGATTTCTTTTTACGCAGACACATGAAAAGTGATGTTTATTCAACTAAACCTCGATCTTTAGAGGAATTTCAGGCTAGAATAATTGATGCAATGAAGGTATTACTGAAAATTGGATGTAAAAGCTTTTCCAAGAACTACAGAATCATATTACTCTTTGCATGAGTAATGATGAGGAACGTGTCGAAAATTAACAATCCCAATAATAAATTTAAATACTTTTCTTTTTCTTATCCTTTTTACAGATATTTTATATCAGGTATAGTGACAAAGCTACAAGTATTCTAAATTGCACACGGGCCTTATGTATGTGTGTAAAATATATATGGGTGTGTGTGTGTGTGTGTGCGTATGTACAGGTTTCATTGAAAATGACAGACAATTTAGAACTCAAATAAGAATTGTCCAAAGCTTTTGTACTTTTGAGTGCTTTCGGTTATACTTTTAACCATTATCAAGAATTAATTTTGTTTTACTTATAAATAATGTGGAAAGTTCATGTATTTAGAGTCTTGTGTATGTTAAGTTCCAAACAAAGCTTTGGGCAATTCTATATAATTATATAATTTCTTATATAATTCCCCCCCCCCCCACACACACACACCAAAAAAAATTATATGAACACATGAAAAATTCTGTAAAAACTTAATGATAATACCTTGTCAGTCATTTCAATGAAATCTGAAAAAAAAAAGAGATTGTTGCCCAAATTCACAATATATATATATATATATATATATATATTTATTGTTGTAAGAGCATTACTTCAAGTATCATAAGTTTGTTTTTACTATCTGATTTTGCTACTATGTTGGTTTTGTTTGTGAGTAAATATTACTATATATATATATATATATATATATATAGAGAGAGAGAGAGAGAGATACGTTTTATCTGTATAATAATCTTTTATAGTTCTCTTCTCTAATGATCTTTTTGATATTAAGTTAAAATTCCTCAAGGAAGATGCTGCTTTTTTTTTTTTTTTTTTTTTGTTAACCCAAGTACTTTTGATCTTTTTCAATCATCCTCAGGGGTGAATTGCGAGGACAAACATAATTAACATGTAATTGTTGTGATAGTGTTTTTTTTAAACATGCGTGAATGGGCTCTGTTATGATTATTTTAAAATTAGCTGTTATGGTTACAATGTTTTGAAAACAAGTTTTCCCAATGCAAGTGGGATATAACCAGAAATGGTAAATTGCAACATGGTGTTAAATATTTGTCAACTCATATGCATTTCAAAACATTGCTATTATACTTGTAATAAATTTTATTCAGTGTTGGTTGGTTACTTTTGATATAGAAGGTCTTAAGAATTTGTAGATTTGGTGTGGTATATTGGTGTTAACAAAAAATACAGTGCCTTCCTTGATGAATTTAAACTTATCAAGAAGATAATTAGAGAAATAGAAAGGATTATTATAAAAATAGACATATTATGCTTGAATGAAAATATGCTGCCTATATATATATATATATATATAAGTATGAATCTAACCTAGAGCCAACAGACCTACCTAGGTTTCACCTAACAGATCGTCAGGGCCAACTTGCCCTGAAGATCCGTTAGGTAAAATGTAGGTAGGTTCGTTGGCTCTAGGTTAGATTCATTCTTATTTGTTTGCTCTACTATTGTATTGAGCGCTTTACCTGTTAACGTTCTTGTCTCGGGTTTTTTTCTTTTGACAAGTACTTCGACTTATGTTCAGGTACTTAGTTTGTTTCTTTTGTTTTGTTTCCATTTTTTTTCCCCTCCACGTTTATACTCGGGTTTTTCAAGACAGGTTTAAAAATAAATTCATTGTTATATATATATATATATATATATAGTCTTATTGCACTGTTATTTTCTTCCTCATCTTGTATTATTTCTTTATCACTTTCATTTATTTTTGTTTTTTTCCATTTTCTCTTCACTTTCTCACATATGTCTATTTTCTTTTTTCTTTACTTTGATTTGATTTCAACTTTGCAAAATCTGAATTTCTTTTTAATTTAAATAAGCCAAAATAGATTTTATTTTTTTAAATTCACCCAAAATGCATTATAAACAAATGCTACATTATTTACATTGTTTGGACTGTTGTCTTCATCTTTATTGCTATGTTTATGACATTTCAGCTGTTGTATGGTCTGGCCTTCTTCAGGTGCAAGGGATTTTGAACCAAACCCTTTATTTCAGTCACTGAGTTATATCATTCTCATTCCATGTGCAATGCCATGTAGTTATCTCCCTTTAACTAAACTCTCTGAGTTATTTGTTCACCACTGCTGTAGCCTGGTATTGAACTCACAACTCTTTGGTCAAGTCACTGGAGCTAACTAACACCTACATCCACTGGGCCATGAGTTAAAGTTAAGCTAAAGGAATATAACTACATGGCTACAAAAAATGACATCGCACATAGAATGAGAATAATATATTCCAGTGATTGAAAGAAAGGGTTTGGTTCGAAATTCCTTGTACCTGAAGAAAGCTGGAGTATGCAACAGCCGAAACATCGTAAACATGGCAATAAAGATGAGGACAACAATCCAAACAATGTAAATACTACCTCATCTCAGAAGTATAAACAAACAAATGCTAGTCTTCCCATTAATCCATAATATTTGCATAAATTCTTTTCTCTCAAATAGTGTCCAATAATACTTTTTTTCCTCTTTCCTTTCCTACATATTTCAGACATCTGAGTGTTGACTAAATGAAGTATCTTAAAATAAGAAAGCATTAAAGAAAGTAAAATGATACACCTTCTTCTTTCAATTGCTTATCTTTAGTTCTTGACAAATATAGATATATTAGTTTTGCTTCTATGAAAAAAACAAGTTAATCAGTGAAAAGCACCCTCTGTTCAGAAACATCTTTGAGTTTAGCCTTGATTAAATGTGCAAAACATGTTTGTTATTAACACTAATACAAATGTGTAGTTATTTTATTTTTACCAAGGGAACTGACTTTATTACAAGTTAGGAGATTTGATATAACTACTAATTACTTTATGGGCTTATTGTATACATTTTGCGTGTGTTTAGATATGAAGAGATGATTATATATACAGTTCCAAAAAGCAAAATTTGAATTTGTCATACACTCAGCATTACACTGAATTCATGGAAATGACTGATGCATATAGGCATACCCTTGCTGTCGTCTTTCACAGGTCCTCACGTTCTCTTCAGCACTTGCTGTTTGAGTATTGTTTAGCTAACATGTGTGCATCACACACATTGTGATGTGGTGCATTGGATATCAGCTTGAAACGAGAAATCGGGGAGCCGAGTTCAAATTTCAGCTGAATTCATTGCATTCACTTATGCACAAATACCCTTGGGAAAGGTATTAATATGTCTATTCCTTCCAGTTATGGATAAAATAACAGGACAGATTGGGTTCTATAGCCTTGGTTGGCAACCAGTCTACTGCAGAAAGCAATGGCAACCTACTGCGGGATAATCTTCTGCCCAGTCAGTCATGTCTGTTTTGAGACATGATCGCCCAAGCGTGTATCACGTATGGCACTTAACTGACTGAACATGTGTGCAACCACTTTTTTACCTCAAAAGTTACAATGAAAACTTATTAAAAATTTATTTTAAAATGAATACCAAAAGATTTTATTAATTTTATAGTTATTTTTGATAAATTTTTGAAACTGAAATTTATATTTTGTTTAAAAAAAACAAAACAACTTTCATCACCATGATGACTGGGTATGATTGCTGCACAAGTCAAGTGAACCATTGACCAGCTCCTTCCATATGTCTTGCTTGTGTGTCAATATTTGAGTCTCTGTGAATGATCTTTCTATCTATTCAGGGATGTCAGCTCATATTTTTTTTTCTGTCTGCCTCCTCTTCTTTCACCCGAGGTGAAATCTTTTATGACTGCAGGGAAAACATTGTTAACTTTTCTGATGTGTCCATGCAATTTCAACTTTCTTTTCTCAATGGTGGTTATGGCATCTTTCCATGAGTCAGTGTCTTGTTTGATTGTATCTCACTGTGTCATTTATACTACAGTCTATGTAGAAGATGCCTCAATGTTTCTGTAGCATCTCATGTTTTGCTATAATTTACCTGTTAATGTCCAAGATTCATTGATGTTTAGAATGATTGAGAAAGCCAATGTATGCAACAGTTTAATCTTTGATTTCAGGCAAATGTACTTTTCTTTCTAGATGGTTTTTAGTTTGTGATAAATGCTCTTGAAATTATTTCCCTTCTAAATCACTCTTTGTAGGTAATTAAGCCAAGACATTTGCATTAGCTCACAGCTCGAAATTCCCGACCACCGACTTTTATCTTGATTGAAAGCCCTTTCTCATTGTTTGTCATAAGTTTGTTTTTTCAGTATTAATCTCCATGTTATATCTGGAGGAAGTTTTGTCTTAGTTCTTCACCAGACTGACAAGATCCTCTTCTTTACTTCTTTTTTTATCTATATCTTATCAGCAAAAAAATTTATGATGTTTCAATCTCCAATGCTGACAATGTCTTAAAAATTTCTAATGCAATTTTTTTTCTTTTCTTTATAGGTAAACAACTTTTCATATTATCACCTTTTCCAAATATCACCAATTTTCGTGAGTGTATACTTTTTTCATATCAGAATTTTCTCCAATCTTGCTTTTTATTAATGATACAGAGTTCAATAATAATACCAAACAAAAAAATTAATTTGAAAAAAATGTCAAAGTGAACAGAATTTATGTTAATAAGTGCTTAATAGCTATCTAGAATAAAATATAATATTTATAAAGCACATCGATAAACATCAGTAACTTCTGCTATTAGTCTTTTAAGCTTGAACAAAATAAGACCAATTCAATCAATCAGTTAAGTGCCATACGTGATACATGCTTGGGCAATCATGTCTCGAAAGAGACATGACTGACCGGGCAGAAGATTATCCCGCAGTAGGTTGCCATTGCTTTCTGTGGTAGACTGGTTACTAACAAAGGCTATAGAACCCAATCTGTCCTGTTATTTAACCCATAACTAGAAGGAATAGATGGATTAATACCTTTCCCAAGAGTATTTGCACGTAAGTGAATACAATGAATTCAGCTGGAATTTGAACTCAGCTCTCCAATTTCTCATTCCGAGCCGATATCCAATGCACCACAACACACATCCTTAAGACCAATTACTATTTACAAAAAAAAAAAAAAGCAGCCCAGTGAAGTTGTTTGGAATATCTTTGATATTAAAAAGAAACTTATTTTTTGATGACTGCATTTGATTAATTCTAAATATTTTCTATTCAATAAGTTTTTACATTTTCGGTTTTCATATCGTTTTATTTTTTTTCTGGGTATCGGATGAAAAGAGAAATCTTTTATCATCTGTTTTCACCTTCATCTAACCTTATCAGTCAATAAAATTTGCACACATTTTTTTTTCTTCTGGGATCAAACAGATGGTTACACAATGAGCCAAAATACAACTAGAATAACATAACCTTTTGCATGAATAGCTAAATATAGTCATAAATTAAGCTGTATAAGATTTGTTTACCTAAACAATTATATTTGTAGAGAGTCTGTAAACATACGAAACCCTCACTTAACTTTCCACCAATCAGCCAGTGACCACCTCAGATTGTGTCTCTAGTTCTCCCCCATATTAGTACGCACCAAAAACTGGGAAAAACCTGTTGCACATTCACAAGGAAACGGAAGATGAAAACAAGTGCCGAACTGAGAAATGAGAACTCCAACCCTAATTGTATCTAATTGTATGTGTTATTTGGGGCTTCATTTACTCGTCTTGTAGGTAGGTAGGTAGGTAATACATAGGAAAACTTCTTGTAGATCATCTCTTCACACCCCCACCAACTTTTTCCCCATCTACACCTCTCACCCTGTCAGTCAGTTAAGTGCCATATGTGATACATGCTTTGGGTGATCATCTCAAAAGAGACATGACTGACTGGGCAGTAGATTATCCCGCAGTAGGTTGCCATTGCTTTCTGTGGTAGACTGGTTGCCGATCAAGGCTATAGAACCCAATCTGTCCTGTTATTTAATCCATAATTGGAGGGAATAGATGGATTAATACCTTTCCCAAGGGTATTTGCGCGTAAGTGAAGGCAATGAATTCAGCTGGAATTCGAACTCGGCTCCCTGATTTCTTGTTCCGAACTGATATCCAATGCACCACAACGCACATCTCAACCTGTAGTAAGCAATAAAGATGGGTGGCATTGGAACTACATGAGGGACAGCCTATTACCCTGCGTGTGACCTAGATGCCAATCTAATAGCTTGTTTAAATTCATGTATTTGGAGCACCGGGGCGTTGGGAGGGAGCTCACCAGAGCAGTTTCTATGAAAATATCTCATACTCTTAAACTTTGTTACTGAAGGGCTTCATGCTTCAGTGCCTTAAGTTTAAATTATTCTAATTGATTTACTGATATTTACAAATTTTCTATTTGAAGTTTTTGGATCATTTTCTATTACAGCTTCCAAATCTTCATGATTGAATGAAGCTTTGGGATAAGGTCTCGTTTTCTAAATTGAAATATTCACCTTGAAACAAAATTATGCTGTTTCTTATGTACAACAATATCTTCAGATTTATATTATTTCAGTTTGACTCTGAGGTTCAAATTTGATTGATATTTTTTTTTTTTTTCATCCTATGCTTTGTCACCAAGCTATATCTAAATCATTTTAAAGCAGGAATTAACCTTCATAAAAAGTTCATTTGAATTAATAGCAAAACAAAAGTAAATATTACTTCCGTACCCCTAACAGTTGTTAGCATTTGCATACAGATGTGCATTGTGGTGCAGTGGATATTGGATTGGAACGAGAAATCGGGGAGCTGAGTTCAAATTCCAGTTGAATTTGTTGCATTCACTTATGCACAAATACTGTTGGGAAAGGTATTAATCTATCTATTCCTTCCAGTTATGGGTTAAATAACAGGACAGATTGGGTGCTATAGCCTTGACTGGCAACCAGTCTACCACAGAAAGCAATGGCAACCTACTACGGGATAATCTTCTGCCCAGTCAGTCATGTCTGTTTTGAGACATGATCGCCCAAGCGTGTATCACATATGGCACTTAACTAACTGATGGGACAGAAGTAATATTTTACTTACTATTATTTTCTCCCTCTTGATTTTCGGGGTATGGGGGGGGGCTGTTGTTTCGTTATCTTTATTATTATTATTAATACCTGTTATTAAAATACTTTATTCACTGATCATTTGTGAATATCTATACTAATGATACAACAGTATATGGGTGCACTTCCAACCAGATCTTGGAAGCTGATTTCTTATTTGACCTAGATTTAAAAACTGGCTGGTTCATTCAATTCTGAGAAAATCAAATTAGTGACATAGCACCATTGACAATCACACCCAGAACTTTCACCAATCATGATAAACGGATGTTCCCTCAGGGAGGTTATTTGCCTTGAGCATCTGTTGGGACTTAACTCAACCCAAACCTCAAGTGGAAATTGTACACATAATCCATCACTGAAGATGCTGGAAAAATGGTCTGTTCTCTGTACTGATCCAGTAAATACCTGACACTTCATGCTGTCCTCTATCATTACATGAGCCATGTCAGTCTGAAAATGGAGTACAGTTGCCATATATTGGCAGTAGCTGCCCAGTCTGCACTTTCTACTCTTGATAGTCCAGAAGTATCCTGATAACCTTGTGGATGTCAAATTATTTTTCACTGTAAAAGCCCTTTTTTAGTGGTGAGACCTTACAAGCCTCTTACTGCTCTGTCACTGTTTTCATGGAAGTGTTCAAATGAACAAACCCCTTAGTTCTACCCCATCTTAATCTTCACATCAAAGACTCTCCATGCCACACACATTATAGTTAATCATTCTCATTTCTTTCATCTTCCTTTGGTGAAATGTAAGTTCCACTTACAATGCTTCCCCAATCATGACAATCTTAATGGTTAATCATAGAGTAGAACAAGTTGTCTTTCTCACATACCCACATAAGCTGTGCTTTCTACGTTATAAAAAAATCTGCTTTAAGTGGCCTCTAGGTCTTGCACAGGGTGAACAATCAGCCAGTTAAGTGCCACACATGAGTCACACTTGGGCTATCATATCTTGAAAGTGACATGACTGACTGGGCAGAAGATTATCCCACAGTAGGTTGCCATTAATGTATGTGGTAGACTGTTTGCCAACCAAGGTTACAGAACCCAATCTGTCCTCTTATTTAACCCATAACTGGAGGGAAAAGACTGATTAATACCTTTCCCAAGGATATTGGCACGTAAGCGAATGCAGGAAATTCAACTGAAATTCGAACTTGGCTCCCCGATTTCTCATTCCACTGCACCACAATGCACATTACAGCGTGAACACCATTGGAAAAAAGAAAAAAATATGTATATAACTAATTTTGACCATCACTTTTTTTACTTCCTTAAAGAAAAATACTCAACATATGTTTTTTTATAAATAATAATACAAGGCCACTATTATTAGGCATCTAAGGAAAATCCGACTTATTCTTAATGATGTAAAAGACTAAAAAAAAACACTTGTTTACAATTTAGTTAAAACAAAAATAAGATTCTTTTTTTTAATGTTTTTATTACCCTCAGAATATAATTTGATGATAAGCATGTTTTTTTTAAAATTGCTTTCAATCTTTGCCTTTAATTTTTTTCATAATTTTACTTTTGTCTTATTAGTATTTAACATATAAGTAAACACATTAATTATAACTCATAATTGTATTTAGAGTACTGGAATATTGTTATTTTTTTTTTTATTTATTAATCAATATCAATCGATGCCAGGCAGAAAAGCCATTAAAATACAAGTGATTATATGGTGTGAAAGAATTAGGAACAAAAACATTTATAATGAGTGAAAAGAGTAATCAGGAAGACAGTTGATATCAATTGACATAGCATTTCAACTTTTGCAGATTAAAGTTGTTTGGAAAGTTTCATGAGTGAACAGGCATAGGATAGAATTTAAAAATGACCTACTGTAAAATTATGAAAATATAATGAGGAAAATAGACATAGGAAAAATAAATGTATTACAATTGAGATTCTCACCATGATGCAAAGGAGACAGAAAACAATGCCAAGACATGGAATGGAATACAAAAAAAAGCATGCAATGAAATAAGGAACAAATGTAGACAGGCTAAAGAAAAATGGCTTAACACAAAAGGTGCAGAAATAAAATGAGTATCACAGATAAAGAGGAGATGTCTAAAAAACAAGAAAACAGGACAGAAACATGCTTATCAACAGGATACATAAAATCCAAGGACAGAATGCTCATATTAGAGAAAGAAAAAATTCTTCAGCAATGGAATGAATATATTAGAAAGCTCTTTCATGACAAAAGAGAACAGCTGGCACGATACAGATATACCATTGAGCTAGAAATATTAAAGACTGAAGTGGAAGCTGCACTGGCCAGATTGAATATAAACAAAGCACCAGAGCCAGACAGAATTGTAATAGAGATGCTGGCAGCCTTAGATAATTTCAGTATAGACAAGATTACAGAAATATTAAATGAAATCTACAACGGTGGTGAGATACAAGAATATCTAAACAGATTGATTTTTATAGCACTGCCTAAGAAACCAGGCACAAAAGAATGTGAACTCCACTGAACAATCAGCTTAATGAGCCACAGAACAAAACTAATCATTCGAATTCTGATGAATAGATTGCACAGCAAAATGAGGCCAGTGGTAGAACATGAACAGTGTGGATTCATCAAAGACAACAGAACAAGGAATGCAATATTCATGCTCAGAATGTTATCAGAAAGAGCAATACAAATGCAGAAGGATGTATACCTGTTTTATAGACTATGCAATGATGCTCAACAAAGTATGCAACAAATATGTTAGAACTGCTCGGCAACCTTGACATATTCGCGAACAACATTAGAATAATTAAGGACCTATACTGGCGGCAAACTGCCTGTATATGGACAGGAAATATAAGTTCAGCAGATATACATGAATAGAAATGGGTGTAAGACAAAGATTTATTTTAAGAGCTACAGAGGACAGGAAGATGTAGAGGGCCATGATTGCCTATGTCTTGAAGTCACATGATACATAAAAGAAGAATAAGTCAGTGGTTCTGTGCATATGAAATTTTATGTATAGGAGATGATGTCATACCATAAAGATAAAACATGTTAGTTTATATATATATATATATATATATATATAGTTTAGGTTACTCATATTCACTTTATGCTAATGCTTTTAGGGAAAGGCAAATCCATCTTATTGTCTATCTTGTCATTGAAATGCCAAAATGATTAAAGTAGACAAGAGCATGCTTGCAAATTATTTTCATATCTATCTTACCTGTGGATGTGCGTTGTGGTACAGTGGATATCAGCTTGGAATGAGAAACCGGGGAGCCGAGTTCAAATTCCAGTTGAATCCATTGTATTCACTTAGGCGCAAATACTCTTGGGAAAGGTATTAATCCGTCTCTTCCTTCCAGTTATAGGTTAAATAACAGGACAGATTGGGTTCTATAGCCTTGATCGGCAACCAGTCTACCGCAGAAAGCAATGGCAACCTACTGTGGGATAATCTTCTGCCCAGTCAGTCATGTCTGTTTTGAGACATGATCGCCCAAGCGTGTATCACATTATGGCACTTAACTGACTGGCTGATCTTACCTGTCCAGACAACAGTAATGAAAGAATAAAAAGAAAAAAACTATTGCTTTCTCTCACCCCACCTCCGTCAGCCTTGACAGGGTCTATTTAATCAATGCAGTATGCACACAAATGTGTTTTTTTTTTTTTGTTTTCATTCTTATCTGCTATAAGATCTCAGAATCTTTAACTTACTGTATATTCATATAATTGTTAATTTATGTAAGGGTCTTGGTTTTTTTTCAATAGGAATGATTTAATAATGATAGACAAAATAGTTGAGTTGTTCGTTTTTTATTTATTTTTTATTTTTATTTTCAAGGAAAAAAAATAAACACTTCTAAATTGCTTTTGGCTACTTAGTCAAAGATTTTTTTCTTTCTTACACACAAGAAACTTGAGTTTTCTCTGCCAAAGGCATTGTATGACTGCATTGAAATTTGGAATGTGCTTCATTCTTCATTTTCTACTATTAAATTTTAAGCATTTTTCATGTTTCCAACTCCTCTTGAAATCCTCCTCAATTAGATATTCAGATTTCAGTTTCTTTTTAAATATACACATTATTTGTAAATTGATAATTTTTTTCTTTTTAGAGAAATTCACTAATTTATCAGTAATATTAATTGTTAATCATGATGATTTATCAGTAATATTAATTGTTAATCATGATGATTTATCAGTAATATTAATTGTTAATCATGATGATTTATCAGTAATATTAATTGTTAATCATGATGATTTATCAGTAATATTAATTGTTAATCATGATGATTTATCAGTAATATTAATTGTTAATCATGATGATTTATCAGTAATATTAATTGTTAATCATGATGATTTATCAGTAATATTAATTGTTAATCATGATGATTTATCAGTAATATTAATTGTTAATCATGATGATTTATCAGTAATATTAATTGTTAATCATGATGAATGCTGCTAATTTTTCAATGTGGCATAGCTTTTCCTTCTCTTTCTTTCAAAGAGAAAATATCTTAAATGTTTTCAATTTCAATACTTTTGCATGTTTTTATAGTTTTTTTTAATGAAATATTCTGCATATTGTAAGCAAATACCTTAAAAATATATTGACAAAACCTTTTTGAGAAATGTTAGTTTATTTCTGTTGTTCGATGACACATCACTGCCTTGGAAAGAAAATAGCATCTACTTTAAGCAGGCTTTCTGACATGATGAATCATTCATAGAAAAATTTCTTTTTGAATTTCTAATAAAGATTAATAGACAGCTTATTATAGGGAATTAAATTTAAAAAAAGTTAATATCTCTTTTTAACCACTGAATTTCTAACATCTTGCCCAACAGCTGAATTTTTAACTTATCTAACTGCTGAATTTTAAATGTTTCTGGGAAAGAAAATAGCATTTAATTTAAGCCGGATTCTGACATGAAGCATTCATAGAAAAAAATCTTTCTGAATTTCTAATAAAGATTAATAGGGATCACCTTATTCTTCTATGTGCCTTGTCCTTTCTGGACGTAGGCGATCATGGCTTTCCAGATCTCGCTATCCCTGGTGGCTCTTAGTACACTTTCTCCTGTTACACCATGCAACCCCCATTCTGCCATCCACCCACTCAGGCCAGTCAGGTATGTTACACATTGTTTTCCCCAGTTTCTCCTTCCCTTCTATATGGCCTGTTAGTATCAGGTTCTCTAAGCCCTCCTTTCACATTGCTTGTCCCAGGAACTTCAGCTGTCTCTTCCTGATGCTCAGTATTAATTTTCTTTTCGTTTTCATCCTTTCCAAAACTTCATCATTGCTCTCATGCTTGATCCATGATATTTGCAGCATCCTTCTGTAGAACCATATTTCAGTTGCTTCAAGTTTTTTCTTCATCTTCAATGATATTGTCCAGCATTCACTGCCATATTGAAGAACTGACATCACATAGCAATCTAGTACTCTTTTCTTTGTTTCTAGCGAAATTTTCCTGTCTCTTAATACTCTGCTCAGCTTCTAGAATGCATTCTTCGTCATGCCAATTTGCCTTTGGATTTCTTCTGTGACGCACTTTCCATTTTTTGTTAGAAAAATTTCCAGGAATTAAAATTTTTGTACCTGCTTGATTTTAGTATCCCCCGCCTGTATTTGGCATTTTGAGCTTCTCTTTTTGCTGATGATCATGCATTTGGTTTTCTTGCAGTTTATTTGTAGTTCTTTCTTGTCACTCTCTTCAGTTACCTTCTGTAGGAGGTGTTGTAGTTTCCTTTCCGTGTCTGCTATCAGCACTGTATCATCTGTGTACCTTATGTTGTTTAAATTGTGGCCTCAGATGACGAATCCTGGCATAACATCTATGGTCTTCAGAATAGTCTTGCTGTACAAGTTGAATAAATCTGGTGAAAAGACGCCTCCTTGTCTTATGCCCCTTTTTATCTTTGTATATCTGCTGAATTTGTTACCTGTCTGTATGCAGGCAGTTTGCTGCCAGTAGTGATTCTTGATTACTATTATATCCACCTGCTCTGGCCCTTCAAATATGTTATCTGCTGCTTTCCTCTTTCTCTACTATCTGGCTTGTTAGTATCAGATTCAACAAGCCCTCCTTCCTCATTGCATATCCCAGGAACTTTAACTGTCTCTTCCTGATACTCAATATTAATTTCCTTTTCGTTTCCATCCTTTCCAAAACCTCATCATTGCTCACATGCTCGGTCCATGATATCCGCAGTATCCTTCTGTCGAACCACATTTCCTGTTGCTTCAAGTTTTTCCATCATCTTTGATGATATTGTCCAGCATTCACTGCCATATTGAAGAACTGACATCACATTACAATCCAGTACTCTTTTCTTTGTTTCTAGTGAAAGTTTCCTGTCTCTTAATACTTTACTCAGCTTCTTGAATGCTTCATTCCCCTGCCAATTCTTATTCGGATCTCTGTGTCGCACTTTCTGTCTTCTGTTAGAACATCTCCCAGTTACTTAAATTTTTGTACCTGCTTGATTTTAGTATCTTCAACCTGTATTTGGCATTTAGGGCTGCTTTTTTTATGGATGACCATGCATTTGGTTTTCTTGCAGTTTATTTGTAGTTCTTTCTTGTTACTCTCTTCAGCTACCTTCTGTAGGAGATCTTGTAGTTTCCTTTCGTGTCTGCTCTCAGCACAGTATCATCTGCGTACCTTATGTCGTTCAAATTGTGGCCTCAGATGACGAATCCTGGCATAACATCTAGGGTTCTCAGAACAGTCTCACTGTACAAGTTGAATAGATCCAGTGAAAGGACACATCCCTGTCTTATGCCCCTTTCTATCTTTGTATATATGCTGAATTTGTTACCTGTCCATATGGAGACAGTTTGCTGCCAGTAGAGATTATTGATTTCCTAAATATGTTGAGGCTGCTGAGCATCTTCATAAATTCTTTGTGGTGTATTTTATCGAACAGATCACCTTATTACAGTTATGACAGAGGATTAAATTTAAAAAAATGAACATCTTGTTTTAACTTTTTATCTAACCACTGAATTTCTAACGTCTTGTCATTTGTTCATTCTCAAAGTAATATAAATGTTCAATGATTCATGAAAGAAAAGTCAGTCATTGTACCAAATGTTCAAAACAACAATAGTTGTGGGGTGTTTCTTTTATATTTAGTAGAAAATATAGCCTGTCTTCTGTAGATAGCTTTCCTTTCATTCATTGATTCAGAACAGGAGAAAAGGAATGAGTTTTATTCATTTCAGATCTTGATGAGTATCTGCGTGATTGCACTCCATCCCATGTATCGTATACACAGGGACTTGGAAAGCATTGGTAAGAGATGAATCCCCTGCAAGCACGAATGTTTCAGTATACTTTGTAACTACTGTAGCTCGTTGGTCACTTTATTTTCATGATCAAAACCATGTAATCATGACTAAGTCATGCAAGATTACGTGTATTGTTGTCATATCACTGAACACTTGAACACCTCATCCACAATTCACATCTTTACCCAGTTGTTTTGCTAAATATCAGGACATGCTGAAAAGTTCTTGTCATGAAAATGCTATTCTAAAAATATGCTCAGATTTTGGAAAGAACTTTTCAGCATCCCCTTTTATTATATCAAATATATTTTATTATTTTACTATAAATATCATATTCTTTTTGTTATGATCTTTTTTTCACTATATCACAATTGTTTTTAATCTGGTCGACACTAATGAATGAAAATGCTATGATATTTCTATGAGAAGTAGTACTTTACTACACATTACGATAAGGTTGATTTTATAATTACTGAATAACAAAAGCTAATTGTATTAATTATCAACCCACGTCTATTGAATAGGTGAAGAGGCTCATCCCTTGTTCCCTGTTTAGGATGTGGTTTCTTTTTCTTTTTTTTAAAATTTTTTCTTCAATTGGAGTAGATAGACTAAACTATCACCTGGTTCACACTCCACCCACGTCTATTGAACAGGTGAAGAGGCTCATCCCTTGATATGATTAAAAAAAAACTGTATTTTCAAAAATATTTTTCAAATACGAGACTAAATTGTTTGAAAGAATGAAAATCATTTTAAATAATCTCTTTCCTATTGAAAAGTTAAACCTCCTTATAAAATAAATATGACTTTATGTAACATTCTATGCACTTGTATTGTAATTGGTGATGTCATAAGGAGCAAGCCAACTAATCTGTAAAAGGTTAGAACTTGAAAAAGAAAAAATGCACAAAATACATAAATTTAAACCAACATCACTAAGTTAAGCGTAGATGAATTTCATTTTTTTCTCACCCTGTAATTTCTAGTGCACCGGTGGCGGCAATCCTGTCTTGCTTGGAGTGAAATGATTCTGAAAAGGAAAAGGGGATGCATTATCTTCTTTTTTTTTTTTTAATCATTTCACCCCGAGCAAGGCGGAAACGCCACTGATGTGCAGGGGGTTACATAAATGTAAAAAGATTAATTAGAAAAGAGTGAGGAGTACAAACTAGTTAGAAAGGAACAATAGAAAGCAGGTGCGATGACAGATACATAGGTGGAGAGAAAGGGAAGATCTTTTGAATGAGATCATGATGCCTATCTGTTATTAAACGGATAGGCATGGTTGAAGTGAATGTGCCATGAAGGAAGCTGCTTTCTTGACAAAAATGATGTGGGTATCTTGCATTCAGTGTTAAAAAAGATACTTCACTCACAACTAATTAAAAAAAAATGGTATTTCCATATTCTTGTGAGTGTACGGAAAACAAATTTTCTTTAAAATTCTCACTTTTAAAAAAGACTAATGCTTTCTTTTGAAATTTCTGATATCCAGAATTATTGATTAATTACAACTTCTTCCTGTTGTTTGAATGTGTATGTCTGAAGAAGACCAAAAAAACGTTTTAGCTGAAACTTAGTTATGAATCCAACAAAAATGTAATAATAATCTCTTCCCTCCCTATACAAGAAGACAACAATTAGATGTACAATTGAACAGGTTAAGATTGTAGTGATCAGGGAAACATTCTCTTGGGAGTTGGTTCCACAGAGCAGCATTTTTTTTTTTTTTTTTTTTTTTTTTTTTTTTTTTTTTGAAGAAACTGCTCAGGTGGAACATTAATCTCCCTAATGGAATCTGAAGAGAATAAGGGTGGGTTACTAAAATGTGCATCAACATCAGGGATTAACCATGAAGATTAGAACTGGTAGAACTAAGGAATGAAATTTGCCTGAACCTTTTTCCATGGAAATAGTGATAGATCAGTGAGAGGCTTGTTATGTTTCATAAATACATTTGGACTAAACTGGAAAATGAAGACTGATGGCTCCTGCCCATATATGGCAGCAATACTCCATTTTCGACCTCATCTGGTTCTTGTAAAGGTAGCGGATACCATGAAGAATCGGGTACTTAACGGAACTGGGCATTTTTTCAGCATCTTTAACAATGGATTATATGTGCAAGTTCCACTTGAGATCTGGATTGAGTTTAAGTTCCAATAGGTGCTCAAGCCAAGGGGGCCTTCTTGAGGTAACGTTCAATCATCACGATTGGTGAAGTTAAAAAAAAAGACTTATGGAAGACCCTGGCTGTATGTGAACCACCCAATAATAATATAGATTTATCATAGAATTTTATGCAAAATTGGTTTTATTTTAACTCTTTCTTCATTTCTTTAAATCTTTCAATATTACCTGCAGTTTATTACTTTATGAATTTAAGCATACTACTTGATTACAGGGTCTCTTTCTTTTATACTTGAAATTTTTTTTTTTTTTTAATCATCTCACCCCAAGCAAGGCATTCCACTGCCACTATTGCGCATGGGGCTACATAGGGGAAGGTAAAGAGAAGGAGTGGTTAGACATAGGGAATGTCAGGAGGAAGGTGACAGATGAGTAAGGATAGCGAGGATGAGGGTTAGGCAGATGGGAAGAGTGCTTGATAGAATGGGAGCAGGTTAGTGTGTTAGGAGGAAATGGCTAGATATAGCTGTAAGTTCTATGCTAACAGCTTCTTCTATTGTACTATTGGAACTCTTATCTGGTTTCTTATTTTCTAGTCACCTTTGAAATTTAAAAATTTAAATGCAATGCCAATTGTTATCTTCTGTCTTAATTCCCGTTCTCTTGCCTTAATGCTTTTTTTTTTTCATATACTCTTACAGTCAAACTCCTTGCATCTTAGTGGTTTTATTGCCTTGCTTGAGGTGAAATAATTTTTAAAAAAGTATTTTGTAATCTGTTTTTATTTTTTGCTCTCCTTTATAATTTTCCTCCCATATTATCTAACACTCAGTAACTCTTTATGTCTTAGTGACTTGATTGCCTTGTTCGAGGTAAAATTTTTAAAAAGAAAAAAAAAAGGAGCATTTATGAATTGATGGTCAATTTATATCTTGTTTTATTATTTATATATTGAGAGAATAAATTTCCTTCATTGATTGACCTTTTCATTCACTACTTGCCTTTACCTCAATAGTTAACAATTAAAATTATAATAAAGTGAATCATTATTTTAGCCTTATCAGAAGTCCATCTCTTTGGTTCTGTCTCATTACAAAATTTCTCTGATTCTATTCTGTTTCTATATTTTTCAATGTTTCTCTATTAATTTCTCTGAATCTGGATTAAGCTGCGTTATACTTTATAATTATAAGTAATCTCAAGTCACGATGCTTGTAGCTAATATTTATGGGTAGGTTCCAAATTGGATGTCATCCAAAACTCTATGGTTCATAATATACTTAGAGCTCTTGAAGCTGATATTACTTAGCCCCCTTTAATTCTCTAAATATCTAATGAATATGGATTGAATGCAGTGCCCTTTGATCAATTTTACCATTTTGAATCTTCTATGGTTTAATTTTTTTATCACTATGTATTTCAACATCATTTAAAATTAATTTTATCAAAATTAGATTTTATAATTAAGAATGTTTCCATAATGAGTTTGATATACACACTAATGCAATCGATTATAGAAGAATGTCTGATGCTATATTTGTATTTCTAATTAAAATCCATTTGACTGTGATTCATTCTTTTATGGTTGTTTGCTAAACTTAGTCTGGCACAAGGCTGCAAGTGTGGCAGCCATGAGAATCAATCTCATTATATTATCATGTTGCTTCTTAGCCTGTCATTGGTGCTTAGACAATGCTGAATCATCCACTGAAGAAAAAACTTTCCCCATACTAAAAACAAAAGAGGAAACCTTTTGGTTGAATACTTGGAGACTCAGGTCTCACACAACACAGTGAAAACAAATTTTTAGCAGCTGAGCTAGCAATGGGTTTAGTATAGCCTTTCCACTTCATGTCAGCTGAGAATGATGTCCTGAAAAGACACAATGAGTCACTTTCCTGAAGGTTAGCATCAGCCATGCTGAAAGGGTTTTTCTTAGATGATTAATGGAAAGATGTTTATCTAAGCAGTTATTTCCTATATTTTCAAGTGTATTAACTTTACACAATTTTCAGAAATATGAGAAGAAACTTGTCTGAAGTCTCATCAACTCTTTGGTCTGTTAAGTCATCCTTTTAGGAGAAAATTGTGATAGAAAAAACAGATTATTTATTCAATCATGATTTGTGCTACCTTTTGTAAATTATGTACAAAAGAGAGCTTTTTGTTTAGTTTTATCATACTAAGGATTAGTACTTTATAATTAACAGATAACTTGCAGTATAGCACGGCGTTGCTTGGGTGTAATGAAAGCTTTAAAACTAATCCATGGTCTTGGAGCTCAGACTCTTTGGACATTGGCACGAAAGAGTAAAAAGCTATAGTTGTTTCCAGTTAAAGCAAAACCGTAAACTGAAAAATGAATGGATGTAAGTCAAATTTTGATTTCCTGGTATCGATATCAAATAAGTTTTTTTCATTGTAAACTGAATTTTGAAGGCTAAATAAGTCCTCTGAGTAAATGGTATCATGGCTGAGACTAAGAACTACAATTATACCTACTTAGAGCCAAACCCGAAGCAAAAACTAAAATAAAAGGGCTAAAAAAAAAATACATACAGGCAGATAAACAGACACACATACACAAACATCTTGCCTTTTATATATATATATATATATTATCGATTTTCTGCACTATTGTAAGAACTGCAACCTTGAAACTTCTGAATATCGTTTATGTCTTTGTCTATGAAATTTGCTTAAAATTGGACCACTCCTTCTATAATTCAATTTTTTCGATTATTGATTTTCGATATTTATTGGGGGTACCTCGACACAAAACCTAAGTAAGAACACTCGCAGATGCTTATAGTACAACTGTGTAAATTTTCAAGAAAATCGGTTCAGCCGTTTCGGAGTCTATAGATAACGGGGGGGGGGGACACACACAAAGTTCCATTGATAAATAAGTTTAGATTTAGATAGATAGATAGATAATAATCTTCCTTAAAAAAAAAATTAACTTTTCACTTGTTCAGCACAAATGCTGACCTAATGATATTATTTAGTTGCAAATCACCTGCATTTATTTTTGCATTCTTTAAGTTAGCACCTTTTAAGAGTCTCTTTTCGTGTGCTGTGTCCCTTCAGAAGGTAGGTGATCATGGCTCTCCACAACTGCTTACCTTTTGTAGCTTGAAACAGTGTTTGTCTTTTTTTTCTATCCATCCCACTCCCTGTTCTGCCAACCATTTACACAAGCTCTTTAGATAGGTTATATGTTGTTCTATTTTACCCCTCTTGCCTTTAGTATGTCTTGTAAGTGTGACATTTTCCAAGTTTTCTTTCCTTATTATGTGTCGCAGAAATGTCAACTATTTCTTTCTGATTTTGGTTTCATTTTCTGTAAAACTTACTCATTACTGACATGTTCAGTCCAAGTTATTCTCAGCATCCTTCTGTGGGGAAATTATTCTGCATTTAGTGCCTAATAAGAGGACTGATATTACACAGCAGTTCAGTTCTCTGTAGTTTAAGAATACCTTAATTCATTATTACTGGCTGTAAAGCAATGTTTCAGCTGTTGAGAAGTTATGTACAAAATCAGATTTATTTAGTATTATGTTGATGGATGTACATTGTGGTGTCATGGATATCGGATCAGAATGAGAAATCAGAGCCGAGTTCAAATTTCAGTTGGGTTCTAACATTCACTTACATGCAAATACTTTTGGAAAAGGTATTAATCCATCTCTTCTCCCTCCAGCTATAGGGTGAATAGCAGGGCAGATTGGGTTCTTAGTGTTGGTTGGTAACTTACTGTGAGAAAATCTTCTGCCTAGTCAGTCATGAATTGAAAAAGACATGAACATCCAAGCATGTATCACATATGGCACTTAACAGACTGATATAGATAACAAAGACAGTCTTGTTCATGATAAAACTTTGCTCACATTAAGCATTATAATATTACTGGAAATACAAAAACAAAAAGCTTAATGTTGCAGTGTTATTAAATCACATTTATATTTTACTAATCTTAAGACGACATTTTTTATTTTTTTTTACATTGTTTCTTTTAAACACATCTGCTTAGGGGCACATCCTAATGAAACACTGGTTCTTGCATGATCACAGAAGTTAAGCACCATTAAACCCAGTCAGTATCCAGATGGGTGATTACTTTGGAATACAAAGTGCTGTAAGCTTGGATGTGCTGGTAGTGTAATAGATAACTAGAAATTGTTAATCAGATAGCCTAGTTCCAATTCCTGTTGGGTTCATTATATTAATTTATGTACAGATACTTTTAGGAAAGGTATGAATCCACCTCTTCTCCACCCACCTATGGGTTAATTAGTAAGACTTATATCACTAAACTATTATTATCCCAAAAACGAAAATTCTTAAAATCTAAAAGTTTTTCTAGCTTTAAATAACCTGCAAAGGGTTAATAAGATGTGTAAAATGAATGAATCAATCATTGAAACTCAATTGTTATGGCTTATTTATAAAGGTTGAAATACAAATTTCTTGTCTTTCAAAGTACATGTGGACCACCAATTTTCCAGCAATTGATGATCTGGCACCTCTTTTAATCCAGACAATATTACAAGCTAGTATTTGAATTTCACATGACTGATAATTTACTAGGTGACAACAAGTGAACATTTAATTATATAATAGTTTCATTGAAGTACTTATAGTCAGTGATACTGTAAAGTTACAAAGGACACAATTTACAGGTCAAAGGTGTATTATTGAATTATGTGATTTTTGTTGGTCTGGAGAAATGGCTACCTGTATACCTGTATTTTGTCAATATAGTGAGTTTGATCTTCAGTTGGTTATCTCCTAACTGGAGTCAAACTGTAATAAACTCATGTTAATGATTTGTTGTGAACCAGTTTCTCAGACAATGTCTACAGTACTGAGGAGGGATCTCACTAGATACTGAATTTTAAAAAAAAAATTACATTGATGTTCACTCTGTACGGGCGTGCGTTGTGGTGCAGTGTATATTGGCTCAGAATGAAAAATCAGGGAACAGAGTTCAAATTCCACTTGAATTCATTGGATTCACTTACGTGCAAGTACCCTTCCCGCCAGTTATGGGTTAAATAACAGAACATTGGGTTCTATAGCCTTGGTTGTGAACTAGTCTACTGCATACAGTAGTGGTAACCTACTGCAAGATAATTTTCTGACCAGTCAGTCATGTCTTTTTCGCGATATGATTGGCCAAGCATGTTTCATGTATGACACTTAACTGACTCACTCTGTACAAGGCCCAAAATCCACTTAAGGTTGAGGGTTACAGAGTAAGAAGCACCAACCCGAGCAAGTAATTCCACCAAGTCGCAAAGTTCTGCTGGAAGTGAAGCTTTAGGTAACCAGAAACCCAATCTTAAACAGGAAACAATGAATCTTCTTGTATGTGCCTTCAGGATGTAGGTGATCATGGCCTTCCACGTCTCCCTATTCCTGGTAGCTTTTAGCATGCTTTCTCCTGTTACCCCACCCAAATCCAGCTCTGCCATCCACCTGCTCAAGCCCTTCAAATATGTTATCCACTGCTTTTCCCTGTCTCTCTTTCCCTGACCTGTGAGTATCAGATTCTCCAAGCCTTCCTTCTCATCACATGTCCCAGGAACTTCAGCTGTCTCTTCCTGATGCTCAGTATTAATTTCTTTTTCATTTCCATCCTTTCCAAAACATCATCATTGCTCACATGCTTGATCCATGATATCTGCAGCATCCTTCTGTAGAACCACATTTCAGTTGCTTCAAGTTTTACCTTAATCTTCAATGATATTGTCCAACATTCACTGCCATATTGAAGAACTGACATCACATAGCAACCCAATACTCTCTTCTTTGTTTCTAGCGAAATTTTCCTGTCTCTTAATACTCTGCTCAGCTTCTGGAATGCATCCTTTGCCATGTCAATTCACCTTTGGATCTCAGTGTCGTACTTTCTGTCTTTTGTTAGAACACTTCTCAAGTACTATTGTACCTTCTTGATTTTAGTATCCCCAACCTGTAATTAGCATTTTGGGCTCTTTTGTTTGCTTTTGACCACATATTCGGGTTTTCTTGTAGTTTATTTGTAGTCCTTTTTATTCGACTTCTTTATCTACCTTTTTAGGAGGTCTTGTAGTTTCCTTTCCATGTTAGCTATCAGCACTATATCATCTGCATATCTTATGTTGTTCAGATTGTGACCACCAATGACAAATCCTGGCATAACTTCTTGGGTCCTCATAATAATCTTGCTGTACAAGTTGAACAGATCCTGTAAAAAGAGACATATTTGTTTTATTCCCCTTTTTATTGTTGTATATCTGCTGAATTTGTTTTCTGTCAGTAGAGGTTCTTGATTATTCTGATGTCTTTGCCAAATATTGCTGAGGTTGCTGAGCATTTCTAGCAATTCTTTGTGGCATAGTTTGTTGTATGCCTTGGCATAGTCTACAAAACACAGGTCAACATTCTTTTTCATTTGTATCACTATTTCTTATAACATCGTAAGCATAAATATCGCATTGACGAAATCACACTGTTCTTGTCCTATCTCCGGCCTGATTCTGCTTCACACTCTATTTATCAGGATTCGGACAATGAGTTTCATTATGTGGCTCATCAAAATGATTGTTTAGCGGAGTTCGCATTCAATTGCACCTGACTTTTTTTGGCAGAGATATGAAAATTGATCTGCTTAGATCATCTGGTATTACATCACTGTTGTAGATTTAATTTATTAGTTCTTTAATTTTCTCTATGCCAAAATTTTCTAAGGCTGTCAGCAGCTCTATTACAATGCTGTGAGGTCCAGCTGCTTTGTTTCTATTCAGTTTGGCCATTGCAACTTTCACTTTGGATTTTAGTATTTCCGGTCTGAATGCACCTTTTTATACTCTCGGTTGTTTTCTCTTTCTTGTCTTGGAAGAGTTCTTTTATATATTCTTCCCATCACTGGAATATTTCCTCTTTCTCCAATACTTCTAATATACTTCTACTCCTGATTAAAGGACAGGGGAGGAGCATGAAGCAGATGATGGAACTTATCTACTCATATTAAAGGGAAGAAAAAATGTAAATCAATAATAAATAAAATTTTTGAGTTTTATGCACTGACATTAGAAGTATAAAGTTGAAGTAGACTTTAAAAAAAAGTGGAAACCCAATCTTAAACAGGGAACAAGGGATAAAGAATCTATTCAGAAGACTGGGGAGGAGTGAAAACCGGATAAGCAAACCTGTTTACTTCTATTGAGGAGAAAAATAAATTAGTAAATATAATTTAAGAGTTCGGGCAGAGACGTTAGAAGTATAAAGTTGAAGTAAACTTTAGAAGGAAGCGGAAACACAATCCTAAACAGGAAACAAGTTTTAAACCTCTATTCTTGTTCAAATAATCAGTGATAGGCTTGTGCTGGATTAAACCAAGTTTAGTGTGTAAACATAGGTGCCATGGACATCAGAAACCATTACTACATTAGTGATAATGGAACTGGGCACCTTATTACTCTAGCGATGTGGGAGACTAGAAAATACGAAACTCAAGTAATGTTGAATGAGTATCTTTCTGTGTTTATTTCATCCAAACAATTTGATTTTTACCATATTTCTTCGTTTCCTACAGAGGTCCTTTTTTTAATCCTTTTTTTTTTTTTTTTGTTCATTGATACAAGATCATTAGGCTTAGGAATTCCCACCAAGATAAATAATGTTAGCTCTATAATGTGTCGTCACAATGCTGTGTTCTTCGCTTGTTATTTTAGCCAATTAGGTAGAAAATTACATGACTTGTATTGATTATCTTTCACGCTGCTGTCTTTTCACTGACATTAGTCTGTTAGTCGACTGAACATTAATTGCAGTTTCATATTAATCTTCTTTTTTTTTTAATGCTGGTTGTCATGTTCTTTTTATATATGCCGTGTTACTTCAGGATGTTGGCAAACATGGCTCTCTACAACTTGCTGTTCTTTGTGGCTCTTAATAACTTAGTATCTTTTTACTATCTCTTCCAAACCCTGTTCTGCCATTTGTTCACTCAAGCTTACCAATTAGGATATGCATTGCTCTCCTATAGCCCTCTTACCTTCAATCTCATATGAGTATCAAATTTTCCAGCCCTCTTTCCTCATTATGCATTTCAGAAATTTCATTAATCTCTTCCTGATGTTAAGTATGTGTCCTTTTTGTTGCCATTGTCTCTCAAACTTTGCCCTTGTTCAGTCCATGCTATTATCAGCACACTTCTGTAAAACCATATTTATGTTGCTTTGTGTCCCTTTTGCATCTCTGAGGAGATTGTCCAGCATTCACTACCATAGAGGATGACTGATGTTGCATAACAGACTAAGGCAAAAAGAAATTATCTTCTTTAAATAATTTTAATATTGTCTGTTGCTTAACTCTGAAGAATATCAATTTCACTTGTAGGTATTTATTATACTGAGCTTAACCTCACTCTGAAGCCAAATAAGGCAATGGAAATTGTTTTGCACAAATTGTCCATGTTGGGGATGATGTCTCTTCTTTAAACATCAGCTAAACTTCTCCCATATATATATATATATATATATATATATATATATATATATATATGTGTGTGTGTGTGTGTATATAATTAATAAAAGTAAAAATATTTACTTAGCTAATTGATTTTGCCTTCAGCTACCCAACTCCAGAGTTTTGTAGATGAACCATCCGAGAATCACTCTGTCCACTCGTCAAGGGATATCAGCAATTGACTTCTTATATTTCTCAATTTTTCTTTTTTATATGCACTTTTCATTAGTGTAAGATTTTTGTGGTGTGTGTGTGTGTGTGTTTGCATGCATGTGTAGAATGTCATGATTCTTTGCCTTTTTCATCAATTTTTTTCACTTTATACTCCTTAAACTTTTCTCTGTTTTGTCTTTTCTTTCAATTGCTGCCATTTGGACTTTTGATTTTCTAGACATATGCTGTCGTTATATATAAAAAGATTAATGTATTTATTTTTAGTTTAACATTTTTATTACTGTAAACATTATTATAGTAGACACTTTGTATTTGAAATGGATGTCCCATTTGTATTTATCAAACATTGTGTATTACATATGTATCGGCTTTCACATTCCAGAAATCTTAGTAAAGAAAATGTGTCTTCTGGTAGGGATTGAACTTGTGTCCACTGTTTGAGATAGCATGCTTTACTGCTCACCCATGAAGAACGTCACAGTAAGCAATGGAAAGTAAGTTTAAGGAAATGGTGGTTTACCCTACAAAGGGGGATACAGGCTCTGTTGCCATATATAGGCAGCAGCTGACCAGTTTTAACATTCCAGTATTGTTAGCATTCAAAAGTATCTCTTTGTTCTTGTGGGTGATTCTTTTCCACCCTACAACTCCTTTCCTCTAGACAAAATGCTGCATGTCTCTCTATTGCTATTTCCATGAAATATGTTCAGATAAACTACATTTCTTAGTTTTACAAGTTTTAACATTAGTGACAAAGACCTGCCATGTCATGTACATTGTAGTAAACTTTCCATTGTATTTCATTAGTGAGATGTAAATTCCATTTGAAGAGCTTCTTCCCATGAACTGCTGCTTTGGGGAACCAACTCCCAAGATCATTACAAAAAATTAACCTATTCAAATCTAAGGTTAACCAGTATCTTCCCCATATATCCCCTATAAACTGTCTTTCTTATTCTGTAACACTCTACCTTGAGTGGCTTTGGAGCCTTGTACAGAGTAAGCATCATTGTAGAAATAAATATTTAGCATGATTTGAGGAAGATCATACTTCAGAAGTTATTTTTCATCAAATCAACTACCAAATCTGAATGAACAAGTCATGAGCATTGCCATGAATAAATGATTAAGTGCATTAACAACAACAAAATTAGGTCTTGGAATAATTGTCACACAAGCAAAATTATTAATTATCATAAATCATTTCTTAATTTTATTTTTTTCGGTTCTATATCTTTTTAAGATGTCTATCATTATTAACACTTTTAACTCTCACTAGATGTGGCTTTGAGCCTAGTTGAGCTAAATATGTAAAACATGTTACTTTTTAAACTTCTACTTTGAATAATTAAAATTTAACTGATAAAAGGTTTTTATTTTGAAGTATTATGAAAAAAAATGGATGTGCAGGTGGTATAATGGATAGTGTGTGTAGAAAGTGGAATAGGCAAACTAAGTTGTTAATGCTTCTTGCTTCACAGTTAACTTCGATCATGAAAATAAAAATGCGATGTCAATTTTTAACCTTGTCTTAATTTTTATTCTTTTATTGTTCGCTCTTGTTAATAGTAGTTTTTCTTGAATTCTCTAACACTCAGTAATCTCTTGTGTTCTAGTAGCTTTATTTCCTTGCTTGGGGTGAAATGATTAAAAAAAAAAAGTTTAAATTCCACACAAGACTTTCACTTTTATATGAATGACCTTCATTATGGCAATTGACTGATAATAAAGGAAAGAAAGCTGTGAGGAGGCATTTTTTTTTTTTTTTAATCATATCACCCCAAGCAAGGCAGTAATGCCACTGATGAGCAGGGGGCTACGTAATAGTGAAAAGATTGGAGAAGAGCGGGAAACCGCATCCTAAACAGGGAACAAGGGATGAGCCTCTTCACCTGTCCAATAGACATGAGTGGAGAGTGAACCAGGCGATAGTTTAGTCTATCTACTCCAATTGAAAAAAAAAAAAAGAAAGAAATAAAGAAAAAAGAAAAGTGAAAAGATTGGAAAAGAGAAAACCGGAAACCGCATCCTAGACAGGGAACAAGGGATGAGCCTCTTCACCTGTACAATAGACGTGGGTGGAGTGTGAACTGTGCGATAGTTTGCATTACTGCCAATATCTAAATGGACAAGGCTTTATAAAAAAAAAATTATGAAAAATGGCTGTACAATAATTACAGTAAATAAATACAACACCTTATCTCGTTTGTGGGGCAGTGGATATCATCTCAGAAGGAGAAATTGGAGAGCTGAGTTAGAATTCCAGTTAAATTCATTGCATTCACATACACGCAAATACCTTTGGGAAAGGTATTAATTTGTTGCTTCTTCCTCCAGCTATGGGTTAAATAGCAGGATAGATTGGGTTCTACAGCCTTGGCTGGCAACCAGTCTACCACAGAAAGTAATGGCAACCTACTGTGTGAAAAACCATTGGCCCACTCCGTCATCTCTCTTTCAAGACATGATTGCCCAAGTGTGTATCACATATGGCACTTAACTGACTAAACCCTCATCTACTTCATGTTTAAGTATAGCAGTGTTCAAAATCAGTAATTTTGGGTATCTTAGGTTTAAAACCACATTGTGTTGGAACACTAGTTCTCATATGATTACTGAAGTTAAGCAACATTGAGCATGGTCAGTACCCAGATAGGTGGCCATTTAAGAATATCAGCTGCTGTAAGCTTGGATGTGCTGGTAGTGTGAAGATAATAGCCAAGAACTGCTGATTGGAAAGTAAAGTTCCAATTCCTGTTTTTATGTATTCACTTATATGCAAATAGCCTTGAGAAAAGTATGAATCCACCTCTTCTCCTCTCTGTTATTGGTTAATTAGTAGAACATGGATCGCTGAACCATTATATCCCTCTCCCCCACAAAAAAAAAAAAATTTACAGTCTAAAAATAGTTCCTAGCTTTAAATAAAATTCAAAAGGCTGATAATCTGTGAAAAATATATCGGCCAAATCAGATGGATATCTTTAATTAAATAAAAAAAATAAATAAAAAACCTACTATATGTATTCAAATTTCTGATCACTTTTTCAGAAGCAACATTATTGTGAAGCTGAAATTTCCAATAAATTAATACTGCTGATCTCTATTGCTCATTAATCTGTATATTCATATATGTTTGTCATAAAAAATATCTTCATTTCTTTTATTGACTATCTGGTCACAGGCCTCATCTCAGCATGGACATATTCTGAAGACTACTATTGTATTCCATTACGCAAGTTTAGTCTTTGAGATTTGATTTTGTAGGTTTGAAATCCATCAATGGTGAAGACAAGGAAAATGATGCACCAAGAAAGGAAATATGGGAGGCTGTCATTCTCTCTTGATGTCTTCAATGATACTTAATAAATCAATGACCTAACTAAAGTTGCAAATAAAGAGCAACTCATAAAATCAAGATGAAGGTAAATACTACTCAGAAATTAGCTAGACTAGTCAAAAATAATGGTTGCAAATTTAAATTAAAGGAAATTTGACAAGTGATGGAGAGAGAATTATTTATTTCAACTGCTTTGTTCTTGTTTTCCATGTTATATGTAGATGTTTTATTTGGACTTTTGCCTGGGTGGGTCAGTACATTACACATGAAACAATTTCTGTATCAATCTCATAGATCTTCTCTTTCTACTACCAGTGCCTTGCAAATTTACACATCCCAACATGTGAATGACAATTCAAATGGGTGGCATTTGTACCACATAATGGACAAGAACTAACCCTCTGATGTCAGGGTCCTGGGCATGACGTTAAACTGCATCTGACAGCAAGGCCTCTGGTTGGGAGGTTGTGAGGAGCATGGGACCACCTCTTAATTGCTATTGTTCTCAGGTTCACCCTGACCCGGAGTGGTAGCACCTGTTAGGGTCACCACTATGGGCAAATATTTATCCCCCCCACGACTGGGTCCAAAACACTATGAAAGCATAAAAATAGATTTTTATAGAAATATATACATAAAAATAGACTTTTATAGAAAAATATACATTTTTGAAAAAAAAATTATCATAACACATTTTTGAAGGAAAATATATTCTTGGCAAAACATTTTTGAATACAAAACTAGAGAACATTTTCAGTTTTCTAAAATAAAAAAGAATAAAAACAAAAAAGTTTTCATTAAAATCTGACTAAATCAACCTTCTCCATATAACTGAACATTAAAAAATACCTTAAAACCCTACTTCTTTGGTATTAAACAACCCACAGAGGTTGATATGCTGTTAAACAAAACTCAAATTCTGATCTCAAGCATGATTATTAATACAGATCAATAACCAGAAATAATCAATGTCTGGTTTGTTGTTACTTGATCTCCAAAAAGCTCTTTGTCCATTTCTTTACTTCCTCATTCAGCTTCATTCAGAGAAAACTAGACTTTAAAAAAAAAATCACCTGCTTGCTTTAAAATAGAAACATGTAAGATGGAGATTAAACTAAATCTTTTTTTTTCTAAATGAGTCTCCATAGTATCACATCCATGACCATCATCCTGTTGTCATTGATATTACACTGTGCCTTACCCCCTCTTAGTTGAATGAGGAAGGTATTGCTGCAGGGTTAGAATCTCTGGGACTAGATTCCTCTTTTCTTTTAAAATGAGGAGAACAAATACTACACTTTATTTCCAACATAAAACTTAGATGGTAATCATATAGATTCTTCAGAATCTAACCAAATATCTTGATAAATATAAATGCATTCATATCATATAAAATATGATCTTTCTTTTTTGGTTTATTCTTAATATCATTCAGCTACTTTGGAAATTTCAGCATGCTTCCTGGTGTGATATTCCATTCACATCAAAATATTATTTTCATATCAGATTTCTAAGCTAAATCTAAATCAATTTAAAATGCTATGAGATGAATTCATATTTGAAGGTTTCCTAATGATCTTTGAAAAATTCAAGATTATTTCTGATATTCCAGACACTTCTGTCTATCTGCTGAATATTTTTTCAAATTGATAAGATCTTGAAGCAACTTCAGCATAAGAACATGTTTATATGTGAACGTTAATGATTCCATCCTAGGAAAATTGAAGAATTCATCCTAGGAAAATTGAAGAACTCATTTTGTTTTTAGTATTTGTTGAACAGATATTTAATTTCAAGTTGTTGGTTTTGACCTGGCATCCCAGCTTCAATGCCATTCCCATCACTATAACATAGCTTCTCTGTGCATTTTCAATAAACACTTTAATGTTAATTTTTCTTATGTGCATTCTGTTATGGTACCTAGACTTTATGAATTTAAGTGCAATACTAGATTGGTGGTAAAATCTCGTCATTTTACAAATGAAATGGCTGGATGTAACCATAAGTTCTATACTAACAGTTGCTTCTATTGCACTTCTCATTTGTAGAACTCTCTTCCAGCATCTTGCTTCAAGTTTAAATGCAATGTCAATTGTCATCGTCTGTCTTCCTAAGTCTTCTTATTTTATTGTTCTCTCTCTTTAATAGTAGTTTTTCTTATATTTTCAAGTACTTGGTAACTCCTCGCATCCTAGTGGCTTTATTACCTTACTTGGAGTGAAATGATTAAAAAAAATGTGAATATTTGACTAATTATAGGTTTACAGCCATATTGTTTTGAAATACTGGTTCTTGTGCAATCACTGAAGTTATGCAGCATTGAAGCTGACCAGTACCTAGAGAGGTGATTATTGAGGAATATTAAGTGCTTTAAGATTGGATGCTTTGGTGGTGTAATGGATAATGTTTCCAAATTGAAAATAGGAAGGCCAGGTTTCAATTCCAGTTAAGTTTGTTATGTTCAATTATGCACAAATACCCTTGAGAAAGGTTTGAGTCCAATCATTCTCCCCCTCCCCAGCTATGGGTTAATTATTAGGACTTGTATCATAAAATCATTATTGTCTATGGGCTCCATTTACACTCAGAAGAAATTTACAGATTTTAGTATTAGTAGGCAATCATTTCCTGTGTTTTTAGTACCTTGAGAGTGCTAGATTGCTATGTGATGTCAGTTCTTCAATACGGCAGTGAATGCTGGACAATATTATCGAAGATGAGGAAAAAACTTGAAGCAGCTGAAATGTGGTTCTACAGAAGGATGCTGTGAATATCATGGATCGAGCATGTGAGCAATGATGAGGTTTTGGAAAGAATGGCAACGAAAAGGAAATTAATATTTAGCATCAGGAAGAGACAACTGAAGTTCCTGCGACACACAATGAGGAAGAAGGGCTTGGAGAACTTGATACTGACAGGCCAGATAGAAGGAAAAAGAGACAGAGGAAGGCAGCGGATAACATATATGAGGGGCCTGATCAAGTGGATGACGAAACGGGGGTTGCGAGGTGTAACAGGAGAAAGCATACTAAGAGCCACAAGAGATAGGGAGACATGGAAAACCATGATTGCCTACGTCCTGAAAGGACAGGGCACATAGAAGAAGAACAAGAAGGCGGCAGCAACCATTTATCTTGTGAGATGAAGGTAGTGCCTTGTTTTCTCCAATATTCAGCCCTTTGGTGGTGAGACTGGAGTAACTTCTCTAGGGCACAGGTCTAGGCAATAGTATTTGAAGGCTATGTTCTGCCCAGACTACTGAAAAGATCCATTGGAATGCAGACCATTACATTTGAGGACAGCTTAGTTGCAGAATTGCCATAAAGTTGATGGCCAACTGCTTTTGGGGCTCCACTGCAGCTTTTCTATCTGGATTTACTGTTGGGGATCACCCCTTTTTGCATACAATAATGGACTCGCCTGATGTGTACATATTATCCTGCCTATACAGAGAACAGTAGTTGTAAAGTAGAGTTGTAGTGTCGCTTAGTTGGTCAGTAAGTTGGTGCATAGTAAGTTGGAGTTGTTACCCGGACATACTTTTTCAATACAAGACAGTATATATTGATTCTACTAATAGTATTTCTAGTATTCTTGAATTGACTAACCCATGTTCCAGTTTGTAGATTTTTGTTCAATATAACTTACATTTTCTATCTCCGTTTCTGCTTTTGTTATTTATTATTTTGTATTATTCTCAACCAGAATCCACAACATTTACTTTCATAGCCTTTTCATATGATCACAAGGTGTTGTAATATGCTGCTGGTAAGCAACAATCGTCTTCATAGACAAACAAGAAACACCTATATATATAAAAATATAATTTTATATTTTTATTTTTCATTGGTGATGGTTGTGTGGAATAGAAGGGTAGCTGGAGAGAGATCACACACACACACACACACACACACACAAGAGCTGTCAGGAGTCATTAGCCAGTGAGAGTTCTCTGTTCTTTCTCTCTCTTTCTGTGTTCTGTATCTTCAGCCAGAAATCCCAAACTTATATCACCCCAAAATTTTTACGCATTTTTGCTTTTTCGAGTTGTCACTTAATTGATGTATTGTACGGCCAGATACATCTGTCAATCATCTTCATCAGTTATTCCCTTTTAAGCCGGTTGTTGCCTGTGTTTTCTGACTTTGATGTTGCACCCTGCCGCCACCATCCACAGCCGGATATTTTTATCAGGCAAGATAATATATTACAAAGACAGCAGAGGTTTAAAATAAGGATTTTCCTTCTCCTAGATGGACTACTTTCCTGGGCTATCCAGCTAAATCTACCTGAAGCAGTTGGTTATAAGATGCCAGTTTTCTATCTTCAGCCATTCTCCAGCTTGGAATTTGAGTTTTGTTTAATGGCATATCAACACCTCTGTGGGTTATTTAATGCCAAAACGGTGGGGTTTTAAGGTATTTATTTTAATGTTCAGTTATAGTGAGAAGGTTGATTTAGTCAGATTTTAATGAAAATTTTTTGTTTTTATTCTTTTTTTTTATTTTAGAAAACTGAAAATGTCTTCTAATTTTGTATTCAAAAATGTTTTGCTAAGAATAATTTTTTCCTTTAAAAATGTGTTATGGTAATTTTTTCTTAAAAAATATATTGTTGGTAATATTTTTCTATAAAAGTTTATTTCTTTGTATATATTTCTATAAAAGTGTATTTTTATACTTTCATGTTTTGACCCCAGTTTGGGGGTTAACTATTTGCCCATAGTTGGGACCCAAACAGGTGCTACCACTCCAGGTCAGGGTGGACCCGAGAACAACAGCAATTAAGAGGTGGTTCCATGCTCCTCACAACCTCCCAATCAGAGGCCTTGCTGTCGGATGCAGTTTACCGTCATGCCCAGAACCTCTCCAGCTTGGAGCTGGACACTTAGTTGTCTGCTGCTATTTGAGATGCATGACACAAAAGCATTTTCTAGACAGTCCTCACTATCACCACTGGCCATGACAACCTTTGGAACATATATAATGAAAAAAAGTAATGTAAATTCAGCTTTTAAAAAAAAAATGTTTGAAATTTGAGAATTAATCATTTAATATATGAAATATATTAGACAAGATATAAAAACTGATAGGTTTTAGTGAATGAATATTATTTTTCTTCATTTCTTGAAATCTACTGAGTCAGTAGCTACTACTACTAATGATGTAGTACTGTTTATGGTAAGTAGTGATCAGACAGCTCTGTACACTTTTGACAAATCAGCTGCGGGTAAGCAGCCCCACCCTAATCACAGACATATTTGCATTCAGCAGCCCGATCTGTAATGTACACATTTCCACCTGTCAGTATAAAATGAAGCTTATTACCTATCAATGCTACACGTGTGCAAACAAAACATTCCATCAGTGTCAGCTCTAACAACCTGTAGTCTATTAACTTTGTTGGTCAGGTGGGTAGGGACTAAATGTTTGTTTTTTTTTTGTTTTTTTTGTTTTGTGTGTGTGTTTTGTAAGATAATCTTTTAAACAAATTTACTTTTGTTTATATGAATAGAAAAGAAGAAATAGGGAGTTAATATTTAAGCTTTTTTTTTTCTTAGAGTTTTGAGTTTGAGTTTTGTTTAATGGCATATCAACCTTTGTGGGTTATTTAATGCCAAAAAGATGGGGTTTTAAGGTATTGAAATAAGAATTGCACAATGCAAAATTTTGTTCTGTGATATAATTGTTGAAAAAATGATTTTTCAGAATATCATTGTAAATATCACATATTTTTTGCTATTCTTTATTATTCATTTTAGTTTCTTGCAAAAAGGTTTTCTGTTGATGAATGCTTGAATATCCTTCTTTACTTCATGCTCGGCTTTTTAAGAGGTGCAAATGCTTTTTTCATTTCTGTATTAACATAAAGGATTGATGCTCAGCATGTCAGGATTTTTATGTTAATGCAACAGAAAAATCAAATTCCTGTTCACAAAGAATTGATAAAAAACAATTATTGCTATTTGCTTAATGTGAGATTTGTATAGTGAATTTAATATAATTCATTTGTATCGATGAAAGCGAAGAATTCTTGGTTGGATATTTTTCTACATTCATCTTATTACTTGCATTGCTATGGCCAGATTGGTTATTTTTATCTTTCACGATAAAACAAAAATGAAACCATGATAAAAATGTTTCTGTCATGTGATTGTTACACATGAAATTAATGCTGTTTGCCTATAGATTAAAAAAGACACATCTCTGTCAGATATCATTGAATAATATTGCTGAGTTAAGAAAAAATGTAATTCTGCAATATATCTCCTGAGGATAATCAGAAAATTTGATTTTTCTTCTATGTGCCATGATCCTTCATAATGTGAGCAATCTTGGCTCTCCACAATTTCCTGTCTTTTATATCTTACTCTTAAGCTCTTTTTCCTACAATCCTACACAATTTAAAAAAAAAAAAATCTCAAATTTCTTTTTCATCTATGAGATTGTCCAGCATTCATTGCCATTTTGGGGAACTGATATTACATGACAGTTCAGCAATTTTTTTGTGGTTTTCTATTTCTTATTACTTTGTTTAACTTTTTGAAGACATATTTCACTATTCCAATAAGCCTTCAGACTTTGACATCACATTTTCTGTATTCAGTGAAAACATGACTTAAATATCTAAATTTTCATTCTTATATTAAAAAAATATATTCTGTCTTAAAACTATATGATTTAGAAAAGGTTAACACTTAAGTAATCAACAATTAATTTATAAAAATGATTATGAGGATGAATATTTTTAGAATTCCATGAATCTTTAAACTTTTCTGTCTTTTACTGCTCTTGGTAATTTGGTTTGGTTTTTTTATATAGTGGCATATTAACTTATTTCACATAATGCCAAAGTTTAAATATTTTGTATAGAATTTTATGCCTGTCAATTACAGATAGTTTGCACATAATTTTATACTTTCAGGGCAAATGTTTTTTTTGCATGGATCTGTGATGTGGTGAAGAGGATATTGGCTTGGGACACCAAATCAGAGAGCTGAGTTTGAAATCCATTTGAATTTGTTGCATTCACTTATGCATAAATACTCTTGGGAAAGGTATTAATCTGTCTCTTCCCTCTAGTTTATGGCTCACATAACAAGGCAGGTTGGGTTCTATAGTCTTGGTTGGCAACCAGTCTACTGCAAAAATTAATGGCAACCTACTACAGGAAAATCTTCTGCCCACTCAGTCATGTCTTTTTTGAGACATGATCAGTAATTTTACTATAAAAATGTATTTTTTACTTTAGTGCTATATTGATTGCCATTTTGCTATAAAAATATATATATATATATATATATATATATATATATATATATTTTTAAAAATCTTTTTACACTTAGGGAACCACAAAACAAAAATCGAAACACCATTTTCCCATAGATGGGATTTTAACAAGTGCTACCACCCCAGGTCAGTGTGAACTAAGAGGTAGTTCCACATTCCTCAAAAACTAATCTTTCAATCTGTGACATTACTGCTGGATGCTCTTAGTAATACTTTCTCCATTATGATTCTTCTTCTTCTGATGCCATCCCCAGTCAGATCTCCAATTCTTTAACTCAAATAGAAGTGTTCACTTCAACACCCACAAATTATATAACAAAAGCAGATCATAAACCACGTTTTCTTCTGACCAATCAGAAAAGTCCCATGCAGTTTTTACTGCAGTTATTTCCAAACAGTCTATAAAGCCAATGCCGATTTCACCCATGAAGTTAGATCCGGCCTGGCTGGCATTAACAACGGATACCACAGCATGCCAACTTAAAAGTGACATAAAGGCACTTCCTTCAACAGCGATGCCTCAGCCAGTAACAAAATCAGTGGTAGCAGCAGAGACTAACTTTTAATTAATACAATGTGATAATCTATGAAATATTTCTCTCGTGAGTCTATCTCACTTGACTACACACGTGTTGATTTTGTCTATCTTAACCATTACCTTGTGTGATACTCCAAACAAACTCGGCTTACGGCCATATCACGTTGAATACACTGGTTCTCGCTCAATCATCGAAGTTAAGCAACGTTGAGCCTGGTCAGTACTTAGATGGGTGACCACTTGAGAATACCAGGTGCTGTAAGTGTTTAGTGATGGATGTGCATTGTGGTGCAGTGGATATCGGCTCAGAAAGAGAAATCGGTGAGCCGAGTTCGAATTCCAGTTGAATACGCTGCATTCACTTAAGCACTGGTACCCTTGGGAAAGGTATTAATCCATCCCTTCCCTCCAGTTATGGGTTAAATAACAAGGTCAGGACTTGGGGATCCTGTCCTTAAAAACAAATCCCAATGAATCTAGATACTGGAAAAAGAAAAAAAGTATTACTAGACACAAAAAACTTATATAAAAACAACAATAAATTGTTGAAATAAAAGGTATTACCAGCAATAAATAAATAAAATTTAGTTGGCAATAAATGACCCGCTGAGGTTGATATGCCATTAAACAAAACCAACCAAACTCTTAGTCTCCCATAATTGATATATGATAGCACAGAACAAGCAAATGATGGAACTTACTAGATAATAGGAAATAAAGCTCTTTTACTGAACTAGGCCTTGTCTTATTTCCATTTGTTGTTTTGTTACTTCCACTTTTTTTTTTCTTGTTAATGGTAAGGACACAACACTGCCATAATCATATTTGTTCAGCCATTCATTTGCTCAAACTTATGAAGCAGGTTATTTACCTTTGCTTCTCTTACCATTAATGCACTTTGTGAATATCAAATTCTCCAAACCTACTTTTCTCATGTCCCCCAAATTCCCCACCTCTCATTTTGATTGTTAGCAAAAGTTTTTATTTTTAAAACCTATTTATTTGCAACATGTTCTATCCATGATAATCACACTATTTGTGGGTAAACCACATCGTAATTCATTGAAGATTTTTTTTAATTTGTGTTAAAATTGTCCATCATTCCTTAATGTATCAGTGGTAAGACATTACAAAACAATTTATTTTTTTCTCTCTTTCTTTAGGACATTTTCCTTTTTATCCCTTAATATTTTGCTTAATTTCTAAAAAAGCATTTTTTGCTATTCCTGTACTCTTTTAAATTTTTGTGAGTTTTCATAATGTATTAGTAGACTACCCAGAAAGTTGAATTTCAACATCTGCTTGACATTTACATCCCTGATGTGCAACTCATACCTTAAACTGCTGCCTCTTTTGCTCACAACCGTACATTTCTAAAGTTGATATCTATGCTGATGACACAACCATTTACTTGTGTCTCAATAGTGATTTTTGATCGGTTTGATATGGTCAAATTGGGAGCTGATCTAAAAAAAATAACCTACAGTCTGTTAACTGGTGAAAAGAACAGCTTGTTAATTTTAATGCCTCCAAAAGAAAACTTTTCTTTATCAATCAAATGAAAGACCTCTACCTGCCTCTGATAAGCATGACTGATACTAACCTCTATAACTGATTTGTTACGCCTTCTTAGATGATAGGAATTGGAAAGATTATATTGAATTTGTTGTTATGCCTGCTGCTAAGAGAGTTGGTTCACTGTTGTGCGAGAAAATTTTTCTCTTGTGAATATATCTTATATATTTATAAGTCTTAATATTCAGAAAGCAATGGCAACCTACTGCGGGATAATCTTATGCCCAGTCAGTCATGTCTCTTTTGAGACATGATCACCCAAGTATGTATCACATATAGCACTTAACTGACTGAATATTCATCCATGCTTTGAATATTGCTGATGCATATAGTCTGGTGTTCCTGCTGTATATGTATAAATTCTTGATAAAATCCAAAGAAGAATTAGCAATATTGTTGGTTTTGATCTGGTATCTTGGCTTCAGCCACTTTCTCACCGTTGTAATGTAGCTTTCCTGTTCTTTTTCTATAAATACGTTCATGGTAATTGTTCAGATGATCTCTTTGGTATGGGACCTAAACCTTATGAATTTAAGCATAGTATGAAATTGGATGTGCACTGTGGTGCAATGGATATCGACTTGGAATGACAAATCGGGGAGCCGAGTTTGAATTTCAGTTGAATTCCTTGCATTCACTTGCGTACAAATACCCTTGGGAAAGGTATTAATCCGTCTCTTCCTTCCAGTTATGGGTTAAATAATAGGACAGATTGGGTTCTATAACCTTGGTCGGCAACCAGTCTACTGCAGAAAGCAATGGCAACCTACTGTGGGATACATCTTCTGCCCAGTCAGTCATGTCTCTTTCGAGACATGATCGCCAAAGTGTGTATCATGTACGGCACTTTACTGACTGACTGATGAAATTGGTGGCAAAGTCTCATCAATTCACAGTTGAATTGGCTAGATGTAGCAATAAGGTCTATGCTAACGGTTTCTTTTCTGACACTTCATCCTTGTGGAACTCCCTTCAGGCTCTATACTTTCTAGCCAATTTTGATCTTCAAAAATTCAAATGCAATGTTAATCGTTATCAACTGTCCTCTTGACTACTCTTCTATCGTTCTTGCTCCTTTATAATATTTCTCTTTTTCTGATTTTCTCATTTGCATTGTTTAGACCGTTATCCTCATCTTCATTCACAAAGTTTGGGCTCTTGTACACTTCTGCCTTCTTCAGGTGCTTGGAACTTTGAACTGAACTCTTTATTTCTATCACTGGGGTTTATCATTCTTGTTCCATGTGCAATGCCACTTCCAGATGTCATGTAGTTATCTCCCTTTAACTCTCTAAGTTATTTGTTCATAACTGTTGTAGGCAGGTATTGAACACACAACTCTTTGGGTCAAGTCACTGGATCCAATGAATGCTTGTATCAACTGGGCTATAATTTTTGAGATCATTCACAAAAACAATGTTCTTTTAACAGATTTTAAAATTATTTCTGATTCAGTAACTCAAATCTCCAAGTTTTTGTTTACCTCTGATTTAGTCAGGTATTGAACTCACAACTCTTTGGGTTAAGTCACTGGATCCAACGAATGCTTTTATCTGTTCTTGAGGACACCTGGCCCAGTGGATAAAAGCATGGATGTAAGAAGGGTAGAGGAAAGCAGTAAATAACTTACCTAATGAGCTTCTGTTGGTACAACAGGAACTAGTACAGATAGCAAAAAGACCTTAACAATAAGAGCTTTCACATTCAATAATCCCTTGTGTCTTAATGGCTTTACCGCCTTGCTTGGAGTGATAGGATTAAAGAAGAATAAAAAAACAATTGTCTTATAATGAACGTTTTAGTCTTTCTTTGCTCGCTTTCATTGACTCTGTGGTAAATTTTTGTTTTAATTCCCGTCGCTTTTCCCCTTCAAACTTATCCAAAATAGCATTATTTCTGTGCAAATGTATATGCCGAACTCAAATCAAGTGTTAGTTAGTGAAGAAACTTTCCTTTTTTGCTTTGAATGTCCATTAAAAAAACGAACTATATCTTGCACTTTTTCTCTCCTGTAACTCTCATGAAGTCATGTAATTAACTGCAGAATGGCAGACTGTGTAGGCTAAGAAATTTTGCCTGTTTACATCCGGTTAGGGAAGTAATGCGCTTTTTTCCAAAAAACACGTAACTTTCTGCTGAAATTGTGTACTGAAAGAAACAAGCGCATTACTTCCCTAACCAGAAGTAAACAGGCGGATGTAAACAGGTGAAATTTTGTTGCCTTACACAGTCCGTCATTCTGCAGTTAATTACATGACTTCATGAGAATTATGGGAGAGAAAAAGTACGAGATATAGTTCGTTTTTTTATGGACATTTCGATAAAAAAAGTTAGTTTCTTCACTAATTAACACTTGATTTCAGTTCAGCATATACATTTGCACGGAAATAATGCTATTTTGGATAAGTTTGAAGAGGAAAAGCGACAGGAATTAAAATGAAAATTTACCGACTCTGTCTCCTAGTACTTTCAGTTTTCTTTTTGAGCGTACAGTCAACATTGTCATCTACATAACGTATGTTGTTAAACTTATATCTAAAGTAAACGAATTACTAAGCCTAATTATAAAAACTCTGATTGAATTACAATTATTTATTATATCATACTTTTTATTTCTCTCACTGACTTTGGAATTGGTTCATTGTTTTTTATGACTTATCAACTTTTTACAGGTTGTATTAAACAAATAATACAGAAAATATTTTGCATGCAACAAAGCTGACTGGATTTTCAATTTCATGCTATTAGATTTTACAATATTCACGCATCCAAGCTTAAATCACCTTTTTTGTATTGCCATGTTGCCCATCAATGTAATCTGTGCAAGCCTAGTGTTAACTGTTATCTTCCCTGAATATCTTTATAAACTATGTCACTTAATTTCTTAATCTTCTATCTGGAGTGGCTCCTGGGCCTTGTACAGGGTAAACATCATTGTTTAAAAAAAAAAAAAGCAAAAATATTAATGGATTTATGTTTTTATTACTTCAAATGTTATTTTTCGTGGATACTCATGTTTGAGTAGACGTCCTGTTTTTTAAAGTGTTTATTTCATCTACTGACCTATGAGTATATAACTAATAGTGGCTGTAAATGTTAAATTTTTATAGTTCATTTATAGAGCTTAATATGTTCAGTTGTGCTGCAATTGGTTCAACAGTAGGTATTATATTCCTATAAATATACAGGATGTATATATAAGGTGTGCATTGTGGTGCAATGGATACCAACTCGGAACGACAAATTGGGGTGCAGAGTTCGAATTCCAGTTGAATTCACTTACGCACAAATACCCTTGGGAAAGGTATTAATCCATCTCTTCCTTCCAGTTATGGGTTAAACAATAGAACAGATTGGATTCTAAAGCCTTGACTAGCAACCAGTCTACCGCAGAAAGCAATGGCAATGTACTGCGGGAAAATCTTCTGTCCAGTCAGTCATGTCTCTTTCGAGACATGATCATCCAAGCGTGTATCATGTATGGCATTTAACTGATTTCATCTACTGATCTATGTGTATATAACTAATAGTGACTGTAAATGTTAAATTTTTATAGTTCATTTATAGAGCTTAATATGTTCAATTGTGCTGCAATTGGTCCAAAAGCAGGTGTTATATTCCTATAAATATACAGAATTATTAATCTGAAATTTCTCGTACATTTTTTTCTATTGAACATATTTTTTGTAGTATTTTTTTTTTAGTTAATACTGATCTCTTATTTCACCTACTTCAGTCTAAAATAGCTGTCTCTTCCAGAACCATTAAGTACATACTCCATTCATCCAAATAATCTCAAGTAACTTTTTGCTTATAGATTCAATCAGCAGATGGTCATGATAGGGAACCAACCATATTGTCTTTATTTGAAAAGATAGCAGATAAAAAATGAATGGGTTATTTTGTGTGTGTGTGTGTATGTCTGTTTTTGTGTGTATGTATGTGTGTAGTGGACTCACCTGTTCATCTTTCAACATATAAGTGCCTAACAGTTGAGTTTTAAAGCTGAATCATTAGACTACCCACATATAGTTTGATTATCTTCTGAAGGCTTGTGGAAAAGAAGCTACACTTCTGGAAGAACTGATAACACTGAAGGAGTGCAGTGTGCTACAAAACAGTCTTCCCCATGTTTGTATTCTGAGTTGTCCTTCTCTTAGACTTTTTTAACTAATATTCACCCAGTACAAGGCCCAATGCCCACTCAAGGTAGAGGATTACTGTGTAGAATTTTATTAAGATATGAAAGAGCAAGATGTGGAAACTCAGTTCTAAACAGGAAACAAGGGATAAACTGCTACTGCTATTCAAGAGGCTTAGTTATCTCCCTTTAACTCAACTCCCTAAGTTATTTGTTGTTTTTTTTCATCTTAAATAAAAAAAAATGCACTTAAAAAGATGCAAACTGTACTTTTATCTTTTCTTCTAGCTTTCTATAGAGAATTTTAATCCTTTGTATTTTTTGCCTTTCTACTTCTTTAGGCCTTTCAACTGAATATCCAGTCATCAAGGCTTCCTTTTGTGTGGGTCTTTTTCATCTCCATGTGATTCTCTTGCCTCTATATCTATACAGACATTTTTTTCTCACCATTTTCTTTAGTTTTCTTGTCTTTTCTGAAATTTTTTCATGGCAATTGTTCTGATGAGCTTTCCTCCTTGGTGTCTGGAAATCATGAATTTGAGCGTACTTATAGATTGGAAATCATTACTCACCATTTTATTGTTGAACTAGCTAGATGTAACCATATGTTCTGTTCTGATAGATATTTTTTTGCATTTCTCACTAAAATCTTCTCACACCCAGTAACCACTTGCATCTTAGTGGCATTATCACCTTGCTTGGAGTAAAATGATTAAACAAAATAAAAATTAAGTTTAAAGATAGCATCATAATTATAAAAAAAAATTTTTTCCACCTCTATTTTGGTTTTGTATTGTATTGTATTTGGTTGGAACAAAAGTTTGTAGCAGTTTAATGTTTGAACATGTGATTTTATTTTGCATGTGACTGAAATTTATAACAGAAATAAATATTTTAAAAGGTGACATTCTAACACAACTTTCTATATGATTGGCATCTGAGTTGTGAATTTTAAATGTTTTTATTTTAAAAGTGAAAAATGAGATAAATTTTTGTCATTTGATGCTCTTTTATAACTAGTAAGGAAAAATGCTGTACAAACAGGAAAAAAAGTAAGTGCTATTCATAGAGATGGTGCCGTATCTAAGAATGCTGATTGTAAGTGGTCTGCTAGTTTAAGAAATAGGGATTTTTTTTTATCTAGGACATCAAGAATTTTTCTAAACATTTGAGATGAGGTAGTATTTGTCTTTACTTCTGAGATGAGGTAGTATTTACATTACTTACATTGTTCTGACTGTTGTTCTCATCTTTATTGCCATTGTACACTCTGGTCTTCTTCAGGTGATTGGATTTCGAATCAAACCCTTCATTTTGATCTTGTTCCATGAAGCATTGCACATCTGGAGGTCCTAGTTATCTCCCTTTAACTCAACTCTCTTATTTGTTCACTACAGCTGTAGCCAGTATTGAACTCATAACTCTTTGAGTCAAGTAACTGAATCTAACCAGTGCTTTTATCTACATCTGGGCCATGTGTCCTTGAGGACATCAGTGTATGAATTTTTGGGACTTATAAGCCTAATGTTTCAATAATCATTTTTTACCAGAGCTCATATTACAATCTTTGAATATTATGATTTTCTCTTGCACTTCATATTACTGGTTCTCATATTGTATTATTTCTATGCTTGGCCAGCTTAGGAAATTTTGTGTCCTAGCATATATGCTGATTCCTTATGTTTTCATATTTCCATTGGTGTTCCCTATCTGTTATTTTAACTTCATCCCTCCATATGTGGTCAGCTATGCCTGATTTTTCTATTTCCCCTCATGTTGCCTTGCAATGTTCTTGACTTAAGAGGGTGGCCTAGTTCTCTTTTATATAATTCAAAGTCTGAACTTGTGTTGATACTGAGCGAACAAATGCGAGAAACCAGATGTTGGCTCTCTCACAACTAAAAGGAAAATGAATAAAACTCATAGTGCGCATCCGAGTTCACGCAGATGTTCCGGTTGAAAAATAAAAATTAATCAAATATCAAATTACCATTTCGAGAGCCTACTTGAATTTTACTTACCAGCCAATGGGAAGCCTGGAATCAAATACAAGGATGAAATTCGAAATGAGCCGTGTTTGATCCAAAAGGCAGATATAAAAAGCGGAGACAAAGCATTGTTAGAGAGACCGGAGGAGTCAGCCGAGCTGATTAGTTTCTCCCTTGACTTAAGTCGAGGGCTACTATGCTGACCACTTTCCTTCCCCTGTCTCATAAGTACTTACTGACCCCTTCAAAGACATTCCAAAGACATTTTCAAATCTTCTCACTTTGTTTTTTTTTTTTCGATTGGAATAGTCTATCTATTGCCCGGTTCACACTCCACCCACGTCTATTGAACAGGTTAAGAGGTTCATCCCTTGTTCCCTGTTTAGGATGTGGTTTCCGGCTTTCTCTTTTCCAATCTTTTCACGATTACATAGCCCCCTGCACATCAGTGGCGTTACCACCTTGCTCGAGGTGATACGATTAAAAAAAAAACCTGTGTTGGACTTTTATTTCAAGTATTATTTTAATTGTAAAAACATTAATTGAAATGTATATATAAATGTTACTTTATATTCAAATTGCCTTTCTTGATTTTATAAATCATTTTATGAATTATAGTGGGCTATCTTTCCACAAGACCAAATTCCGTTAACCTGCACCATATACACTTACCCTTCATTAGAATGGAATCCTACTACAACTAAAAAAAGAATAAGAAGATAAGATACCCCCTATAAACTTCCTGCAACTGTCACCACTGAGTAAAACATGGTAACTGATGAGAGACAATTGACTATAAATAAAAAACCAATGTTGTTAGCATATCCCATGAGAGAATTGAGAATATTTTGCACAATGAACTTGGCATGACAAAGGTTTCTGCTTCTGATACCTGATAAAAAGTGCACCAGGAAAATCTGATATTGTTTGAGGTTCATTTCCTAACTTAGGATGAGTGTTAGGTTCATCACTTTGAGCCAATCTGTGCAGTAGAAACAGCCTTCTTCACCTAACCAAATCCATTTCATCTGCAGGGAAGATGATGGCCTAAATTTTGGGTGATACAAAAAAATATTATATTGACTACTAGCAGTATAGCTTGGCGTTGCTCGGGTGTTATGAAAGCTTTAAAGCTAATCCATGGTCCTGGAGCTCAGACTAAAGAATATTTGTGTGAAGTTTGGTGAGAATCAGATAAAAATTGTGGATTTTTATAAAGGACATACAGACAGGTAAACAGACACACACACAAATATCTTGCCTTTTATATGCATATATTATCGATTTTCTGCACTATTGTAAGAACTGCAACCTTGAAACTTCTGAATATCGTTTCTTACATCTATTAGTGTATCAAATTTGATTAAAATCGGACCACTCCTTCTATAATCCGATTTTTTCAATTATCGATTTTCAATATTTATCCGGGGTACCTCCACGCAAAACCTAGCTAAGAACACTCACAGATGCTTATAGTACAACAGTGTAAATTTTCAAGAAAATCGGTTCAGCTGTTTCAGAGTCTATAGGTAACGGATACACACACACACAGACAAAGTTCCATTTATAAATAAGTTTAGATCTTCTAAAAAAGCCACATCATCAGTGGAGAGTACTATGTCAACTTGCTGAGGCAGTTGCAAATTGCTATCAAAACCAGACACCCAGAAAAACTGACAAAAGGTGTTTTGTTTCAGCACACAGTTTCTTGGTTTCAATGGCTTTGAACTGATTGATCACCCTCCTTATTCTCCTAATTTGACTATCATCTGTTATCTAACAGAAAAAAAAAAAAACACTTGCTGGGAATAAATATTGCAGTGATAATGACATCATATCTGTTGTTGAATTTTTTTCTGACAAACAGGATAAAAAGTCATATGTCAGTTTATCAGGAAAGAAACAATACAATTAAGAAGAATTGAAATTAATGCATGCAATATTTCCCAGCTTTAGCATCACTCCTTCATTGCCAGCCTATGAACTTTTCAGCCAACCTTTATATATATATATATATATATGCTGATGATTGCATTCAAGCTTGAAACAAACTGTTGCTTCTGGTGTTGCCTTCAGCATACACTTTTATATTTACATACTCTATTTAAACACTTTAACCCATATATATATATATATATATATAGTGTATCAAGGCAGCAAATAATTTTCTAAACATATACTGTTAAATATAAGAGACAATGAATGTCTATTATGTTTAATCATGAGCCATTCTAAACGTCATATTTTGGATTTAATTTCAGTTGAAAATTCAGATGTTGGAGGCTATGTATATTAAATCTAAACATCCCACAATTAATAAAATCACCTTTAAATCCGGTCATAACACATTACATTGTATTTGAATACATGGTTCTGTTGTCATTTCGCGCTATCACGCAGTGTGACGTCATAGAACCGCATTGCAAATTTGCAAACTGCATTTGTTATTTTTGGTAACTATTGCCGTTGCCTAGTGGAGTTTTATGTCAACACAAAAGAAAATCGTCAGTGATGGTGGATGTTACTGTATTACCATCTTAATAACCTCTCTGAAGATGGCTCATGTGAGCCGAAAGCTTAGAACCAAATTAATAAAAAATTATCTAAATGTTGGAGAATTTTTGTCTTTATTTTCAACTGAAATTAAAGCCAAAATACGACGTTTAGAACGGCTCATGATTAAACATAATAGACATTCATTGTCTCTTATATTTAACAGTGTGTGTGTGTGTATATATAGCATGCCCTAAAACCCTTTTTATATATATATATATTAAATTTCAGATAAAATATATCTGTGAAAGGACAATATGAATAAAAAGAAAAACATTTTTCTTTTCACACATATGCACAAACATTTTGTGGGTACACGTTTTTTTTTTTTCTTCCAATGAAATTAATGTCTATCAGCCAACATGTCTTTACTGGGACTCTTTATATCTAGGCATGTAGACATTAATTTAACTTTATTTTTTTTTTTTTGCTAAATATAATATATATATATACTGTTACGTGAAAAGAAAAAATTGATTGACCAAGACTCAGAGTTAAATCACATACAAATATTTAATTTACAATAAACACAAAATGATATATGCAAAATTTACAATTTTTGCATTCAAAAAGAAAAACAGAGTTTACTACTGTCAGGTGAAGTGTTGAAGGGGAAGGAAGGGTCAGTAGTTGTACCCAGTTAAGATAGCGAAGAAGTTTAAGTGCTATACTTTTTGGAAATCCTTAAATGTGTATATAAAGAATAATTATTAGTTTGATCAATGAAAGAGTCAAAAATATCTATTTACCCACATAGTTCCATGAGGTTCTCTTTCAGGTTTTAGTTGGTCGGCAACTTTTCTTTCGGCTGGATATAAATCCGTGAATCAAAGTCGGAGTTGATAATGTCAGCAAATCCTGTTAACAATGGTATTTACCAACCTTCCCACACAAGGTTAGATGTGACACATTCATTTTATAGTGGGTCTTCCTGGTCATATAGCCGGGCCAAAAAGTGTCTGTCTATTACCGAGTCGTGATTCTACCCTTCGGCGGAACCACGACTGGGTTAATGCTCTCTGCTCGGAAGCAGAGAGCGCCCTCTACCCGAAGGCAGAGAGCTGACAGTGTTATAGTCATAGTAACAGAGGCAAATGCCAGCTGCTCCTGTTAACAACTAACTACTCTCTTCCCAAAACTTCTTTTTATAGGGGCTAACACCTAATTTGTATATTCTAGAATCTTTTAGAATTCTCTCGATTTTACTTGAACATTCTGGCATCTTCCAAAACATTCTATTCCTAATTTCTCTATTTTTGCGACTAGTTCATGAATTAAAACTTTTTTGTAATAACAAGTAGGACTCAATAGAGTCCCTTACTACAACTTTGTAGACATTATTAATCTTATTTTTATATATAAATGCATCCACGTAAAAATATATATATATTGATTGTTTAATTACTTAGTTTCTGGTCATAATAATGTTAGCCCAGTGCACATTTGTATTAAAAAGTGCTCAATAGAATTATATTGTAGAACTTCTGAATATTTTCCATTTGTAAACGAGTTATTATACTTTAGCTCATTTACAAATGGAAAAAAGAAAATATATATATATTGACTATGTAGGATTTGTTGATAACCAATTAAATCTCTTTCAAATATTTTCCTAGTTTCCATTAAGAAATTTGAACATAAATTAAAACGTTACTGCTTAGAAGGTATTTGACAATTTGTTCAAATATGCATGCAAGTTGTGCTGAAAAGTTTTCAGCCCAATCCATTTCCTAAGATTTAATTTTTTTTAAATTTTTTTTTGTTCAGACTAAGAACTTTTTAGCACACTCTTTCATGTGGGTAATATATAATTTCTGTTAAAAAATGTCATTGGCAGTATTTTACTTAGAAAACATTTGATGAAAACTTTTTTTAAAATATCTAAGAAAATTTCTGCAAGGCTTTCATTTGAATATGTGTGTGTGAGAGAGAGACATTATTTCAAATCTTATATTAAATATATTTTGTATTCTCTGAAAAAAAAAGTGTTGTCTCCTGAACATTTTAGGATAAGAAAAAATGTTTTTACATGATTGTAAATTGAAGGCTTGATATATAAACTGTTATGGTAAAGATGTTTATCATTTATAAAGCGATGACTTTCATCTTTAAAAGTAAATCAAGTGGCTATGACGCAACCTTTTATTTTTATTGTTTTTAAGATCATTAATCATAACATAATAATTAGGTTGCATGAACTGGAGATGACTGATCACCAAATTTAGAAATAATTGTTGGATGATCATAACCCATTGAAAGGAATTGACATTTTCCAGATAATGGTTGTGTCACATCCATCCATCCACTCACTAACATTTCTGATGAACTATATTTAAGATCAAAGCAAAGAACTTGATTTTCATTTTAGTACTGTCTGTGTGTTCTCTCCTTTTTCACTGATCATGATTCTCCACAGCTTCCTAACTATTGCCACTCTCTTGAAATACTTTTGAAATACTTGTTTTTTTTTTTGTTTTTTTTTTGTTTTTTTTACTACCTCTCTCTTTGTAGTTTTCTTCTGATATGTATCAAGTTCCTTCAGGATGTAGGCAATCATGGCTTTCCACATCTCCCTATTCTTTGTCACTCTTGATACGCCATCTCCTGTTATCCCACCCAATCCCTGCTCTACCATCCATCTGCCTAAGTCCATCAGATATGTCATGCGTTGTTTTCCCTTGTCTCTCTTCCTCTCTATCTGTCCCATAATCAGGTTCTCGAAGAAAGGAGGGCTCTTTGTAGTACTTGTTCTATTGATTTGCTCAATCCAGTCAAGTAAGGTTCTCTCTATGTGCCATGTCTTTTCAAAACATAAGCAACCCTAACTCTCCACAGCTTCCTGACATCAGCTGTTTCTAGCAGTACTGGCTTCTGTATAACTTCTGTTTGTTTTTGTGGTACATATTCCTTCATCTAGTCCTGGGTGTGACTATAAACTACATCTGAGAGATTGGAGGTTTTGAGGAGTATGGAACCACCTCTTAATTCATGTTCTTTTCAGTGAACTTAAAAACAAAATATTAAGGAACAAATACATTTTTATAGTAAAGTTACCAACAATACATTTTATCTGTAGTTGACGGTATAAAATTTTTTTTATGACATTAGTTTCCGTAATGTTATTCTAAAGGGAACTTTTGGTAACTCGATAAAAGCAAGTAATGCTATTTCGGTATCTTTGCATAAAATCAACATACTAAATGAATCTTTTGTCTAATTCACAATAATGCTCTCGGAAAAATTCTCTCAAGTGATTCACTCGGAAACAAATTCTTCACTGACGCACAACAATGGAGTGATGCAGAACACCCTCGGACAGAAGTCTGAGTGCTTTATATATTAAATATTTATGGTCATGTTATTCCAGTGGCACAATTCATTCAATGGTTACGTTTGCTGCATCCTTCAAGTATCCAATTTGATAAGCTTTCTTTCTTCCTCAAACATTTCATTTTAATTCTTAACAGCAGTTTCTTTGGAGTTTCTGTTCTTAAAATTACCTTTTTTACATTACACTTGATAATATGGTAAACATTAGAAACATATCTTGATCTTTTTCTTTGCTTATAATCAAATTATCCTGTATTTACTGCCATATATGAGGTTCTATATTTTTATTATTTTTTGATAACCATCCTTAGTTCTCACTGTTGCTAATGGATTTTACTAAAAATGTTACCAAAAATTTTAATGTGGAAAATAAACACAAATTCTTTGCAAGCTGTTTTTTTTTTCTTAAGAGGTAGCAGGTGGCACAGGTAAGTTATTTGCATCAGAATAGTTGTAATTGACCAATCATTGAACGAGCTACGTGTATATATTGAGTTGTCTAGAAAGTTCATGCCCATTTTTTGTAATTCATTTTCAACACATTAGAACGTGTCAAATTTATTGACACACAAGCAGTATAGCTCGGCGTTGCTCGGGTATAATGAAAGCTTTAAAACTAACCCATGGTCCTGGAGCTCAGACTTTGATTGAAAGAGAAATGAATGGATGTAATTCAAATTTTGATTTCCTGTATCGATGTCAAATAAGTTTCCTGTCACAAACTGAATTTTGAAGGCTAAATAAGTTCTCTGAGTAAATGGCATCATGGCTGAGACTAAGAACTACAATTATACCTACTTAGAGCAAAACCCAAAGCAAAAACCAAAATAAAAGGGCTAAAAACCTGATTTTGATCAGACCCAATAGGATATCAATTTCCAATATGGGAGTCAAATAAGTCATCCAAGTATAAACTAATCTAAGTAAGTCCATGAAAACTTATTGTACTCATCAAGAGTGAAATTGGAGAAAATGAGCCATATTGATGGCTGAATATTGGTTTTTGGTCATATTGATAGAATATCGGGAAAATGAGTCGTCTGAGAAGTTCTACTAATGTTTGAGACTAAAAACTATAATTTTGCAAAGTTAGAGCAAATTCTGCAGCAAGAACCATGATAAAAGGGCTGAAATCCTGATCTTGATCAGACCTGATCAGGTATTGGGGTATCAATTTTCGATATGGTGGGGGAATCAGAAAAATAAGTATCTCATGACCTGACCAAAAGCCTAAAGAATATTTGTGTGAAGTTTGGTTAGAATCAAATAAAAAATTGTGTATTTATATAAAGGACAAACAGACAGACAGACAGACACACACACACACACACACACATCTTGCCTTTTATATATATATATATATATATATATATATATATATATATATAATATGCTTACATTTCCAATTAAAGCAAACTGTAAACTATCTCTTGAGAAAGAAAATTTAAAATTACTTAATGTCAATTTTGCATCCCTGTGAAAATAGAAGATTATAATGTACATTTTAGACACTTCTTGCTTTTTTTATTACAGTAAAGTAAAAAATGCCTTGCAAGCAACAAAAAAAATATGTGCTGTGTATCATGAAAGTGCTTTAGCTGACAGAATTGTACAGAAGTATTTAAAGTTAGTGATTGTAGCCTTATTGATGAAGAACACTCAGGCAGACCCCCTCCATTATAGATGACAATAACCTGCATTAAACAATGTAAAAATTGGTAGAAATACTAAATTTATCAAAATCCACCATCCATGAGCACTTAATGAAATTCGAGTACTCAAATGATGATGATCTGAGTGAAAAGATTCTTTTGGATCACATTTCATCTGCAATTTCCTGTAATAAGCACAATGAAAATGTACCTTTCTTTTAAGCAAATTGTGACAGGTGATGAGAAATGGATTGTTTACAGCAATGGTAAGTGATATGAGCCAAATTCACCCACCCCAAAAGCAGGTCTTTATTCTAAGAAAACTATGCTGTTCATATGCTGGGATTTGAAAGGAACTCACTACTATAAGTTTCTGTCAAGTAACCAGTAAATTGATTCTGAAAAGTATTGCTCACAGCTGGACAAATGAAAGGCAGCAATCCAAGAAAAATTCCCAGAAATGGTGAACAGGAAGTGTTGTTTTCCATCAAGATAAAGCCAGACATCAAGTTCCTTTGGCAGCTTGGCAAAAATTGTTGCAGCTTAGTTGAGATGTGTTACCTCAACCATTATGTTCAACAGACACTGCACTTTTGGATTTTCATTTATTCAGGTTCTTGCAAAATAGTTTTAAAGGTAAAATTTTAATTCTCTGGATGACATAAAAAAAAAACATCTTAATGTGTTCTTTGCCAAGAAACTACCAAAATTTTGGGTAGATGGAATCTTTAAGTTGAATGAAAAATGGAGAGAGGCTGTGCAACAAAATGATTCATATTTAGTTGAATAAAGATTTAATCGCATAATGTTGCTTTGTGTTTTAATTTCCCTTAAAATCCAGCATAAACATTCGGGACAAACCAATATATATAGGCAAAGCCATGTTAGAATGAAGGTGACCCAGGTAAAAGGTGAATCCAGCAGAAGTTTAACACTGAATTCATTACAAATACATCTTGTTGATAATGGCAGAGAGAATTTCTTAGTTCTTTTTTTGTTTTTTTTTTGTGTTTTTTTTGTTTTTTTGGGGGGGTTTTTTGGGGTTTTTTTTGTTTTTGTTTTTTTTTTTTGTTTTTGTTTTTGTTTTTGTTTTTTTTTTTTGTTTTTTTGTTTTTTTAGTTTTGTTTTTTTTTTCTATTAGCCAGCAAATAATAATAAAAAAATAATTCAAGTTGTTGACTTTGCAAAAAAACAAATTGACAGCATTTTGGGAATAATTGGTTTCGATGCATTCAACATGTTTCAATTATTAACACTGTTTCAACATTCTATTTAAGGTATTCAAAGCCAGAGAGATCAAAGGCATGTTTTTCTTTTAAAATAATGGTTTTCTAATATTGTTTTGGCAAAAACCTTATCTTAAAAAGCAAAACAAAAATCCCAAGACTTCAATAACAATGTCAGAAACACACATGCATTATTAAAATACATTCTTTGATAAAAAAAAACAATTGCAAGAGATGGTAAAAATGTGTTTATTGGCAAAAAAATGATTTTTAAAAGATGTATTGTAAAAATTGATTGAGAAGAGTAAGAATCTTATTTTAATGGCACCAAAAGACTTTTTATAGTTAATAAAATTCTTTTATTCTTTATTTTTAAAAGAAATAACTGATATTTTATTTTCTTTCTTCATTATTGATAAACTGTAAAATGTTCAGTCAACATCACATTAACTCAAGTTTTATATCTTTGTTTTATTTATTACGACTATGGATTTTTCATTATTTTATATGGTTGTATCCTCCATCAATTTGTCTGATAACTAGCAAAGATACCCTGCATTGGTCCACCCTGACTTGAGGTGTTAGAACCTGTTAGAGTTCCAGCTATGTGCAAATAATGAACTCCCAAACAAAAAATCAGTACACTTTTACAATAAAATTAACAAAAATACATTTTTGTATCAAAATGGCAATCAATGCAACACTGAAAAAATATAAAAATACATTTTTATAGGATTTACACTGTCCACTTTAGGACACATGGCCCAGTGGATATAGATGTTAGTTAGTTCCTGTGACTTGACCCAAAGAGTTGTGAGTTCAATACCAGGCTACAGCAGTGGTGAACAAGTAACTTACAGGGTTAGAGGGAGATAATTCAGGACTACCAGAAGAGGCACTACTATGCAAAGAATGAAGTTCATATACCCCAGTGATTGTAATAAAGGGTTTGGTTTAAAATTTCTTGCACCTGAAGAAGGCCAGAGAGTACAATAGCTGAAACGTCGTACAAATTACAACAAAGATGAGGACAATAGTCCAAATAATGTAAATACTACCTCATCTCAGAAATATAGACAAATACATTTTCATAGTAAAGTGATTAACAATATATTTTATGATCTGCAAACTATATATCTAAGAAAAATATACCTTTACTAAAAAAGTATAAAATTATGTACAAAACATATTCAGTTGAAGCCATAAAATTGCATTAGAAATATTTAGATTTCAGCCTTAAATAACCTAAAGAGATCAACAAATCAGCAACAAAATCCACTGTTCTACACTATTGCTTCTTTGGTTAAGAGATTTTCATAGATTGTGATATTAGCAAAATTATCTTAAATAATTCAATAAATTTATACAATTGCATCACATTTATTTTATATATAGCATGTTATAATATGTTATATCTTAGATTCAAAATATGCTATTAAAAATGTCAATATTGATTATTTTATTTCTAAGCTGTCATCTAAATGCTCAGATAGTTACCACTTTCAATGAGAAATGTACTTATTTCATACCAACCCTAAAAATTTACTGTTTGGGTAACCACCAAAACAGAGATTGGGAATAATAGTATATCAAAAAGTACAAGATTTGCAAGCTACATGAATTAGATAAACTGCTAATAAGTATAATCACTCTTCTCTACTCCAATAGTATCCACATATTTAAGAAGATAGGAACATTATATTCCTGTATATAGGTAGGTCAGTCAGTTAAGTGCCATACGTGGTACACGCTTGGGCGATCATGTCTCGAAAGAGACATGACTGACTGGGCAGAAGATTATCCCGCAGTAGGTTGCCATTGATTTCTGTGGTAGACTGGTTGCCAACCAAGGCTATAGAACCCAATCTGTCCTGTTATTTGACCCATAACTGGAAGGAATAGACAGATTAATACCTTTCCGAAGGGTATTTGCACGTATATGATTGCAACAAATTCAACTGGAATTCGAACTTGGCTCTCCGATTTCTCGTTCAGAGTCGATATCCACTGGACCACAATGCACATCCACCAGGTAGGTATACAACAGATACCTAAGCTATTATAACAACCATCAGCAAAATAATTACTTTAAAAAATTCCAAAATTAGAAACTTTTTTAAAATTTGATTTTTAAAAATGAATAGGTAGATGAGTTATCTTCATTAAATGCACATTATGTTATCTTTATTAAACACAAGCTATCATGTTGTGTAAGATATGGAATATATGGTTGGCAGCATAAATAAACATATTTTTAAAAGAAATCTTTGTTTCTTTGGTCATGATGACTTGTGGCTTCATGCTAACACAACCATCAACTATTCCTAAATAGATTTATCAAGTAATCCCATGTCAAATCAACAATGGTCAGACAATCGCCAACACAGATTTCATAAAGGTTGCCATTACTTTCTGTGGTAGACTGGTTGCCAGCCAAGGCTATAGAACCCAGTCTGTCCTGCTATTTAACCCATTGCTGGGGAAGAAATGAAGGATTCATACCTTTTTCAAGGGTGTATATGTGAATGCAATGAATTAACCAGAATTTGAACTCACCTCTCTGAGTTCTCATTTCGAGCCGCTATCCACTGCCCCACAACACACATCCTATATATATTAAGATTAGGAAGATCAGCCAATTATGCTACCATGGTTTCAAATTTTCAATGACATCAGACATACACTGATTTCCTAACACTATTTTGAACGCACAACAGGAAGTTTAAAATGAGACGAGGAAGAGGAGTGAGTCAAGACTAACAAAATAGTGTGTGTCATGGCCTAGAGAATTAAAGTGTTGGTTAAATTAACCTTAGCTAATTTAGTTTCTTGGGAATTAACCATAGTCAATGTTTTTATCCACTGGGCTATGTATCAGGACTCATGACCCAGTAGATAAAAAGCATTGGTTGACCTATATAAATACATTTGACCCGCTAACAATTTTTGGTGGACACATGTTAGTCAAAAGAAAAAATGAGACACAGACTTTAAACAAAGAAATATTAACAAATATATTGATAGGAATATTTGCAAAAAGTAAAATGAGAAATAAAAATTAAATGTGAAGAGATCAAAGCAGCCTTCAGTGTCTGTAACTGAGGTACTTACATTCTTGCAGAAGTGAAATGAATGTCTTTTTGCTATGTACTTATAATCAGGAGGGTTGATAATTCAAAATTTCACTACCTGTGATTATCATCAAGGGGTGGTAATCCAACAACATAAAATACAAAGAAGATTCTGCAATGTTATTCGTCTTGACCTGGCATCTCAGATTCAGTCACTTTCACACCACCATAACATCATTCCTGTATCATTTTTATAAATACTTTCATGTTAATTGATCTGAACTTACCACTTTGGTATCTTGAATTTACAAATTTAAGTGGAGTACTAGATTAGCGGCAAGGTCTTGTCCTTTTATCGGTGAAAAGGTTTCTTCTCTTACACTTCTCACTTTTCTAACTCTATTCTGGTTTCTTGTTTTCTAGTCAACTTTGATCTTTAAAAATTTAAATGCAATGTCAATCATTATCTTCTGTCTTAACTCCTGTTCTCTCATCTTCATGTTTTTTTTTTCCCACATTCTCTATCATTCTGTAACTCCTTGCATCATAGTGGTTTTATTGCCTTCCATGATGTGACAAAATTTAAAAAAAAGTATTTCTCATTTTATAATTTCTGCTCTTTTATTGTTTGCTCTTAATAATTTAACCCCATATTCTCTAACACCCAGTAACTCCTTGTGTTTTAGGTACTTGATTGCCTTGCTTGGAGTGAAATTATTAAAAGAAAATTAAAATATTTTTGTGATGTAAGATTTTCATTTCTTGAGTCTATTCTTGTAAAAAATTTTTCATTTTAAAAATAAATGTTAATTTTTGTTTAGCTTAAAATGCAAAATAACTCATGAAAAATGATTTTATGAAAAGCAAGAAATAAGTTTACTCCATGCATATTCACTTTCTTAAGCAAGAAAGTGTTATTCTGGGCTACCATACACTTTCATTAGTAGAAATGGATTTGATTGTTGTAGTGATGTCTATAAGAGATCAGATTGTTCTTACATAAAGAAGTTAAATTTATTACAGCTTCTGTTTCTTCCGTGGATGATGCAATTCAACCAGCTACAATGTACAAATTCAATTATTTGGTAAAGATACAATCAACAAGTATATCTGAAGACAACTCAAATGTAAATATACAATTTCATGGAGATAATTTAATTGCTAATGAAATAAATGTATATTGTCTAGATTCAGAATTTCAATTTTTTTCTCAACAATATTTACAAACTAGAAAGTACAGAAGATATAGTAAATAAGTCAACTGAATTTAAAATATTAATGAAAAGACATAAAAAAAGATAATCTGCAGGAATCATTTTCGAAATTTTAAATTCTGCCTGAAATAATGAAGAGCAATCAAAGATTGCAAACCTCCATCAAAGCAATACCAACATCATCTTAGTCATTAGCGAGGGATGATTATTAAAATGAGAATAACTGCAATGAACTTGACTGCTTTTTTTTTTTTTAAACTTTTGGATAATATTAAATTTATTTTATAAACATTTTTGTGGGAAAAAAGTGTATTCATAAAATGTAATGATGTAAAGCAATCTAAGGGAAGTAAGTCAGTATTTAGCATGTGAAGTGTACAAAAATATTAGTAAAATAACCAGAAAAATAACCCAGAAACTTTATCCCAGATCAAACCCAAAATCTAATCAGTTTGTGCTAGTCATAAGGCCAATCATCCCCCAAAAGATTCATCTGAATCAATTCAGCAGGTCTTCAGATATCAACACCATGGACAGACAGATAAACATGACCGAATACAATACTTATACAATAAATAGGTGAATTATAACAAAACAGCAATTGTAGTATTCACTGAGTCAACCATATTTAACTGACAAACAAGAATTATTGGTGATTTCATTAATATTTGATTTTGTTTTTCTATTTTCCATCCTTACAATATTATGAATCAAAATGACTTCTTGCCAATTTATAGATGCAAACATGAAAAAAAAGAAAGAAAAGGAAACAATTTTTGTTGAATTTTTGAGATGAAGATTTATTACACATTGATTTACTCAACCTGGTGTCTTGATCTTGGTTATGATTGATACTGTTGATTAAATAAATGGTTCAGCTTGAAATTCCTAGAAGGTTATTAACTATGATAGGCACCAGAAGAAACCTTGATAGTACAAAGGTCAAAACATGTGATGACAACAATCAAGATGATAATACGTATCTGAGTAAATGTGCATGTGTAAACTATTTTCTGTTTTTTCAGCTTATGAAAAAAAAAAACATTATGATGGTATAAGTTTTAACCCCTATACTACAAATTAGATTTATTTAATCAAAACTGATGAACTTTTTGCTATGTTACCTACACTTTATAGATTTAAGTACAGTATCAGGTTGACAACCAGGTCTCACCATTTTATATTTGAAATATCTAAAAGTAGCTGTAAGTAGCTAACAGTTTCTTCTATGTCCTTTCTTGCTTGTGTAACTCTCTTCCAGGTCCTTGCTTTCCAATCAACTTTGGTCTTCAATAATTTAAATGCAATGTCAATCATTGTCTTCTTAATTCTTCTTTTATTGTTCTCTTTTTTTTTTTTAATAATCATATCGCCCCAAGCAAGGCATTTTATTGCCACTGTTTTGCAGGGGGTTACATAGGAGGAAAGTTATGAGAAAGAGTGACAGGTTATAGGGGGTGTCAGGAAGTGGGCAAGAGAAGGATGAGAATACTCATGTGAGTAGAGTGGACAGAGAAAGGAGCATGAGAGAGAGGATGCAGGTTAGTGAGATAGGAGATGACTATTGACTTTACATTTAAATTCTTGGAGATTATAGCTGTCAGGAAAGTAAATGGAAGGGAATTCCACAGACGGGAAGTGCAAGAAAAAAAGCTGCTGGAATAGAATTTGCCTTCACAATTTATTGGTTTCACAGTAAAAGGGTGGGATCTAGTTGCTAATCTTGTGGCTCGAGTAAATTTATATATAGAGGGCACCAGTGAGCTAAGTTCATCAGAGCAGAAGCCATGAAAGTATTTGTAGAATAGACATAGGGAAGCCACATTGCGCTGGTGAGAAAGTGACTGTATCTTAGCTGCCAAGTCGAGATCGATCACATTACAGATTCTCTGATGAATTTTCTCAAGGACTCTTAGGTGGATAGCAGGAGCACCTGACCAGATATAGCAGCAGTATTCAATGCATAGGTGGATGGTAGATTTATATATGCACAGGATTGTTTCAGGCAGAAAAAACTTCCTGGCCCTACGCAGAGAACCGACTTTCTTAGCAGCAGATTTAGCTATGGATTCTATATAGTCATTCCACTTGAGGTCTGTTGTGATAGTTAAGCTGAGGAGGCGCAGTGTTTTGCTTTCAGGGAGACTAGCCTGATCCATGCTTTCCTTAAAAGTATTTTTTCTCATATTTTTTTACACTTAGTAACTCCTTGTGTCTTAGTGGCTTTATTGTCTTGCTCGCTGGTTGAAATGATTAAAAACAAATTTTAAAAAGCACAAATAACGAATGAAAACATGGATCAATTTGATACTGAATTTATATTAATCCAAAGGGGTAGACCTTTTTTTTTTTTTTTTTTTGTAGAACTCTCTTCAACTTTAACCTTCAAAAATTTAAATGCGATGTCAGTTGTTATCTTCTGTCTTTTTAGTTCTTGTTCTTTTATTGTTCTCTTTTCATAATAGTATTATTTCTTATATTCTGTTACACTCAAAAAACCCCCATTGTGTCTTAGTGGCTTTATTGCCTTGCTTGGGTCGAATTGATTTAAAAAAAAAATAACAAAATAAGTGCTATATTTTGATCTGTTGCTTTTCCCTCCAGCTATGGGTTAAATAGCAGGGCAGATTGGGTTCTATAGCCTTCGTTGGCAACCAGTCTACCACAGAAGTAATGGCAACCTACTGCAGTAAAACTTGTACCCAGTCAGTCATGTCTCTTTTGGATATGATCGCCTAAGCGTGTATCATGTATGACACTTAACTGACTGATTGAAATAAATCTAACATACAACCTCTTATTTTTTTCTAAGTAAAATTACAGAACAGTATGTAACTTTTATGGAATGTATAGAAGCGGGGAAGGTTTGTAAGGTTTTCAGCTTGACCCACTTCCAAAAATCTAAGCAAATGATCAGGTAGAATTTGTTTTTGAAACCCTTTTTTAAATAAGACAAGATCTTTTCAACACTTTTTGAATATTTAGTCCATTTTAATACATTCAGAGTAACACTATTAAAGAATTGTTGGTCAAAATAGATATCAAAATTCATGATAAAAATATGTTTATTAAAAAAAAACTCTGTATGACATTACGTTGAAATGGTGTAAAACCAAAATTAAACCTGATAAAAATAATACAGTTCTTATTTGTGTTGGAGTACTTTTATATGTGAATATATTAGTAGTAATTTCGTTATCACAACAAAAAGGGATTTTAAAACAATTACACGTAGGATATCTGGGAATAGTGAGGATGAAAACCTTATTGAGAGGCTATGTTTGTTGGCCAAAGTTGAAGAAAGATATTGAAAATACAGTTACAAAATGTAATGGTTGTAATTCAGCAGCAAAATCACCACCTATAAATTATCTGGAATGGCCAAGCACTGATAAAATATGGGCAAGACTACATATGGACTTTGTTGGACCACTATGCGGTTAATACTATTTGTGGTAAACAGTTTCACAAAATGGCCTGAGATATTAAAGTGTAAATGACCTACTGCCACAATAGTAATTAAATTCTTATGCAAAGTTTTTGCATGATTTGAGTATCTGACAGTAAGGTGTCTGATAATGGAACTCAACTTATTTGTACTTTAACAATTTCTGCAAAAACTATGTGGTTGAATATGTGGCATTACTGATTTATCATCCATAGTCAAAGGGTCAGGCTGAGTAGTTTGTTGGCACCTTCAAATATGCATTAAGAAAAGATAAAGGCCTGGAAGATGAAGAAACAGCATTACAAGAATTTTTGAGTGTATATTGAATAAAACCAAATGCAAATGACACCATAAAAATGTCACCTGTAGAGCTCATGGTTGCTAGGAAAGTTAAATCTTATTGTGACTGACAATTCTTTAATAATGTTACACACCAGGCTTTTAATTTTGCTTTTACATGCCAGCAAAGCAATCACTGTAGCTTCAAAATCCTAATTTTTTTAATGATAGAAATTTCATTTTGAAATCATAGTTCAACGCTGTACTCATTTTTTCAATATGCATGGGAATACCTTTCTTAGAACTGAATATACTTAATAATGGACAATGGTCAGTTTGCATTATGAATTTTCTTCCTAATATCATCCTGTAAAATTTCTTTACAACAAAAATTACAGCAAGTGCTGCATTTTCAATATGACTGTAGCATTCTTCTGTGTTTGTCAAACTTCTTGAAGCCTGGGTAACTGCTTTCACAGTACCGTTTTCAAATTTGTTGACTATTACCACTCCTAATTTGTATTGACTCTCATTTGATGCTATTATTATTTGCCACTGCAAATTGTTATATGACAGAGATAACTCTGAAGTTAGTTGATAATTCTTAAGTTTTCAAAATAATTAAAAATTCCTTCAAAAGCTCTTTGACATCCCACCGACCAATTCCATTTTGTACCCTTAAGTAAATTATTCAGAGATGCTCGTAATTTGTACTTATCTAACCCATAAATATTATAATAATTTGCTAATCTGCAAAATGATTGTAGAGTCCCTAAATTTTTCTAGGGAGGCATGTTTTAATGGCATATGCTTTAGTGGTATCTGGTTTTCTTCCTTATTTTGTCAATTATCTGAATTAAATATTTAATCTTATTCATAAAGAATTGATATTTCTGTTCACTCTGTTTTAAATCATAATCATGCAGTCCCTAAAATACTTGCAGAATCAGTTTTACATGCTGTATTTTTGGAGCCCTCTAAAAAGTATATCATACGTGAAAGTGATGACATTGTTTAGTCCAGCCAACATCATGACTATTATTTGCTTGAAAATACCTGGGCCTACGTTTACATCAAAGGGTAATCTTTGTAATGTTATGTGTATTGATAGTCAAATACTTCTGGCATTTCTCATCCACATTTGAAGATATGCCTCAGACATGTCAAGTTTTTTAAAAAATTACCAGCATTTAATTTGGCAAATATATCCTCTGAAGTTGGTAAAGGATATACATGTGTGAGGAGGCAGTTATTCAATCCAGTTGAAAAATTTGCACATAAATTAATCTTATTTTTCTTTCTAATATAAACCACTAATATGGCCTGTTCTGAACAATCTGTTTTTTAATAACCCTGCAGTTTTCTTACCTATCAAGTTTAGTGTTAATAGATTCTAACACAGCAAAAGGTATATTTATTTTAAGCTTCAAAGCTAGTATCATATTTTCTTTTAATTTGAAAAATGCCTTTGACTTTGTACATTTTCCAACTATGAGAAAAAATTTATGAATTTATTTTTTGTTTACTCAGTATTTCCTTAGCTGTAATCTATTTCTGACAAACAATTTTTCCACAGAAAGAATTAATTGGCCAATTCTACAGTTCAAATAATTCTAACAAATTGATGCCTAGTAAATTCAAGTTGGAAATTAATTCATAAACAGCTATTTTTTTAGTTTTGCCTGCAAGAGCAATATTACATATAATTTTCCCAAGAAAAATTAATTTCCTGCCCGATATTCCTTATGCAACTTTGTTGTCTTTTTGCTTTTTTTTTTTTTTTTTTTTTTTTTTTTGCCAAGTTAGGCTAGCCAATTTTGTTTCAAGTTTGTTCATCCATAGAAGAATATTGCTACCAGTGTCCAATTGAAATCTTACTGTCGCATCATTTATTTTTACTATCACAAATTTCCTCTTATTTGAACTTTCCAGTTTTTTAGCTGGTAGCACTACTTTCAGCAACTCAATTTGTGAGTTTCTTTTTCTTTTCAAGTTGCAGTAGCTTTGTTTGCGATCTGTTTTTCCACAATTTAAAACATTTTTGGGTTTTAAATAGACAGTCCTTTCTGAATGAACCTTACTTTGGCCATAGCATGGGTTAAGTTTTGGCAGTATTTTTATTTTGAATTTCTTTTTTGTCGTACTGTCTTGTTTCAAACTACTTGTACTTCTGATGTTTTATTTTGTTTGATTTATACTGTATCCTGCCTTAAATTAACAATTGTTTTGTCACTCTTCTGCAACAGTCTGTATGCTTATCTTTGAATCATGTTCAATTTTTTTTTTTGATTTGTGAGCATATTTCTCCATCATTGCTTGATGTTAGATCTTTAATGAAGACTAGATATTTGAAGCTGACTGAGGAAAAATCATCCAATTTAAAATTCTCACACTCACAGTTGATTTTATCAGCATATGTGACAAAATCTTCGTCTTCATCATTAATAAGGTTCATGAATTGCCAACATGTATAAAAAGTGAATTTTTTCCACCAAAAATTTTTTGATAATATTGACACTGTTTAGTTAAATGACACTTTCTCTGGAGTATTCTGCAAAATAAAATTCAGATATTTTTCGTGTTCAGTGGGGCACAACAGAAGACATACTTTCTTTTCATCCAACCATCCTTCTCTGAAAATGGCCTTGTACCTTCAGAAGCATGATAGGAATATAATGTTTTCTTTTGTGGGTATAATTAAATTCACTGAGATAGCGACTGAAGTGAAAATGAAAAGTTTCTTGCTTTGCTAGGATTGTCTTCAATTGTTCTCAATATTCAATCTGCTTCCACAGCAGTAATAGTTACTGAATAAATATCTTCAATTCTTCTGTGGTGTATTATTTTAACACAAGTAGGCATTAACTAGGAAGAAAAATTTTGTTTTTTTTTTTCCTAGTAGCAGTATGTAATTACGCCCTTGGAATTTATCGGCTTCTGCATTGCTGGATGAATATACACAAACTTCACAAAAATATTTTCCCAGAAATTTTGAATTTTTTTCATCAGCTATTTATGCTAAGTGAGAGAAAATTTTTATTTCTTTTTTATGTGAATTTGAATGTTCATCTCTTATATTTCTTCATTCCATTTAATGACGATAAGTCTTGAAATTCATGTCACTTGTATTCTACATAGTCTTCCTGAATTCTGTAGTAAGAATATAAGGCTCACTCCTGTTTAGCTCTCTGCTGAAGATTCTCAGTGGTGTCAAAGTTATTACTGTTATTGTTATATTTTGAGGAGGCATTGCTGATAATTTTTAGTCTTATCTATCATTATAAAACAATCTTGATTTCTCTGTTCCTTTAGTTTAAATGTTACTTGATATCTGCTGTTGGTTTTTTCTAGACTAATTTTCTTAGTTATGTGCTTATATTAATAAGCCTTGTTAATGTTTTATTGATAGAAGAGACTTCTCTGTTTCTTTTCTATAAATATCTTCATGTTTTATTCTTTTGATACCAGAAAGGTTTCATCACTTTACAATTGAAATGTCTAGATGTAACCACACGTTCTTTGCTAATAGTTTCTTCTCTTGCACCTTTTGCCTATAGAACACTATTCCAGCTTATTGCTTTCCAGTCAACTTTGGTCTTCAAAAACTTAATTGCAATGTCAATCATTATCTTCTGTCTTCTTAATTCCTGTTCTTTTACTGTCCTTTCACTTTAATAATATTTTCTTTTCTCCAGCACTGAAATGCGTATCAGGAATGGAAATCTCAGTGTGAATATATCATTTGCAACTTTCAATCTGATTCGCTACAAGTGGTTTGCATCAAAACTTTTTTTCCAACATGTTCTACTTTGAAGGGCATTATTTAAAATTTCCTAAATAGAGATATTTTTTGAATGTTGTTTATATTTAACAAGTACCTTAGCAATTACTTTGTTATTGATAGAATTTAACATTGCTGTTAATGTCATAAAATTCATTAGTACAAGACGGCTGAAGTGAATGGCATTTTTATTTCTGGCACACATGATTGATTATTTATTAAATCTTTGTCAATGTTCAATGACTGCAACACTCTTTTGACAGGAAATAGTGTACTTTTTACCCTTGATCAAAATTGACAAATTAGTTTCACAAGAGATATGAACATTCCATCATAGTGGTTCCTTGGAGTAAAGTTTGTTACCAAAAAATGCAACAAATTAGACATCACTTATTTTGATTAACACATTATTTAGGACAATTACTTCTTTTCTTCTTGTATGTGCCGTGTCCCTTTAGGACGTAGGCAATCATGGTCTTCCACATCTCCCAATCTCTAGCTTTCTTCTGTTACCCTACCCAAATTCCATTCTGCTCAATCCCGTCAAGTATGTTACACACTGCTTTCCCCTGTCTCTCTTTGCCCCTAATCTATGAATATCAGATTCTCCAAGCTCTCCTTCCTCATTACATATCCTGGGAACTGGGAAAAAAACGGTGATACTGCTTATTTTTAATAAAATTCATTTATACTCATCGATAGACTTTCATGTATTATAATTGAAAGATGTAAGAAATGAGCTGCAACTTTGTTAATGTTTTACATAGCATTATCATTTGGTGGGGAGGAATTATTACCGATAATTAAATAAGTAGTATTGTATTTTTTATAATATATTAATAATTATAATTTTTTTTATTAGGATCAACATTATATATAAATTCAAGAGTCCCTTGGGAGGATATATCTACGGCAAAAAAACAAATATATATGTTGGATTTACAACACTACATAAACAAGACGTCTTACATTTGTCTGACCATTCTTCCATTTCTAGACATCTACAACAACAATTCCTGTCTACATTCACAATATAAAAAAATAATGATCGATAACACAACTATTCTACATCAAGAAAACAACAAAAAAAAAGCTACAGATCCTTGAAGCAATATTCATTAAAAAAAATTAAACCATCAATTAATAGAATTAGCTATGAATACTGTAGTAATGTTCTAAAATGTTTATAGAAAGAATAGTTTTTTCATGCTTTAATACGTGCATGACCATAACATTACAACAGAAAAATAAAAAAAATCCATTTTGAATTATCTTCATGTTCTAATGAATGCTAAGGAATTTCATAACCGTAATATTTGAAGCAAGAACAAAAATTTACAGTAATTGTTCGCAACACAGTTTTACAGTTATTTTTTGTTACCACAATTCATACCCCTGAAGATAATCTTGGAAAGAGATTGAAAGTACTTGGGAATGACGAGAAATGAATAATAAAATCATCTGTCAAAGTTTTCATCACAATTCATACATCTTTTAATTATAATACACAAAAGATTATCTGTGAGTATGAATTTTTTTTTTAATCATTTCACCCCGAGCAAGGCGGAAACGCCACTGATGTGCAGGGGGCTACATAAATGTAAAAAGATTAATTAGAAAAGAGTGAGGAGTACAAACTAGTTAGAAAGGAACAATAGAAAGCTGAGAAAGCAGGTGCGATGACAGATACATAGGTGGAGAGAAAGGGAAGGTTATACAGGGGTGGGGAGAGAGCTAGTCTCCAGTGGTTAGTAGATGAGTATTCACTTTGCATTTAAATTTCTGGAGGTTGTAGCCGTCAGGAAAGCAAGAATACGGGAGCGAGTTCCACAGGCGGGAAGTGCGAGAGAAGAAGCTGCAGGAGTAGAATTGTCGTCTGCATTTGGCTAACCTGACTGTGAATGGGTGGGACCCAGTTGCCAGTCTGGTTGCACGAGTAAACACCTGTTGAGGAGGTATCAGTGACTTAAGTTCATCTGAGCAGAAGCCATAAAAGTATTTATAGAACAGACAAAGGGAGGCCACATTTCGACGATGGGGAAGTGGCTACAGTCGAGCCACCAGATCAGTACCTATCACATTACAAACTCTCCTTTGGAGCCTGTTGAGAACACTGAGGAGAACGGCAGGGGCGCCTGACCATAAATGGCAGCAGTACTCCATGCATGGACGGATGGTTGACTTGTCAAGGTTTGCAATTTATTTAATCTGACATGTCTAAAAGAAAGTTTGCTGTCTAAATACACAAATATATAACAGGCAAAAGTTTTGGGTGACCCTGTATTTCTTAAAAAAAAGTAAAATAAAATAACATCCTAAAAATGTGATTTTTTTTTTTTTTTGTATGTATTAAAAGTAAAACATAAAATTTAACCAACTACAGTGCCAACAGTCTGTGTCATGCTTGAAAGTAATCTTCAGGACATGTGTGTTGTATGGTGGCTCGACTATTTTAAATAGGTGAGCTACCACATAATACACATGGCACTCACTCAGTGTCGACCAACACACACACACACACACACCTACTGCATAAGTTTTACATTGGTATGTGTTTTTTATTTATATTGCATTTTTTGTTTGATATTGTTTTATTTGCCTTTTCTTACATACATGGCATTTTCTAAGTTTATTCTTTTAGAAATTCACTGAAATGTTATCATATAAAGAACTTAGTTTTCACTGACTTAATTTGCATTTATTTCTGTTCTTTTAGTTTCTGCAAAATGTGGAACTTTTAAATTTGTGTCATTGAATATTCTAAGTTGGAATGCCTGATTTTCTTACAATGAAGGATACAAAGACAAAATACCTTTTCTTTCCAAATATTTTAATTAAATATTAAAAAAAAAAAATGTAACATCTGTTTACTTTCTTTCTTTGTATAATACAGTTTAAAATATCATCTGACATTATTCCATGGACAAACATTTTACTGGAGGCTAGGATGTATTTTTACTTTATTGCACAAAGTGTGCTTTTTTTTCTTTTTTTTTTTAAATCCTGTGACTCATGAGAGTTGTAGGGGTATCACATGTACTGGAGCTGAGGTAGAAATAGTGTTTCTTTGGGTATGACAGCCTGACACAGCCCAACCCTCTCCAGGATAGTTTGAATTTAAAGTTTTCCTTTTCCTAAACTGGTTGCCACCCAAGGCTATACTGCTATTTACCCATAGCTGGGAGAAGAGATGGGTAAAACTTGCTAAATCTCTTCAAATAAACAAAACATTTAATTTTGAAACCAATTTAGGAATTTAGGGTTACCCACTTGACTTTGGGTCCACAGCATGACGGTAAACTGCGTCTGGCAGCAAGGCCTCTGATTGGGAGGTTGTGAGGAGCATGGAACCACCTCTTAATAGCTGTTGTTCCCAGGTCTACCCTGACCCGGAGTGGTAGCACCTGTTAGGGTCCTAACTATGGTCAAAATACTATGAAAGTATAAAAATACACTTTTATAGAAATATATGCATAAAAATAGACTTTTATAGAAAAATATACATTTTTGAAGGAAAAATTATTACCAACAATACATTTTTGAAGAAAAAAAAATTCTCAGCAAAACATTTTTGAATACAAAACTAGAAGACATTTTCAGTTTTCTAAAGTAAAAAAGAATAAAAACAAAAATTTTCATTAAAATCTAACTAAATTAACCTTCTCACTATAACTGAACTTAAAAAAAAAAAAACCTTAAAACCCCACCTTTTTGGCATTAAATAAACCAGAGGTTGATATGCTGTTAAACAAAACTCGAACCTCCCACCTGACTTTAGATAAGGAATAGTCATAAAGTAGGTGTATACATTGGACTTCAATTCCCAAAGTACAATGTGAATGAGATTTCCTAAAATTACTTTAGCTATATCCAGAATAGCTGCAGATGTTAGGAAATGCCATCATCTTTTTTTCTAATGACAAACTTCAATAACATGCATAATTAAACATTATTTACAAAAAGTAAAACAAAAAGAAAAATATGCAATTGGAATGGCTCCAAAATATCTCATATTGAATATGATTGATTGCCATTAAATGTGGTTGAGAAACTCCCTAAACATGCTAAGAAAATAAGCAAATAGAAGATATTATTTTTTTTTTGTTTATCCATTTATCTATAAAATATATATATATATATATATATATATATATATATATATATATATATACTTGTCTCTCATCTAAATTCATCTTTATGCAAGAGTAGTTAGCGTCTTGTGGTTGCTTTACTGATAAATTTTTAATGGCCTGTGAAGAGATAAGGAATGTTTTCTTCGCAGCTTCTTCTTGCCAGTTGAAGTGTGTGGAGAGGCATTCTTCATCACTTATGTCACTGACTTGGAATGGCAAGCATCTCCTCCTCTTTTTTTTTTTTTCTTTCCTTTGAGCTCTGTGCTTCTTTCCTTGATGGAAATCTCCTTCTCTTTAGTACCACACACACGCTCTCCCCTCCCCATAGAAGGTCATTAATGATTTGATTCTAATCACCTTGTTCCTTTCATGTCTTTGTTACAAATTCTATTGGATATTTCATTATTCAGAATGGCTTTCTTTCTACTTTTTGTCATTATTTAAATTCCCTTCTATTATATGACTCCTTTTAAAAAAAAGGAATTTCTCTTCGTCTCATTGCTTGTTTTGTTGGCATTCTTCCTTGCCATGCAATAACATTTGCATTCTGAAATAAAAAAGAATTTGGATAAAGATTATTCGGGAACATAGGAAAGGCGACATAGTGAGCATGATCTAGTTTTACATTTAGAAAATAAACTTATTTTTGGATTTTCTTTTTTTCTTTTTCTTTTTTTTTTTTTTTTGTCCAAGTAATGAAATGGAAATGCTTTTGAGATAATTCCTTTTAATGGTGTAAATCCATAGAATTATTCTAAATTCTATTCTAAGCCATGTTATTTAAAATTTAAGTATTTAAAAAGGAATTAATTCACCGTCTTTCCATCATAACAAATGGATAAGGATACTAAATATTTACTCGTATTTAAATGACCATTTTCTAACCTTTTCATTTGGAAATTGAATTCAACCTAATTTTAACATTTTATGTTTAGGGACATTTTATTGATTAGAAAAGAATGAGATTTAAACACTGTAAATAGAATTGAATGTATACCAAACAGACAGGCATGTGTACAAGTTTCATAACTTCCTGTATTGTTTTGTCTTTTTCATTGTGATGTATGGTATTTGTTGTACTCAAAGACACAATTTTATCTTTAAAATATTAGACTGCATGTAAAACATTCATATCAAAAATAGAGAATTAATTAATAAATGTTGGGTCTACATTTAAAAGGAGTTGATAAGAGTTGTCATAATAAAAAAAAAATTGAATATGCTCTTGCTTAGGTAAGTGCAGAATGTGCATTTCAGGACACTGCTAGTGAGCAAAACAAGAACTTGCAATTGATCTACTGCTCTGGACAACTAACAGTGGTGCAAAATGGGCTGGTTGCCCAGCAACTACATATATTGACTATCTAGGTTATAACACAGGATGCCATCCTAATAACCTTCCGACCTTTATGCAGGGTTGTGATGGTTGGCATGATAAACATAAATGTCTGCACTAGCTCTATTGAATAATATAAACATTCATTTTAAAGGCTAACGCACTACCCTCTCTCATATATGAGAGAGAGAGAGAGAGGTTAGCATATATATATATATATATATATGCACACATACACTACCTGTCATAATTATTAGGCCACCCTAGTTTCTTAAAAGAAATTATGCATTTCATTCTATTTTTAGTAATTATTATCAAGTAAATAATTGTAAATGAAAATAGAATGGTTCTTTTGTTAATACTGCACAATAATATGTGCATCAAATGAACTGTTTTGGTGTCAGGTTTTTGTGCTCTCTTCCCCATGCTAGTTTTTTTTTCTTATTGGCTGGCCAAAGCAATGGCTTCCTGGCTGCCTTGTAAAATTTTGCAAAGTAATAATAACAAAAGAACCATTGTATTTTCATTTAGAATTATCCACTTGGCAATAAATACTAAAAATAGAATGAAATACATCATTTTTTTTTTTTTTTTAAACTGGGGTGGCCTAATAATTATGACCAGTAGTGTGTGTGTGTGTGTGTATATATATATATATATATATATATATATATGTGTGTATGTAGGTATTGTAAAGCCAGAAATATTGTCTGTCAGTCAGTATTTTTGACTTAATATAAAAATAACATAAATGAGTAAATCCACAGTCAATTGCTGATATTGCCTGACAAGTGAACAAAATGATTACAAAAAGGTTTGTTTACAAAACTCCAGTTGAAGTGCTGAATGTAACATCAATCAGCTAAGTGACAAATTTTATTTGTATTAATTTTATATATATACATACATATATATATATATATATATATATATATATATATATAGGCTCGAGTACTTGTAAATATGAACAGTAGAAACATAGAAATAACCACTACATGATGATGGTTAGTTTCATGCCTTAATCTATCATCAGATTGTATTACTCCTCTTTGTGTCAGATATACATGATAACAGCTTCCTTAAGGGTATAGCCCTTGATTGAATGATTTAGAATCGATTTCATCTATTAGCAACACAGATATGATTTTCCATGCTAGCAAGGGACCCTCACTCTATATTTGTATCTTTTAAAGATAAAAGTTCACCTGGTATTTTGTAATCAATTTGCTTACTTACTGATATTGCTATCATGTTTTCTTGTCATCTTTTTAATAATGTTCATAAATTAAAGAGCAAACAAATATTTTATTATTCAAAGCAGTTAAGTAGAAATGCTGAAGACTGAAAATGTTTACTGTTTATACAGAGGAATCTGTGCAAATGTTACAGAGATAAAAAATTATGAGTGTCTTTCAAGGTTTCTCAGAAGAACTAGAAAATTCTTGGCATCTGAAAATATTATCTTGAATTATGTTATGGTCATAATCCAAATCCTCCTTTATTATTTAAATGTATTTAAAATTCTTAAAGACTATTTTGAAGAAATATATAACACAATACTTAACACAATACTGTACAGTTAAATTTTTAAAGATGCAATTATGAAACATCTACATCAAGTGTGTGCCTTACTGTTTGGACTGGCTTGGTGTGTGCCTTACTGTTTGGACTGGCTTGGTGTGTGCCTTACTGTTTGGACTGGCTTGGTGTGTGACTTACTGTTTGGACTGGCTTGGTGTGTGACTTACTGTTTGGACTGGCTTGGTGTGTGACTTACTGTTTGGACTGGCTTGGTGTGTGACTTACTGTTTGGACTGGCTTGGTGTGTGACTTACTGTTTGGACTGGCTTGGTGTGTGACTTACTGTTTGGACTGGCTTGGTGTGTGACTTACTGTTTGGACTGGCTTGGTGTGTGACTTACTGTTTGGACTGGCTTGGTGTGTGACTTACTGTTTGGACTGGCTTGGTGTGTGACTTACTGTTTGGACTGGCTTGGTGTGTGACTTACTGTTTGGACTGGCTTGGTGTGACTTACTGTTTGGACTGGTTGGTGTGTACTTACTGTTTGGACTGGCTTGGTGTGACTTACTGTTTGGACTGGCTTGGTGTGTGACTTACTGTTTGGACTGGCTTGGTGTGTGACTTACTGTTTGGACTGGCTTGGTGTGTGACTTACTGTTTGGACTGGCTTGGTGTGTGACTTACTGTTTGGACTGGCTTGGTGTGTGACTTACTGTTTGGACTGGCTTGGTGTGTGACTTACTGTTTGGACTGGCTTGGTGTGTGACTTACTGTTTGGACTGGCTTGGTGTGTGACTTACTGTTTGGACTGGCTTGGTGTGTGACTTACTGTTTGGACTGGCTTGGTGTGTATTACTGTTTGGACTGGCTTTGGTGTGACTTACTGGTTTGGACTGGCTTGGTGTGTGACTTACTGTTTGGACTAGCATGGAGCACACATCTATTCTTTGAACTGGCTTGAGTTGCACCTGCTCCTTAGATTGATTTGCAACATTACTGCTCTTTGCACTGGTTTGTTGCATGCCTACTCTTTTGACTGGCTTTGAATTTATCTTCATTTGCTGTTTCATCAATGAGAATCTCTTATGCTCACCTTCATGTGAAGTAATGCTTCCAACTGTAATTAGTTCAATCCTCACTAGGTGCCACATGCTTGTTTCCGACTAAGCTGAATGTACATATAAAGTATTTGCTAAAGAATTATAACTAATTAGCTTCACAGCACACTATTATTAAAATAGTGAGTTTGGTACTTACTAGTTTTCCATTGTGACCTTGGTCCTTTTTAACCTTAAAACATATAAGTAAATATTTATTTCTCATTTTCATCTTTTATATGAACATTTCTTTGTTTTTTTTTTAATTTTATCATAATTATCATTTTGAATAGATTGCTTTTTAAGCTTATAAAAATGAAAAAAATTATAAAAAAAATCTTGAGTTATTTTTTTCTTCAAATTAAAACTTGGCAACCATTTGCAGCAGAATTCCTTCCACAGAATTGTCAGAATTGTTCCTTTGAGAGGCAAAAAATATAATAATAATATATTGGAAATTTCTCTTTTATATGATAATAAAAATGTTGCTCTTACTTTGTATGTTCTAATTTTGTATATGCCATTATTTAAAATTATCAACTTTTTATAAATTATATAATAATTATTCATTAGTAATATAAAATTATTTAGTCTGACTGCATATAAAAACTTAAGTAGAAATGCATTTTAAATAAGCCACTATATTGCAATATTTTTTTTTTGCTCTTTTTTAAGTTTTTTTCCTAAGTGTATTTAGCCTTCAAACCCATATTCTCTCTCTCTCTCTCTCACTCACACACACACACACACACACACACACACAGATTAACTAGTACTTTCCTTAGTTCTACCAGTCTTAACCTTCCCAACTAAGATCTAGCATGCCACCAACTTTGTAGTGAACTGCTCTCATTCCCTTTGTATTCCATTATTGAGTTGTAAGTTCTATTCGATCAGTTTCTTTCTACTAACCACTGCCTTGTGAAACCAACTCACAAGAGGTTGCTTCCCTGATCCCTACAACCTTGTTCAAGTCTAGGATTAACACATATCCGTATAAGCTGTGCTTTTTACTCTGTAACCCTCTACCTTGTGAGGCAACCAGGCCTTGTAGAGGGTGAATATCATTGTAAAAAAATCTTTGACAGAAAACCTACAAGCCTGAGACATTACTTTTAACATCCTGTTTTGCTGAATGGTAGAATCTGTAATTCACATAACATTCTCCATCTTAAAATTTCTAACACTAGCCTGGTCAATATATTCATTTGTCTTTTGCAACCAATCTAGGAGGACCAGTAAGAATTGTAGAAAAAAAAAACTGCTAAAATTTTTATTTGTGAAATCAAGCCATGATAGGGATGATAATAGTTTGAGTGTCATCTTAAGTAATTCAGTTAATTGCTATACATGATACATGCTTAGGCAACCATGTCCCTTTTGAGACATGACTGACTAGGCAGAAGATTTTCCCCACAGTGAGTCGCCATTGCATTTTGCAGTAAACTGGTTGCCAACCAAGATTATAGAGCCCAATCCATTCGAATATTCAACCCATAGCTGAATAATCTTTACAAAATCAAAAATAATGTGTGTGTGTGTGTGTGTATGTATATATATATATATATATATATATATATAGTGTATCGAGGCAGCAAATAATTTTCTAAACATATACTGTTAAATATAAGAGACAATGAATGTCTATTATGTTTAATCACGACCCATTCTAAATGCCGTATTTTGGCTTTAATTTCAGTTGAACATAAAGACAAAAATTCTCCAACATTTGGATAATTTTTTTATTAATTTGGTTCTAAGCTTTCAGCTCACATGAGCCATCTTCAGAGAGGTTATTAAGATGGTAACACAATAACATCAATTATAATAATAATAAGTTTAATAATAATAAGCCAAAATACGATGTTTAGAACGGCTCATGATTAAACATAATAGACATTCATTGTCTCTTATATTCAACAGTATATATTTAGAAAAAAAAAGAAATATATATATATATATATATATATATATATATACATACACACACACAAGTTCTGTCTAGTACAATATTTGGTTTGACTTTACCACTCTTGCATGCAGACAATTATAATTCCATCCCACAGCTTCTATAGGATGTAACACTTTATCTAAGTTGGTTGGTCTGACACCAGGCTAAAGTCTGAGGTTCCGCTAAGACAGGCATTCACATGACAACATGTCTCTTGGGTTAACTCGACCTGTACCAGTCTAACTCTAACTTCAAAACTCAACTTTAAAAACCCACCAACTCTTATTTATATTGAGCGTTGCATCCAGTAGGGGTTGGTTGATGCACTCTAACTATGCTAGCATTTCCAAATGACCAATCACAGGTCCTCCTTTTGCTCACCTGATTAACCTTGTCTCCTTTCTTATGTGAGTGCCTCCTACTTCTGCCCAAGAGTCATGGAACATTTCTCTGATTTTCCTGAAATCTTATTAGAGCCTTTTACTTATTGGTCATCTGAATAACCCCATTTCCTTCCTTCTCTCACCATAATCATCCAAGGGGCGTGGTTCAGCCAAAATGGCCAAATTTTAAATATCGTCCCAAATCCTTCTTATCATTCTTTTGTGTGTGGCCATTTTAAAATCTGGGATTTTTTATTTTAATCCTTTTGCCAACAAGTAACAAAAAGGGGACAATCCCTTGATTTGAGTCATTTTTAATTATTTAGGCCTTCTTGTTTCATATTTAACAAAAAATTAGTTTTAGTTTGTTTTAGTCAAAAAACATCATGTTTCTTTTTTAATTATTAATGTCTCAAAATTCCCTAAAAACAAAGAAGCATTATTTCTGAGAATCCACCCCCTCTTTCTGACCAGGGGTGGCCTGTCACAAAATTCTTTCAACAATTTCTCATGCAAAGGAAAAGATTCTGTTTCAAATTAAATAATAGTCAGCTGTCATTTTATCAGTGATCAATAACATTTTTACAATAACAGAGAGAGTGACATTTTTGTGATAATGGCCATTCTGAATAATTTTAAAATAATCATACTGAATTTTATCCTTCTGACTGAATTTGGTGTGGCTGTATCCAAGAGTTGTAAAAAAAAAATTATCTTTAGCAGTTGTTCATGTTCAATAACCGTAGATGTATTTATCTATTTTTTATTGGGTGATCTTTTTAGAATATGCCTTAATCTAGCCTCTGGCAGATAAAGAAGAAAAAAAAAAAAGCAAATATTTTTTGGTATATCGATTGGTCTATCCAAATAACTTTGTTCCTTTCTTTCTGTACCATAAATAGTGTTACAAGAATACTACTTTTTAATTTAATATACAAAAATTACATGAAATGAAAAAATTAAAATTTAAAAAAAAAATTAAAATTTTAGGAGATGAATTTAAAGGGAGGTAATTCATAATTATTATTAATTAATATTATCAGAGAAAAGAAAGAAAAAGTAAGAAAGAAAGCAAGGGAGTGAAAAAAAGAAACAAACACATAAGGGAATCAGTGATAATCTGGGCCTAAGTATTTGAGTAGTTTTTTCTATGGCAGTGTGTGGTCATCAATTCACTTTTTGGTTTAGTAAATTGGGGTTATTTATTTGATTTAAGATGACAAGTTTTGCTAAAAGACACAAGTTACATCTATCTCCTTTTCCATTATGAGATTTGGTTTTAACAAAGTTATTCCAGGTAATAATTAAGAAACCTGGCATGGCTGACAGACATAATCTCGCTGCTGACCTTGAACGGGATCTACACTCTGTGGTGAATTAGGGCAAGAAGTGACTTGTCAACTTCAATGCATCCAAGACCAAGCTGTTGTCTGTCAACCATCACAGGCAACCTCTCCTGCCTCCCATAAGCATGGACCGAGCTATTCTCCCTGAGTGCAATACACTGCGCCTCCTCAGCCTTATCCTCTCTTCTGATCTCAAATGGAACCGCTACATTGAGTCCATAGCTAAATCCACTGCTAAGAAGGTTGGGTCACTGTGTCGATACAGGATGTTCTTTCTGCCTGAATCCATCCTGCATATATACAAGTCTACCATCCGTCCATGCATGGAGTACTGCTGCCATTTATGGTCAGGCGCCCCTGCCGTTCTCCTCAGTGTTCTCGACAGGCTCCAAAGGAGAGTTAGTAACGTGATAGGTGCTGACTTGGCGGCTCGAATACAGCCACTTCCCCACCGACGAAATGTGGCCTCCCTTTGTCTGTTCTATAAATACTTTCATGGCTTCTGCTTGGACAAACTTAAGTCACTGGTGCCTCCTCAACAGGTGTTTACTCGTGCAACCAGATTGGCAACTGGGTCCCACCCATTCACAGTTAGGTTAGCCAAATGCAGACGACAATTCTACTCCTGCAGCTTCTTCACTTGCACTTCACGCCTGTGGAACTCGCTCTCATAGTCTTGCTTTCCTGATGGCTACAACCTCCAGAAATTTAAATGCAATGTCAATATTCATCTACTAACCACTTGACTCTAGCCCTTCCCCCACCCCGTATATCCTTCCCTTTCTCTCTCCCCTTGCAACTGTCATTACACCTGCATTTTCATCTTTCTATTACTTCTTCCTAATTGGTTTGTAATCCTCTTCTCCCTCCTCTAATTAATTTTCTTTCAGTTATGTAGCCCCCCGCACATCAGTGGCATTTACGCCTTGCCCAGGGGGAAATGATTAAAAAAAAAAATTAAGTTCTTGTTTTTTAATTGCTAATAATATATTGATAAAGCAGTGCTTTTACTGTCCACTTATTTGCTCTCTCCAAAATAGAATTTAACATCGTCATCTGAATTTTTTTTTTTTTTAAATCATATCACCCCGAGCAAGGCGGTAACGCCACTGATGTGCAGGGGGCTACGTAAGAGTGAAAAGATTGAAAAAGAGAAAGCCGGAAACCACATCCTAAATATGGAACAAGGGATGAGCCTCTTCACCTGTTTAATAGACGTGGGTGGAGTGTGAACCAGGCGATAGTTTAGTCAATCTACTCCAATTAAATTATAAGTTATTATAATTAAAATGTAAAAAAAAAGAAAAAATTCTTGTAAAAATTAATTAGTCATCAGAAACATTTTATTTCTTCAGACAATAATATCCTTAATATTACTTATTTACAAAAACTTTTAAAAGCTTTCCTAATTAAGTAATGTCATAATTTTATTGGATTCCTTATTTTTCAATTCAGAGCAGATTTCCAGTTAAATAGTACAAATTTGAAAAAAAAAAGAAAAAAAAGGGATTTGTAATCTCCAATAACTCCTACTTTTAACAAAAAAAGTAAATTCCATAAACGTAAAGGTTCTGTGCAAAATTTAATGAAATTAAGTAACTGGGGGTAAAACATTGAAAAAAAATTTTTTTGACAATATTTTCTAAAAAGAGACATTTCAAAAATAATTTAATTTATTTGTGAATAAGTTAAGCTCTCTAATTTATATTCTCAGACATGCACTGGCTATTTAATGGACAGGTCTTATATTTTTGACAGTTGCAATTTTTAGAAGGGTTACAATCATTATGCTGGTGAGCTAAGTATTTGTTTGATATCATATTATGAGCGTATTTCTACCATCAAAAATGATGGCAAAATATTTGGGAGGATTTTATATATATGCTAGGAGTATAGCCCGGGAGTATTGCTTGGGTGTAACGAAAGCTTTAAAACTAATCCATGGTCCTGGAGCTCAGACTCTTTGGATGTTGACATGAAAGACTAAAAAGCAATAGTTGTTTCCTGTTAAAGAAAAACCATAGACTGAAAGAAAAATGAATGGATGCAAGTCAAATTTTGATTTCCTGGTATTGATATCAAATAAGTTTTTTTCTTTGTAAAGTAAATTTTGAAGGCTAAATAAGTCCTCTGAGTAAATGGTATCATGGCTGAGACTAAGAACTACAATTGTAACTATTTGGAGCCAAATCCAAAGCAAAAACTAAAATAAAAGGGCTGAAAAAATACAGACATACAGGCAGATAAACAGACACACACAAACATCTTGCCTTTTTTATATATATTATCAATTTTCTGCACTATTGTAAGAACTGCAACCTTGAAACTTCTGAATATTGTTTTTTATGTCTTTGTCTATATCAAATTTGATTAAAATCGGACCACTCCTTCTATAACCCAATTTTTTCATTTTTTGATATTTATCAGGAGTACCTCAACACAAAACCTAGCTAAGAACATTCGCAGACACGTATAGTACAACTGTGTAAATTTTCAAGAAAATCGGTTCAGCTGTTTCAGAGGCTATAGGTAATGGACACACACACAAAGTTCCATTTATAAATAAGTTTAGATTGGATTAAATATATATACATATTCTTTACTACTCGACATAATTATTGCAAAAAAAGTAAGACACTGTCAAAGAGCAAACACGTAGCAAGGACTTTCATAAATACTAGTAAAGTTTATTCAGATTCAGAAACGCAGTGGTTCGATGCAAAATGTATCCAAGTGCTGACTGTGGATGCGACCACCTGCCAGTCATCTGCAAACTAAGGATAAAACTTTGAAGACTGAAGAAGCATAATGCAGCACCCAGACTGCAATACAACACACTTGGGAATGACCTCAACCTGCAGAAAATATACACTGACAGTGCAAGAAACAAATACAGAGAACAAAGGGAAAATAAAAATTCGAAATAGGATGCACTTAAAGAAGCCGCAGAAGAAGAAACGAGTGGATGACTGAAGAGATTCTTGACATGATGCAAAGGAGACGGAAAATTGTCAAGACATGGAACTAAATACAAAAATCTACAAAAAGAAATAAGAACCAAGTACAGACAGGCTAAAGAGGAATGGCTCAACAACAAACAGGCTGAAGTCGAGAGATTGAACATGACTAATAAAGGAGAAATGCATAAAGAAATCAGGACAGGACAAAGAATAGGATGTATAAAATCCAAGGATGGAATGATCATATTAGAGAAAGAGAAAATACTCCAGCGATGGGAAGAATATATAAGATTTCTTCCACAACCAGAGAGAGAGCAACCAATAGTAAAAAAAAGATGCTGATGAACTGGAAATACTAAAATCCGAAGTGAAAGCTGCAATGACCAAACTGAATAGGAACAAAGCAGCTGGACCAGATGGCATTGTAATAAAAGTGCTGACAGCCTTGGAAGATTTTGGCACAGACAAAATTATGGAAATAATAAATGAAATCTATAACAGTGGTGTAATACCAGATGACCTAAGCAGATCAATTTTCATAGTTCTGCCTAAGAAGCCAGGCACAAATGAAGTGTTCTAACAGAAGATGGAAAGTGTGACACGTAGATCCAAAGACCAATTGGCATGGCGAAGGACACATTCCAGAAGCTGAGCAGAATATTAAAAGACAGGAACATTTCACTAGAAACAAAGAAGAGAGTAATGGATTGCTATGCGATGTCTGTTCTTCAGTATGGCAGTGAATGCTGGACAATATCATCAAAGATGAAGGAAAAACTTGAAGCAACTGAAATGTGGTTCTGCAGAAGGGTGCTGCGGATATCATGGATAGAGCATGTGAGAAATGATGAGGTTCTAGAAAGGATGGAAACAAAAAGGAAATTAATACTGAGTATCAGGAAGAGATAGCTAAAGTTCCTGGGACACGTGATGAGGAATGAGGGCTTGGAGAATCTAATATTCACAGGTCAGATAGAGGAAAAAGAGACGGGGGAAAGCACTGGATAACATATTTGACAAACCTGAGCAGGTAAATGACAGTGGGGTTTGGGTTGGGTAACAGGAGAAAGCATGCTAAAAGCCACCAGGGCTAGGGAGACGTGGAGGGCCATGATCACCTTTGTCCTGAAGGGACATGACACATTGAAGAAGTAAAGAGAATGAACTGAGCTGATGCTAATTTGCTGTTGTCTCTCTCCATGTGCATGACAAGAGGGAAATATATATATATATATATATATATATATATATACACACACACACACACACACACAGAATGGTCTTTATTATAATGGAGAGGATTATGTTGTGAAATATATTTATCTATGCTCTTAACGCAATGAAAATAGAAATGTTCTTTTTGTTATTATTACTTTGCAAAATTTTACAAGACAAGAAAGCAAAGATGAACTCATCTGAATCACCTTCAATTCTTTTCATTCTTTTATTGTGAAGCTGCAATATAGGTAATTATTAAATATTTATAAATTCATTTGATGCACATCTTATTGTGCAATATTAATAAAAGAACCATTCTATTTTTATTTACAATTATTCACTTGGCAATAAATCTAAAAAATAGTATGAAATACATAATTTTTTTATCACCCCCTCAAATGAGCATGCCATGTTTTATGCACTCAACCTGGCTACCACTCAGCCAATGAGCACCCAGAACCAGTCAATGTAAACGGCTACAAGTGACACCAATTCTATAGCCATGAAGTGCTGTCCAATTCTTTATTCAACCGAAGCTATAGTTAGTAAGGCTACAATCACCAACTCTAAACTTAATGAACTACTTTTGTACAGTTTTTTTTTTTTTCAACTAAAGCACCTTCATTGTACACAACGCATATCCTTTTTTTTTTTTTATTTGCAAGGCATTTTTGCCTTTACAGTAAGGAATAAAAATGCACCAAGTGTTGAAAATGCACCTTATAATCATTTGATTTTTATAGGGATGTGAAATTGACACAGATTGTAATTTTAAACTTTTTTTTCCTCAAGAGATAATTTGAAGTGTGCTCTAATCGGAAATGTAAGCATATTATATTTGTTGATAAATTTGATATGTTCTAACATGTTCAAACATGAAAGACTAAAAAGAATCAGCATGAATTTTCTGGATGATCCAATAATTTTATCATAAATATTTATTATTTATTATCCTACTTTGAAATGTTTGTTTTCTCTAATTATTTAAAAATTCCTTAAATGTTATGCAATCTGAATTTCTCATTCTATCATTGCACAGGGCTTTAGTGATTCCAAGTTGAAAATCTTTATAGAAAGAAAGAAACTTCAAGTTAATTTAATATTGATGGAAACAAAAAACCAAATTAGAATACACTGATAATATTGTGGTATTCCTCAAGTCAGAGTGAACATGCATCCCTTAAAAATCAGCATTTGAAATCCAACTTTTTACCTGGGCTTGAACAAAGAGAAATATATACCTAACCTCAGCCGTTTATGAAAATTTTTTTTTTTTTTTTAGTTTTTTTTTTTAGTTTTTTAAACCAGTCTAGCTCTGGGTGATCTCCCTTATTCCATTACTGTATTCTTAGATTAGGTTATCTATATTTACTAAACAGCTTAGTCTAGCTGCAGGCTACAAGTAGGTGACTATCAGTAATGACCAAACTTACTACATTCTTTATAGACTTATCTTAATAACCATTTTCTCATAATAAAATACCCTAGACAAGTTATGTATAGCTATTTAAAATGATATATATTAAATTTGTTAGCGAATTTAGTTCATAGTTTCTATAAAAATGTAAACAAAAATAAGTTGTTCTGTAAGTTGATTTTGAAGTTTTCAGCAATTTTTTTTCTCAATATTGTTGATTAAAATATGTACTTTGAAAAGACAAGCCTTTGTTTAATTTAGATTATTACAAACTAAAGGTATGAAATGTGTTTGTTTGCACAAGTAAGTTTGATTCACTGTGTCACACCAGAAAAAAAATTATTTTGGCAGAAGCCATCTTGCACATTTATAAATCTACCATTCATCCATGTATTGAATACTGTTGCTATATCTGGTTGGGTGCTCCTACTATATATCTAAAATTCTTGTCAAAATCCGGAGAAGGGTCTGTAATGTAATTGATCTTGACCTGGTGTCTTGACTTCAGTTACTTTATTGCCAATATGATATGGCTTCCCTCTGTCTTTTCAACAAAGATTTTCATAGCAACTGTTCTGATAAGCTCTTTTTTTTTTTTTTTTTGCTGGTGTTCTGATTACATGAATTTGAGTGTACTACTAGATTGGCAACTAGGTCTCACTGTTTTACTAGCTAGATACAACCACCACTACTTCTCTAACAGTTTTTCTCCATACACTTCCCACCTGTGGAACTCCCTTCTGATTTCTTGCTTTTCTCATAACAACAATCTTTAAAACTGTAAATGCAATGTCAATAGCCATTCTCTGTTTCTTGAACCCTGTTCTTTTTCTTATCCTTTCCTCAATCCTCCTCATTTTCAATTTTCTCATTCTCGTTCAAACCCTGTAAACATCTGCATCCATGTCACAATTAAAAAGAAAAGATATATAAATATGGTGATGATATACAGAGTTAAACAAATTCATGGAAGTTAGTGCAAACAAAAGTTTTCTGGTCCATCTTAGGCATTTCTTTCTCTATAAATCAAAGCTATTATAATAAAGACCATTGTGCATTTGTGTGTGTGTGTGTGTGTGTATATATATATATATATACCTCCTGTCATACTCATGAGGAGAGAGACTATAGTGAAGCAGCATCGGCTCAGTTCCTTGCTTTTGCTACCAGTTATGAATGATCTTGACGCGTGTTTAATCTTTACAAGTACCTTATTATTTTATGTTATGTTTTTGCAATTATTATGTCATTGAGTAGTGAAGAATGAATATATATATAATGCATGTGTGTGTGTGTGTGTGTGTACTCTTTTATAATAAAGAAGTCTGTTGTGTGTGTGTGTGTACTCTCTTATAATGAAGAAGTCTGTTGTGTGTGTATGTATATATGTATACACACACAGCATGAGTACTCGTTATTTTAATATTTATTATACTAATAGAGTATTAATACTGTATATAGCATATATATATATATATATATATATAAAAGGAAAAATTACATGATATTTAGAAATAATATATATAAAATACTTTATTTTTGATACCTTCAAAAATGTTTAAGAAGCTTGTTTTTGTGCTGCTGAATTGAGCTGGTTGTTTTTTTTTAGGGCTGATACCTTGATTCTATTAAAGATATGTCCTGGTGGAACCTCTCCCCATGTTCATTGTTTAAAGCACCTAGGTCTATTAAAAAAAAAGAAAAAAAGATAAACTTACACAAGAAATGCATTTTTAAATGACATTCAGAATTCCTTTCTTTGATATGCTGTTAGAATATTGTTTAGAAAATCTGAATACTTTTCATGTCTGATACCAGAAAAATTCATTACTACGCTAATTAATGAATTAATTACAACCTCAGGTGGTTATTAGTATAATCAATCTTTAATGTAAAAATATATTGAAAAAAAAACCCTTATGTGTTTGGACAATTCTGATAACAAGTCTGAAACCAGTATACTCTATTTAATCTGGTGTAACATCATTTTCTTGGATAGCAACCCCCACCCATCATATAATGATTCTGCTTGTTCCTTAGACCCTACCAACACCACATAAATAATGTACTATTCCATTTTGAATTCTAGGAAATCTAGATGGGTGTAATAGAATTATTAATTGGAGGGATGAGTTCCAATTCCTATTGGGTTCATTATATTCACTTACATGCAAATACCCTTCGGAAAGGTACAAAAACCACCTCTTCTCCTTCCCTATGGTTTAATTAGTAAAACTATTATCTCAAAGATAAATAATAAGGTAGAATAATGACTCATTTACTTGAGGAAAATCCCAAACTTTATCAATTTAAGATCTTTTTATTTGTACAGTCTTGCTTCTTTAAATAATGACCTACATTTATACTTATTATTGTTATTATAATATTTTTTGTTAAAGGTCTTAATCTCAAATATTTAACAATACAACAAAGGAATTTCCATGGTAATTTTTTTAGTTGTGGAATTCACTATGAGCTTATTTAATCATTAACTTGACAATGAAGATACATTGAAAACTTCAAATAGCAAAAGCATGAAATTTTCACACACATTCCTAGTTGTAATTAATATCAGACAGCGTGTTTTCTCAAACATGCACAGAGATGTAATGAAATTCTGACATGTGAGAACAAGGCTAAGTACAGAGTTGGAATTTGCATACTCGATTTAGTCTCAAAGGCATGCTTTTACTTCACTATCATTTTTGTTGCCCAACAGTAAAAAATATAGTCGTACAGTGGCTGATCCATTTTTGTCCAACTATCTTTCTCTGAAAAATATTCAAATTTAGTCCAACTTTCATTTTATTTAAAAAAGTGTTTTTTTCCATCTGTGTGTGTGTGTCTGTATTTTTGTGCTTCCATTTCTTGTGAATTTTTTTTCTAGTATGTGTTATACTGATTTGTTTTTTAGTTTTTTGTCTTTTTTTACCCAGTTACTTGTCACCTCTTTGTTTTTTGTGATTCTCAAAATGGATTATTTGGTATTTTGACTTCATTAATTTTTTATTACTTATGGACACTGTCAACACTGTAATGATCCTATTTCTGACACTTGTATTTTCTACTTATGTTTTTGTCTGATGCCAAGGTTGTTTATAAAGAATAATTTACTGACTTGCTATATCCAGACACAAATATAATTTTCAGTCTTGAACATAAATTTAGTTTATTCTTAGAAAATAAATGAAAGGAATATTTTCTCTTAGAAAAATGGAAAGTGCATTAATTTCTGGAAAATGTACTACAATATTTTTTTCAAAATATATTTTCTTTGGCCATTAATATATGATAACATTTTATGACAATGGTAGTTTATTTTTACTCACTGTTAATAGGAAATTTCTAGGGTACATAATGAGGAAAAAGGGTTTAGAAAATTTGACACTCACAGGACATATTGAAGACAAGAGGTAAACAGTACATAACCTACCTAACAAGCTTGTTTAAACAAGGTTTAAGAGAGATAACAAAGACAAAAAATTATTAAGAACTACAAAGGATAGGAAATTGTGGAGTCATGATCACCAACATCTTGAAGGAGCATAGCATAGAAGAAGGATAATATAAAATAAGAGCTGCTATATTAATGAAATCTGTAAAGCAAGAGATTTGTTGTTTAGAACAAAATGTTTCTACTTAAAAAAAAAAAAAAAAAAAAAGTTTGGTCATGTGTAAAAAGATTTATTTTTATGTGCCACATCCCTTCAGGATGTAGGCAATCATGGCCCTCCACATCTGCCTTTCCCTTGTAGCTCTTAACACTCTTTCTCTTGTTACTTCCTCCAAAACACTGCTCTGCCATCCATTAGTTCAAGCCCATAAATCTAGAATATAAATGTATAGAAACTAGCATGGTCACAAAATAAGGGATCAGTTTATATGTTGATTATAATATAGAATCAATCCCCAATTTATATCCAACTGATTAGGTATAAATACACCTCTTCTCAGTCCTAATTAGATATTTATAATACTTCTATGTGCCATGTCCCTTCAGGATGTAGGCAATCATGGCCCTCCACATCTGCCTATCCCTTGTAGCTCTTAACATCCTTTTTCTTGTTACTCCTCCCAAACCCTGATCTGCCATCCATTTGCTCAAGCCTATAAATCTAGAATATAAATGTATAGAAACTAGCTTATTCACAAAGTCAGGGATCAGTTTATATATTGATTATAATATAGAATCTATCCCCCACTTTATTTCCACATTATAATTTATTTGTTTATCAATGTTGATTAGGTATAAACACTTCTCAGTACTAATTAGATACTTATAAAACTTCTATGTGCCACAACGTAGGTGACCATGACCTTCTACATCTCCCTATCCCTTGTAGCTCTTAACATCTTTCTCTTGTTACCCCCACTCAAACCCTGCTCTGTCATCCATTTGCTCAAGCTCTTAAATCGAGAATATATATGTATAGAAACTAGCATGGTCACAAAGTGAGGGATTAATTTATATCCTGATTATAATATATAATTGATCCCCCACTTTATATCCACATTACAATCTTATCTGATTCTGATTAGGTATGAATCGACCTCATCTCAGTACTAATTTGTTATTTATGACTCTTACTCTTCTTCTATAAGTTGTGTCTCTTCAGGACAGGTGATTATAGCCTTCCACATCTCACTAATCTCGCTATCCCTTGTTGCTCTTAACACCCTTTCTCTTGTTACTCCTCCCAAACACTGCTCTGCCATCCATTTGCTCAAACCCATAAAGAATGTCATGCATTGCTTTTCCTTGTCTCTCTTTTCCTCTGTCTTGTGAGTATCAGATACTCCAAGCTCTCTTTCCTCATTACATTCCTCAGAAACTTCAGCTGTCTTTTCTTGATGTTAAGTATAAATTTCCTTTTTCATTTCCATCTTCTCCAAAACCTTGTCGTTACTAACATGTTCAGTCCATGATATCTTCAACATTCTTCTGTAAAACCACATTTCTGTTGCTTTTAGTCTTCATCTTTGATGAGATTGTCCAGCATTTGCTGCCATATTGAAGGACAGATATCACCTAGCAGTCCAGTACTCTCTTCTTTGTTTCCAATGAAATCTTCCTGTCTCTCAATATTCTACTCAGCTTTTGGAGTGCATCCTTGGCCATATCAATATGCCTTCGAATCTCAGTGTCACACTTTCTGTCCTCTGTTAAAACATTTCCTAGTTATTTAAGTTTCTGTACCTGGTTGATTTACATATATGATGGGATGCTGAAAAATTATCAGCCCAGCCAAGAAAAGATTTGATGTTTGGTCAGGTTTTGCAAAGTTGCTTGGGACAAGAACTTTCACTAAATGGTCACATATTTAGAAGAAAAATTGGCCTTCTATTCAATCAATAGATATTAGTATATATTGATGAAACCAGAGATATTTTCTTAATGTAACTGTAATTATTTAGAAAAAAATAAAAATATCTTTCATAAAAATAAACACTTTCCTTTCCAGAGTTCTCACATAATCTTAATGATTCCAATACATCTTTTCAATATTTAGATTTTTTTTTTTTTCTTTCAATGTATAGCAGAGTGAAAAATGTTTAAAATGTCAACTTAAAATTTTAATATTTGGTTGTTCTTTACTGGAATTTCTAAGTAGATTAAAAAAGAGAAAATGTGTTTCTTTCTCAAAATATTTATGCCTAAAATCATTTTTTTTTTTTTTTAGATTTAGTTTGACTAATCTGAGAGAAATCAGAAAAAAGAAAGAAAACAAAAAGTAGAAAATATTTTAATTAGGGTTAAAATTATTTTTTTTTTTTTTTTGCACGTGATTTCTACTCTAAACATGTCATTAAAAAACAATTACTTTTGTCAGAAAAGATTGTTGCTTCCACCTTAATATAGAATTCATAAAAACATGTAACAAAACTGCAAATAATGATTCAAGTAATTTTTGTTTGAATATTGAATTTTTTCAAGTTCTTGAAGCCTATGTAATATATATATATATATATATATATATAACATAGTGATGATCCACGTATACTGTCTTAATATGTATAGGAAAAACTACTAAAAAGTTGTAAGTTTAAAAATGTATTTTTTTGACAGTATTTATTTATTTCTATTATTATATTTGATATTTCAGACCGTCCTCGGCCTTTCATCAGAAACAAATGATTTTAAAATTTAAATTAGAAACGTTTTCGCGATGAATGTTCATCCGAGAGATTGTTTACATCACGTGATGCAGAAAGCGATAGATATTTTTTAATATTTGTAAATGTAAACCTATCTTTAATAATACTTATAAATGTTGTTTTAAAGAAAATTTTTTTAAGTGTATCTAAAAAATGTTTAACTATTGAAATATTTATAAAGATTCAAAACATCTAAATCCCTATTTAAACTTAGCCTGTATGTATTTAATTTTAAAATCCAGTATTTTTCTTTCTTTCTGCGTGAGTATGTAGAACTAAAATCAGAATCTATTAGTAAACATTTGCAGTTTTCTAATGTGTGTCCCAGTTGATTGAAGTGTACTGCTATGGGGGAATACAGGTTGTTTAAAATCATTTGTTTCTGATGAAAGGCCGAGGATGGTCTGAAATATCAAATATAATAATAGAAATAAATAAATACTGTCAAAAAAATACATTTTTAAACTTACAACTTTTTAGTAGTTTTTCCTATATATATATATATATATGCATTTATACGTATATAAGTTGACATTACTGTGCAGCAACAGTGTTTCAAGCTTGAACACAATCTTTAGGCTCAATTTTTTATATCTACATATGCTCTATGTCTAATATTGAGCTTTTTACCCATTAATATAACATAAAAAAATATTTTTATTATATATATACAGCCTTTGAGATTTCACTTACCTGATCAAGTCAGTCAATTAAAAACATAATTAAGTGATTAAAGTTTATTGCTTTACTCACCCTTGGTCGATTAAAAATTTCACAATGAAACGTGTCCCTTCAAATATAGAAAAAAAAAATCTGATTCCTTTTACAACCCAAAAGTATGCCATTGAAGATTCACAACCCGCAATCATCAAATCAAGATCTGACAAATGGAATTTAGATTGTCAAGCTCCTGTCTCATTTTTATCGTCCCGGTCAGTGTAAACATACGTTTAATTAATGCTTCCAGAGTGGAGATAAAATGTCTTTGTCGCCCAGATTAAAGAGGCTCACAGATTTTTAGAAACTCATTTGGAAAAATATTATCCTGACTCAACATCTATATTTCCTCCCCTCTTATGAAAAGTAAAAATGAACATTTGAAAGAAAGAAAAAAGAAATATGCATACTTCTTTCAACCACACACCAAAAAACAAAATCATACAAGTAATTTTTTTATAGAAAATCATTGAGAAAATCAGATTTGATATTTTTTTATCATCTATGAGTTGGAGGTTGTAGTCAAACAGAAGAAAGAAACTATGAATTTAGGTACCTCCACTCAATTGCTAAAATAACAGCATATCATAATGTTAAAAATAATTTTTATCATCAAAATGTTTATGCTATTATTAAGAGGAAAGATCAAATTTTGTTATTACGTAAAAAAAAATTCAAATTCTTTCTAACATGTTTGAAATTTTAATTAAAATTTCAGTTTTCGTTTTCCATTAGTGATTTATGCTATGTTTACATGAGGAAACTATTAAGAAAATGGAGTCAGTTGAGTAAAATGATTTTGGAGTGAGTAAATTTCCCTTGCTCTTGACTGCCAGTCGAGTGATTTCTTTTTCAAATCTCAAAGGATATATATATATATGTATATATATATATATAATTATCTGCAGACAAACTTGTTTTGCTGTATTACAGTTCTTCAGTGCAGCTAGATTATCCATTTTAGCTTCAAGCCAGGATCGAAATCCGACTAATTTGTCATTAGATGAACATCTTACCACTGAGCTATCTGCGTCACAGCAGACAGGCAGCTTTCACAGCAGGTTATTCACAGGATGTAAACAAACCCCGATGACTGAGTGCATTTAATTTGATAGCCGAACCAAACTACATTCAGTTCAGTAATCAAAGAACATAGCATAAAGCCATAAGTAGTTATCGTTTTACATGAAATTACCTCTCTCTAAAGTGCTCTATCGACTTGCAAGAGCAATGAATAAGCATCTGCAAAGCATGGTTCATCCTCTTCAGTGCAGCTTGATTATCTGTGTAGCTTCAAGCTGGGATTGAAATCCGACTAATTTCTCATTAGACGAACGTCTTATCACTGTGTGTGTGTGTGTGTGTAATTTTTAAATAATTTTTTTAATCAAACATTATTTCTTGTTACTATAAACATTATTTAAGTGGGTATACATGTTTGAGATCCTATCCCTGTATTTGATTTTTTGAAACAGTGAAATTAATATCAACCAGCCTAGATCACAAAGTCCTACTAAAAAATAACCTATAGGAGCAATTTCCCTGATTGAAAAAAAAAAATGATACAGGTTTGATTCCTATTGTTTTTTTTGTTTCTTTAGTTCAGTGTGTGTGTATGTATATATATATATATATATATATATATATATATATATATGACTGTTACATCATTTAAATTTTAATAAAAATGTCTAGCACAGTCTAGATGATATATGGGTATTACTGGCTTAAAAAAAATTGTATTTAAAATAAATTGTACCTATAACTATATAAAAAAAAAAAAAGTACCGAAACCTATATAGAAATAGGTAGAAAAATAAACCTTATCTTAGTCGACATATATCATCCTTTGATAGACTTTATTAAAGTAAATATAAGTTTATTTTGCAACAAGTATTTATAAAGAAAAGTGAAAAATGTTAGGTTTTTTTTGTTTTTTTTTTAACTTTTAAATTTATCAAAATCTCATAAATATTCATCAGCCTACATTGAATCCATAGCTGCATCTACTGCTAGGAAGGTTGGGTCAATGTGTTGGGATAGGAAGTTTTTCTTATCAGAATCCATTTTGCAAACTTATCATCTAGGTCAAACACTTTTATTGTCAAAATAGTTAAATGTAACCACCTTTTCTACTCTAACATTTTCTTTTTTTTCACTTTCCGTTATGTCGAACAACCCTCCAGTTGTTTGCTTCCCTGATAGCTACAATCTTCAAATGTTTAAATGCAATGACAGTTGCCATCCTCTAGCTACTTGATTTCAATCCATCGTTTATCTTTCTTTGACATTCCCTGTACCTTTTTTTTTTTTATGGAGGATGCAAAGTGATATAATTTAATGTCTAATAAATTATGGAAGATACTAAATGACATCATTTAATGTCTAATAAATAAAAGTGAGTAAATGATGTGTTTATTTTTTTAAAGTAAACTATCTTCCAGCTTGCTTCCTTGTCAACTTTAAAAATTTAAATGCAATGTTAATCATTATATGCTGCCTCTTAATTCCTGTTCACTTATTGTTCTTTTGTTAATAGTTTTTTTTCTCATATTTTCTAACACTCAGTAACCTCTTGTATCTTGTTTTATTGTCTTACTTGGGAGGAAATAATTAAAAAAATGTACTGACTATATAATATTGAGCTTAAGTAGACTTATTATTAGCATTATAAAGACATCAGATTTGAGAAATTTTTAATGAAAGCAGAAAATGCCTTATAAAATTCTGTTGATTTTTTTTTTCATGTAGAGATGTTACAAAATGATTTGAATTTCTATCCTCAATGACTAAGCATTTGTGCTATATATTATCTCAGGTTTAATTTTTATTGGAACTATGGATAGGATATGTATGTCAATTAACCATAAGTATTTTTAAATAATAAGACATAAATTAGTTTATAATTAATTGCAATAATATTTTTTAAAGTCAACTAAAAATTTAATGAAACCTCTTTGAAAAATATACCATGGGAAATAGTTTTTTTTTTCCTATGAATCAAGCTGCTGTTTAAGAAACAACATTATTGCAGAGTAAATATATAAAATAAGACTTTTACAAAAAAGGCCAGAAAAGTTCTAATCCCAACCAAGAAAGGATTAGAAAAAAAATTCTGTTTTGGCCAGATCCTGAAAAATGAGTCAAACAATGAACTTTTTAGCACGCCTAATAAGATATTTGTGAAACTGAATTATAAAAGACTAAAGCAAATCACACAATTCATGAAATTCTGAATATGTGTTAAATTGGGTTTCAAGTGCTTTGGGTGGCAGCTAGTTTGAAAGAAAGACAACACTGAATTCATGACATGGAGAAGGCAATGGGGAAACTACTTCACTATCTTTCCCAAGAAGTCAACAATTCACAGATAACAAAAAAAAAAAATGAAGCAATTTGGAGGCTCATGATGCCATGAAAAGACATGACAAAACACAAAATAAACATCAAATTTTGTTTCATTTTAAATATCTATTTTTGTCTGTTTTCTATCATTAATCAAAATGATTAAATGTGCTCATTATCAACTCCTTGTTTTCAGTTTTAAGTCAGGATATAAAAGATTTTAGAAGTAAAGTCTGTTTAGAACCCAGGATTTCTAATTTACTTTAAAGTCAAGATGAATGGAAGAAGAAAAAAAAAAATTACAAATTATATTATGCTGGAACAAAAATGATTAAATAGGCATTAAACAAAATCTTTTGTCAGAAAAGATTTTATATCATTAAATAAGGCATCTTTGATGATGTTCATAACTTTGAACATTTTGAAATTCAATTTGAAAAATCTTAATGAAAAATCTTTGCTAATATGATAAGTAGAATAAAACAAGATAATGTAATTTTCATAAGTTTTAATTATATTATTAATGATTAAATAAGTGTTTGAAGAAGAGAATTAAGAAAATGTCTTCTAAGATCTTTTTTTTTTTAAATGGAGAATTATTATAGTAAAAATGTTATTCTGACTTTACGGTCTTTTTAAATTTTTTTTATTGTTTAATCATTTCACCCCAAGCAAGGCAACAAAGCAAGGGGCCACTGAGTGTTAGAGAATATGAGAAAAACTACTATTAAGGAGAGAGAACAATAAAAGAACAGGAGACAGAAGATAACAATTAATAGTGCATTTAAATTTTTGAAAAACAAAGTTGACTGGGATTTAAGAAGCTGAATAAAAGTTCAACACGTGAGAAGTATGATAGAAGAAAGTATTAGCATAGAACTTACAGTTACATCTGAGCCATTTCAATTTTAAAATGATCAAGCCTTGCCGCCAGTCTAGTAATATGCTTAAGTTCTTAAAGTCAAAATACCATAGCAAAAAGTTCATCAGAAAGGTACACATACATTAAAGTATTTATAGAAACAGCACAGGGAAGCTACGTTACAGCAGTAAGAAAGAGATTGAAGCTGAGATGCTAGGTTGGGACCAGTAACATTGCAGATTCTTCTTTAGATTTTATCAAGAAACTTTAAATATGTAGTAGAAGCATCAGACAAGATGTGGCTGTAATATTCAAAGCAAAGATTGATAGTAGACTTATATGTAAGATAGATTCTGTTGAGAAAAATTGTTTAGCATGACATAGCAATTGATTCTATATACTCTTTCCATTTCATGTCAGCTGAAAATGTTCGTCAGAGAAGGAACAATGGGTTACTCTCCCGAAGGTTAGCATCAGCCATACTGATGGAAGGTAAAAAAGTTCTCCCATTTTGAAAACTAGATATAAATATATATGGATATATAGTAGATAATTTGTTTCTATAATTATTATTGTATGTAGTTAGAAGCTGGCCTCAGTATTTGTTCTTTGAGTCTATCATGTAATTTAAAAATTACTATTTATGAGGGGAATTAGTACTTTTCCAGTTGAGTCGCTATAAAAACTAAATGTTTATATTTAACTTTGGCATAATGGATAGAGGCTTGAATTGAAGAAAGGTATGAATCCATCTCTTCTCCTTCCAGCTCTGGGTAAATAGCAAGACAGAATGGGTTCTATAACCTTGGGTAGCAATCTGTCTAGGAGAAGGACAGCTCTTTTCAAAACCAGAATGGTCAAGTGGTCAGTGACTAAGCCAGCTCTTTCACCAGATTGAGATCTGGTGAAGAGTGTAAGTGCAACGTCACCAAAAAAAAAAACAAAAAAAACAAGAGCTGTCAAAGAATGGATGATATCCTCAAAGTCAATTGCAATCCTCACTAATCTGCAATTGGTCAAACATGGTATCTAATCTAAACTTATTTATAAATGGAACTTTGTGTGTGTCCGTTACCTATAGATTCCGAAACGGCTGAGTCGATTTTCTTGGAAATTTACACAGGTGTACTATAAGCGTCTGCGAGTGTTCTTAGCAAGGTTTTGTATTGAGCTACCCCCAATAAATGTCAAAAATCGATAATTGAAAAAATCCAGTTATAGAAAGAGTGGTCCAATTTTTATCAAATTTGATACACTCATAGACAAAGACATAAGAAACGATATTCAGAATTTTTAAGGTTGCAGTTCTTACAATAGTGCAGAAAATCGATAATATATATATATATATATATATAAAAGGCAAGATATTTGTGTATGTGTTTATCTGCCTGTATGTCTGTATTTTTTTCAGCTCTTATTTTAGTTTTTGCTTCGGGTTTGGCTCTAAGTAGGTATAATTGTAGTTCTTAGTCTCAGCCATGATACCATTTACTCAGAGGACTTATTTAGCCTTCAAAATTCAGTTTACGACGAAAAAAACTTATTTGATATCGATACCAAGAAATGAAAATTTGACTTGCATTCATTCATTTTTCTTTCAGTCTATGGTTTCGCTTTAACTGGAAACAACTATTGCTTTTTAGTCTTTCGTGTTAACGTCCAAAGAGTCTGAGCTCCAGGACCATGGATTAGTTTTAAAGCTTTCATTACACTCGAGCAACTCCGGGCTATACTGCTAGTAGTTACATATTGTCAATCAGGAAGAGGTTCCTCAAACAGGAGTGAATATGCCCTGGATTTGAATTTAGTGTTAAATTTTAAGCTATATTTGTTTTTGTAAATTTGAATTTTCTTCTAAAAGATTTTGTTTTAATGATTGACAATGTTAGTAAAATTAACATTAAAACCTTTTAAAATAAATCTTCAAAAGATAACCATTTATACTTTCTGTAAAAATGGTAAAACTATAAATTCTTTGATACTGAGAGAATCCTCAAGCGTTTCTCTTGAAAGGCTACCCTGGTGGGGTTGGGGGATAATGTCAAATTACACGTCATCATCAAATTGAGTACTTTATTAATATTTTATATTATCATTTATCATTCAACATCTTTTATTAAGTGTTTCTCTTCAAAAACTACCCTGGTGGGGTTGAGTTTTAATGCGATATTGCACATCTTCATCAAATTGAGTACTTTATTAATATCTTATATTAGCATTTATCATTTGACTTCTTTTATGAAGTGTTTTTCTTAAAAGGCTACCCTGGTAGGGTTAATGTGATATTGCACGTCATCATCAAATTGAGTACTTTATTAATATTCTATATTAGCATTTATCATTCAACATCCTCTTTTAAGTGTTTCAAGAAATAGGAAGCAAAATAAACTTTTCCAAAACAGAAATTATCATCTGGAATGGAAATGAAAGTCGTGATGGCACCTGCCTTGAATTAATCCTAAAAATTCAGGACGTTGAATTAGTAAATACCAAACATTTCAATTCATTCACCAAAGTACGCTACAAAGAATTAGTAGAAATCCTCATTAACCATGACATATTTAGCAAAGACATGAGAGTAATCAAGCACCTCTACGGGCAGCAAATTGCCTGCATACAGATGGGAAATGTATTCAGCATATATATATATATAAAGATAGAAAGGGGCGTAAGACAAGGATGTGTCTTTTTATGGATCTATTCAACTTGTACAGCGAGACTATCCTGAGGACACTAGAAAATATGCCAGGATTTGTCATCAGCGGTCACAATCTGAACAACATAAGATATGCAAATGATACATTACTGATAGTCAACATGGAAAGAAAACTACAAGACCTAAAAAAGGTAGATGAAGAAAGTCAAAAGAAAGGATTACAAATAAACTACAAGAAAACTGAATGTATGGTCATCATCAAACAGAGGAGCCCAAAATGCCAATTACAAGTTGGGGATACTAAAATCAAGCAGGTACAAAAATTTCAGTCTTCTAACAGAAGATGGAAATTGCAACACTTAGTTAGATTTGAAGGCAAATTGGCATGACCAAGACACATTCCAGAAGCTGAGCAGAGTATTAAAAGACAGGAAAATTTCACTAGAAACAAAGAAGAGAGTACTGGATTGCTATGTGATGTCTTTTCTTCAGTATGGCAGTGAATGCTGGACAATCTTCTCAAAGATGAAAGAAAAACTTGAAGCAATTGAAATGTGGTTCTACAGAAGGATGCTATGGATATCATGGATTGAGCATGTGAGTAATGATGAGGTTCTGGAAAGGATGGAAATGAAAAGGAAACTAATACTGAGTATCAGGAAGAGATAGCTAAAGTTCCTGGGACATGTGACGAGGAAGGAGGGCTTAGAAAATCTGATACTCACAAGTCAGATAGAGGGAAAGAGAGACAGGGGAAAGCAACAGATAATATATTTGAAGAGCTTAAAAATGTGAATGGCAGAGCAGGGTTTGGGTGGAGTAACAGAAGAAAGCGTGCTAAGAGCCACCAGGGATAGGGAGACATGGAAGGAACATGGCACATAGAAGAAGAGAAGGAAATTAAGCATAGAATAGGGATAGTTTTGTCCAACACTTCAAATTACTGCAAAACCAGAATACTGACCTGAAAATTTAAGTCATATTCTTAAATAGACTTGTCAGATTGTGACTTTCATATGTTTAGTGTGTGGCTATTATTAAATATAAATAATTGGCAGAACTGTCCAATAAATAGAATTGACAAAGTTTGCAATAAACAATAACAAGAAAATGAACATGGCAAAAAATAATATAAAGCAAGCAAACAATATATACAAGGCAAATTAACAGTAATAAGGCAAAACATTTGCAAAGTAAGAATTGGGGTTGACATGTGTGGAGTGGGTAGCCATGGTCAAATTCAAAATAAGTAACAGAACTGTCCAACAAAAAGAATTGACAAAGTTTGTAATAAGGAGGAAAATAACAGGGCAAAAATTAATATAAAGCAAGCAAACAATATATACAAGGCAAATTAACAGTAATAAGGCAAAACGTTTGCAAAGTAAGAATTGGGGTTGATATGTAAGGAGCGGGTAGCCATGGTCAAATGCAAAATAAGTAACAGAACTGTCTAACAAAAAGAACTGACAAAATTTGCAATAAGCAATAACAAGAAAAAGAAAAGAACATGGCAAAAATTAATCTAAAGCAAGCAAACAATATATGCAAGGCAAATTAACAGTGATAAGGCAAAACGTTCACAAACTAAGAATTGGGGCTGACACACAAGAACAAGTTTGGATAAGCAAACATAGCGTCCTGACTTATAAGAGAGACTGGGACTGAGACAAACGAAACCAAAAACAGGCCTGTTTTACTGACTAGGAAGAAAATTTCAGCATGCATTTATGTATTTCTGACTATAAATTGGGGAGGGGAATGTATTTTGCAGTCATTCCTGATAAGGATTGAAACCAACAATATAGACGTCATGATGGTGCCAAATCCATTTACAAATATGTAGCAACCACTTTCTAAGATCAATAATTAAAAATGGCTTTGAATGAGTGAAGCAAAGCCTATCCTTTTTCAAACTGTGTGCTACAGAATCACAAAGAGCTATACCAAAAATCAAAAACCACATCTCTTGAAGACTACCAACAACTGAAATGGACAGCACATATAATTAGAAGAGAAAATGATAACAATCAAAAGGTTGATATTCTACACTATTTTACACAAAAGGTTAGGAAGGAAACCCCCATCAATACAGGAAAAAGTGATAAGTTACTGGACTCAAGAAACCTATTTTCCTGAAAATGTTTTTCAAGAGAACTTTCAACCAATAGTAGTACAAACTGTTCAGTCAATGATTATCAAATGTTGACTTATAAGGAAACAACTAATATTACCGCTACCATTGTTTTGTATATCAATGTACATCATTCTGACAAACAATTAACCATCATAGAAAATCACACCTACCTCCCATTAGCATGGAACAGGCTTGCCTCCCAGAGAGTAAAACACTACGCCTCCTTGGTCTCACACTCTCAGCGGACGTCAAGTGGAATGACTATATCGAATCCATCGCTAAATCCGCTGCTATGAAAATCGGTTCTCTGTGCAGGGCCCGGAAGTTTTTCTCGTCTGAATCTATCCTGCACATTTATAAGTCTACCATATGCTCGTGTATTGAATACTGCTGCCACATCTGGTCAGGTGTCCCCGCTATTCCCCTCGGGGTTCTTGACAAAATACAACGGAGAATCTGTGATGTGATCAATACCGACTTGGCAGACCGCCTGCAGTCACTTGCTCACCAGTGTGACGTGGCTTCCCTGTGCCTCTACTATATATACTTTTACGGCTTCTGCTCCAATGAACTTAGATCACTGGTGCTCGCTAGGCATGAATTTGCATGAGATACTAGAATAGCTACTAGGTCCCACCTTTTTACTGTGAAAGAGATAAGATGTAACCACAATTTGTACTCCAACAGCTTCTTTCCTCGCACTTCCTGCCTGTGGAATTCCCTTCCACATGCTTGCTTCCCTGACAGCTACAATCTCCAGGAGTTTAAATGTAAGGTCAATAGACACCTCCTAACTCACTAACTTGCATCCATTCTCTCAAACACCCTTCCCATCTACCCAACTCCCATCCTCACTATCCTTACCCGTCTATTACCCTTCTTCTGAAATTTCCTATATCTAACCACTCTTTCCAATCGCTTTCCCCTAAGTAAACCCTTGTGCAATAGTGGCAATGGACTGCCTTGCTTGGGGTGAAATGATTTAAAAAAAAAAAAAAAAAACTAATTCAAAATGTTGCTTGGTTCTAATGGGATCTCTTCCTTGATATCGCAACTGCAAGAATTTAAGCATACTACTAGATTGGCAACTAGATTTCAGCATTTTACTATTGAAATAACTAGATGTAACTGTAATTTCTATTCTAATAGTTTATTTTCTCATACTTTTCATCTCTGGAACTCTCTTTTGGTTTCTTCCTTTCCTGTCACTTTAAAAATTTAAGCACAACACCTTCTGTCTTTCTGAATTCTGTTGTTATTGTCCTTTCTCCTCACTAAAGTCTTGTCATTCTCTTTCACTCTTTTCTTTATTCTTGTCCTTTTATTGTTCTCTCTCATTAATAGTTTTTCTCATATTCTCTAACAATCAGTAGCCCCTTGCATCCTAGTGTCTTAGTGGCATTATCACCTTGCTTAGGATGAAATGATTTTTAAAAAAATTGCAGAATAATCTTTTTTTTTTGTTGTTTTAGTGAAATTAATGAATGTAAGCTTTTAATAGATTATTTTTTCAAAATCGTTGCAATTTGAAATTAATTTTTTATTTGACATATCCAATAAGCCTGCTTATGGCCATATCACATTGAATACACTGGTTCTCACTCAATCACTGAAGCTAAGCAACGTTGAGCCTGGTCAGTACTTAGATGGGTGATCACTTGGAAATACCAGGTGCTGTAATTGTTTAGTGACGGATGTGCATTGTGGTGCAGTGGATATCACCTCGGAAAGAGAAATCAGTGAGCCGTGTTTGAATTCCAGTTGAATAACCTGCATTCACTTAAGCACCAGTACACTTGGGAAAGGTATTAACCCCTCCAGTTATGGGTTAAATAAGAGTAGGACTTGGGGACCCTGCCCTTAAAAAAAAAAATCCCAATGAATCTTGATACTTGAAAAGAAAAAAGTATTACTAGACACAAAACTTATATAAAAACAACAATAGTTGAAAAAATAAGGTATTACCAGCAATAAATAAATAAAATTTAGTTGGCAATAAATGACCCACCTAGGTTGATATGCCATAAAAACAACCAACCAACATCATATTCTCTAACAATCAGTAGCCCCTTGCATCTTAATGACATTATCACCTTGCTTAGGATAAAATGATTTTTAAAAATATTGCAGAATAATTTTTTTTTTTGTTGTTATTTTTGTGAAATCGGCTCGGAACGAGAAATCGGAAGGGCTGAGTTCGAATTCCAGCCGAATTCATTGCATTCACTTACACACAAATACCCTTAGGAAAGGTATTAATCTGTCTATTCCTTCCAGTTATGGGTTAGATAACAGGACAGATTGGGTTCTATAGCCTCAGTGGCAACCAGTCTACCTCAGAAAGCAATGGCAACCTACTGTGGGATAATTTTCTACCCAGTCAGTCATATCTCTTTCGAGACATGATCGCCCAAGCATGTATCACGTATGGCACTTAACTGACTGACTCTGAAGATTATTCAAAGATTTCTTGTATCTGTTTAACCAATTTAATTGCAATAAACATTTGTAATTGCATCCATAGTGCATCTTTCCAATTTTGGAATGTCAGTTTGAAAAGCAAATTTGTTATTTTCTTCATACTATCTAACAGTTCTTCATCTGAATTGAGACTGAAAAAAAAAAAAGTCTGTTTCATCACTGATAGGTTTTCACATCAGGAGCACCACTAAAAGGAAATCATTTTGCAGCATTGCTTTCAATCTTGAAAGCAATACTTTTATCCTTTTAAAGAAAATTCATCATCACTTTGGCTGACAGAATCACTGACAAGGAATCACCAGAGACCTTCCATCATGAAATTTCTGATTCCCTATCTGATAAATTCAAAGTCATTTCAAACTTTCTTCAGCCAATATAAATTGGCAGTATTTCAATAACAATAAATTTTAGTCTTTCAACACTAGAAGCCTAATGAATAAAAAATAAAATAAAAAAATAAAAAAACAAATTACCTACCACAAAAAACTCTCATGAGTAAAATAAATTACCATATAGTTGCTGACTAGATGAGCAAAAAAAACAAACAAATCTCCCTCAAATGAAATGGCAGCCTACTGTAGGCAAATCTGCCTAGTGAGTTTTGAATTGAAAAAGGCTTGATTACTCAACCATGTATCACATATGACACTTAACTGACTGACTGATTAAAGAGTTCAAAGTTAGCAATTCCTGAAGTAGTGATTGACTAAACACAATTTAGTTTTTGTGCAAAGTCACAAATATAAGGCACCTAGTGAGAATCAAATTTATTACTTTGCAATAATTTCTTGTTAGACTAGCTTGCTAACCATTACTTAACAGTTGTGAAAATAAATTTGTTGAAACAAGCCTTTTTTTCCCTCCTTCATTCTTGGAAAATGGTATTTTTTTTTTTAATCATATCACCCCAGGCAAGGCGGTAACGCCACTGATGCGCAGGGGGCTACTTAAGAGTAAAAAGATTGGAAAAGAGAAAGCCAGAAACCACATCCTAAACAGGGAACAAGGGATGAGCCTCTACACCTGTTCAATAGATGTGGGTGGAGTGTGAACCAGGTGATAGTTTAGTCTATCTACTCCAATTGAGAAAAAAAAAAAGAGCAAGAAGATTGGAATTAGTTATTTAGTATGCATTGATTTCACTAAAGAATCATATACTTTTTTTTATATTGTAAGTTTGAAATGTGAATTACATTTCTATGCTGGTGATAATTTTTATTTATTTATTTTTTTTTCTAAATTGATTCTCATAAAAAAAAAAGAATTTTCTGAGAATTATCAGTCCTTGTAAATCTCTAGATTTTGTTTTGGTGTTTATGTTCCTCGGCATTATTATGACTGATACTGCAAAATCTGTTAATCGAACCAGGCAAACATTTCAAGCATTATCTCAGAAGATCTTTAAAAAAAGTATTTGTAACTCTGATGTAAGAATTCTTGTGCCCAAATATGTATACCATCTGTTGCAAATGTGTTGTTTGCATACATTGCTTCCCCTGATCCACGTTGTGAGACTTGGCAAACTGAAATAGGCTCATGTTAATGGGTTCAACAACTGTTCTCCTCACATCTTAAGCATTTTCTTGTCTTCCTAAGAAAACAAATTTTACTTTCTTCAATCTCTATTGAACAGGTTAAGAGGCTCATCCCTTGTTCCCTGTTTAGTATGTGGTTTCTGGCTTTCTCTTTTCCAATCTTTTCACTATTACGTAGCCCCCTGCACATCAGTGGTGTTACCGCCTTGATCGGGGTGATACGATTAAATATATATATATATATATATATATATATATACCTAGAAACAATTGGCAAACTAAACAGACAAAACTAACTAAAACAACTAAACAAACTAAAAATTGGCAAACTAAAACTTCCTATTTCTTAATACTTTGCTTAGCTTTTAAAATGCATCTTTCAGTGTTCCAACATACCTTTGGATATCATTGTTGAATTATCTGTTCTCTGATTTCCAAGATATTTAAATTTTTATACTTGGTTGATTTTGGTATCTTCAATTAGTAATTTGCATGTTGGTCTATTTTTACCAACAACCATATATTCTGTTTTAAACATAAAACTTAGCATAATGAACTTAAGTCACTGGTGCCTCTGCAACAGGTGTTCACTCGTGCAACCAGATTGGCAACTGGGTCCCACCCATTCACAGTTAGATTAACCAAATGCAGACGACAATTCTACTCCTGCAGCTTCTTCTCTCGCACTTCCTGCCTGTGGAACTCACTTCCATATTCTTGCTTTCCTGA